>JACEHZ010000670.1:0-324952 GCA_017893485.1 Hemerocallis citrina | reverse complement strand
TATTAAATTGGTGAGCTTCATAAATAGTGGGCTTAGGTTGTGGGCCAAACAACAAAATAGTAATAAATTAAAGTGGGCTACAACAATTAATTAGTGTTTTAGGCTTTTTTTTATAGAAAATTAAGCTTTTTAGGAAAATAAATGAAGGAAAAATAATTGTTCATACTATCAAAAGAGATTTTGTATATAAAAATAAATGAATAATATACATATGAAATTTTCACGTGCACAACACGTGAAAGTCAATATTTTATTAAAAGGAAATTTAGGGTATTACAATTCTAGAGGCTAAGTAAGACCCAAAGTACCGGCAAAGTGATGAAAATGATTATTGAAATTTGAGAAGTGGTCAATATGAGCTATCGTTCTCGGTATATTGTTTAATACCGGTAGGAGGGTAAGCTATTTCTAGGTGGTATTATTATTCATGTTTCAAAATTAAGTGTAGGAACTACAAAAAGATGTGATGAAACTTGGGTAAACGAAAGTGGGGCCTTTCAATATAGTTGAGCGGTGTACTCCGGGACTATAGATTCAGTCGGGCGGTGTACTCCGGGACTGTAATTGCCTTGCATCCAGTCTGGCGGTGTACTCCGGAACTGTGGTGCGGAATGAGAAGAATCTCAATTAAATTCGGGATTATGAATGATCGAGCGGTGTACTCTGGGATCATGAATAGTCGGGCGGATAGGAGGCGGATCTCTGATATTCCGGGGGAGTGGCACTTGCGGGGTGTCCGCAGGAGGTTGATTTTGTATAGTCGGGCGGTGTACTCCGGGGCTGGAATCCATACTTGTGGGATGTTTGAACCTTGTTTTGTTACCGAGTAGGATTTCTTGGCGAGGGATTGAACCTTATAATGTGGAGTACGTAAGGGCTTGCCCTCGGATCTATGTAGTATGGGATGCATAGAATCCAAACAAGTATGCATTAATGTCATTGTAGTGTAATATCTGCATTAGGCATTAAGTCATATCATACACTGAAACGACTACGATAGTCACTTTTCCTGTTTGTATTCAAGTTTGTGTTTGCTAATGTAGAAGAATCGCTGTGTTATAGCTTGTGTCAGTTGTATGCAACTGATGTGCTGGACTTGGCATGAGCTTGAAGTCACTATGATGAGTTGTTACAAGATTGAAGAATTTTTATTATTGTAGATTGTATTGTATTCATTTATTTCTACTGTGCTGTTGTAAAGAACATGTTGTAAATAAAATGTTTTAAATTCCTTGTAAATTTGTACGAAGTTGAAGTAAAAGATCCCGTATTGGCTACGAATTACCTATGTTTGAAATTCAGGGCGCTACACACTAGAAGATCCGACTACCCCACTCTGGGCGTCCCTGGGCGCTCCCATTCAGGGGCGGGTCCCCATGTATGGCTCCCGTCTCGAGAACGGACTCTAAAAGTTAGAGGTCGGACACACCTCTCCGAGTTTGACCATCAACCGATATATCTCCAAGTCATTCTCCACAAGCATCCTCCTGAGGATCAAGCCTGAAGACTGCCATCCAATAAGACCAGAGTGCACATTTATCTTGACCTGAGCGAGGACCAAGTTGACATTGTTAGGTTTCGAAGGCAATCACAGATTAAATAAACAGCGAAAAAATTAAAAAATTATCGAAACCTTGCCATGGATCCATGCAAAATGCATAAAATCGTGTTTAGTAGTTATACCTTAAAGATGATTCTATTGTCTCCACAGTATGCCGATCATAGCACTGCAATTTTGCGGTGCCTTTACGGTATCCACACAAACGGAACGAAAACGACTCTCCTTCAGATCGCGGTGCTAGCTACGGGAAGGGAATGTTCTTCCTCACGATCTCTCTCTCTCACTTGCTGTGACGGCTAGGGTTTTTTCACGTGTGTCTTTTTCACAGATACATATCATATATATAGGTACAGAAAACCAACCCTATGAGAGTAATGAGGTTGTTGGGCTCGCAATTTGACCTGGGTCAGATTCGTGTGTGGGCCTTTGAACTTTAATCAGCCAATTTAATCTAATTAAATATCCAAACAATGTCAGGAGTCTACATCTTACTTGAATCCCTAATTAAATTCATCCTATGAATTTAAATCCCAATTTCTATCCATTAAAGTGTGTGACCCTGTAGGTTTCCATTACGTTGACAGTAATACTAAAATCATATTCGAGTATTACAAACAGTGAGCGATATCTAGCAGTACATCACTGCTACTCAAATAACGGGAATGTCAGTGATTTGACATAACCTATTGGTGACCAATGTTACCATGTAGTCTAGTCCCTTTGTCCAGATATCTTAATTAACCACAAGGCATAGAAGCGTGTCACCCTTGTATAGTTCAATCTTTGGTTTCTTGATATCCGAGTAGACTTACTCAAACAAATGAGATCAATATCTCATATTGACTCATTTGAGCATGGCCATGCATTTTGCAGTCTCACTCAATCAAGGAGCCTGTAGATATCGCTCCAGTTATGTAAGAGGGACAAATCCTATCTAAGTCACTCACATCCCTCTGCATGATTTGTAGTATATCCAATAGTCGACTTTATAATCACCTTATTACAAATAACGTTTGACGGCATTAAAACATATAACTTCTCATGTAGGGAACTGTTGTGACTTCAAGTCAAAGGACTACGTACACCATGATCACTATGAGAACCGCTTATGACACTCATGTAACGATCCATGCAGCGTTGTCATGGATGGTCAGTCCAGTACATTATTATTCTAATATGTACCCATATAAAGACTTGATATCTCATATCCATGACTTGTGAGAATGGTCATCAGTCTACGTACACCCAAATCTTTGTGTATTATCGTTGTCTTAATTCACAATAATACTTGACTAGAGACATTTAAGAATATTGTTCTGATTTCAGCAAATAGGATCTCACAATCAAGTCATGCACTTGATATCCCATGACATTAAACTTACTATTCTAAGGACTTCATTATGTTCATTTATTTCACAATAAATAACACAATAAATGAAATGCCTAAATATGAAATAAATATCATGATACAATGTAAACTAGTAATTTCAATACACAACTGGCCTATAGAGCACACACTAATAGAAATCAGAGACAGAAGCTTTCAGTCGAGCCAACTCATTCACCACTTCTTGGGGTTCTTCAGATATGGTATCCAAATGTCCCTTCCCTGTCGCAAGCCTGCCTCTTTTCAAAGACGAGCGATAGTGTCCTCCACCTCGTGCAACTTATCTCGGAGGGCTCGAATTTCTTCTTCATATTCCCTTTCCCGAGGCTCATGCCTTACAATCTAAATAAGCAAAATAGTCAACTTAAGACCCGGGCGGGTATACAAAACCCAAGATTATCGAAAATAAGATATGTTTTCATCAAACGAAGCGATTACAAGGGGCGGTGGCCAGTCCGCGATCGACATCAATATGAAAACAATGGAAAGAAAAACTTTCTAAGGTGATGGAGACACCTCCTGGGAAGACAAATATGGACCGCACCTAAAGACGGCCCCGCGCCTCTATCATTTGAAGGTAGCTCCCCAGTGGTCAGAGGAGTGCTACTGAGCCCCGGCTCGAAGGATGGTCATCTGATGTCCAGTCTCCTACTGATGTGTTCGGGGGCCTGCTAGTTACCCCCATCCTCCCCCTCGATTATCTGTTCCATGGAACCATCTAGGTCCACCCTCAGTGTCGCAAGCTCCTCCTTACTAGCTTCCTCCTCGCCCGTCGGAATCTCTTAGTCCACGGACCCGACTGTGACGTCACCCTCCAATTCCTTCACTCTCCTTTTGAGCTCGTCCACATAATCCTTCTCATTATGCCATTTCCAATCGAGCCGCTTTGCCATCTGGTTCGCACATTTCAGTAGATACTCATACTGGCTCTTCATCTCGCCCCATACAGCATGGCCTACAGGAAGATAACACTTAGGAAAATATCAAATGCGGAAATACAAAACCCATGCAATACATCTACCGTGACAGATGTAATATCCTAAATTTCTATTTATCATTAATTGAGAAATTGTTGATTTTACGTATTTTGCACGTACAAATTCTTGTACATTTTTCCTTATAAATTATCTCTTTTATACATTGAACAAACAATCATTTTTTTATTTTCTAAAAGCCTATTTTAAAAGCCTAGACCTATTTTTCTAATTTAGCCCATCCTAATTAATTAAGTGTTTTATTAATAACCCATGGGTCTAAAAGCCCATTAATTTGAAGCCCACTAATTAATTTACCTTTTAATTGTTATAACATGTAGTGCAGACACATTTAGTACACAATAAATTAACAAATCATGTACAACTTATTAATAGGGGTACTAGATGAGACACGTGCATTGCACTAGCACGTGCCTAGTTGTGCATGGGGGTGTGGCCGGATGGAGCAAGGAGAGATGGAGAGAGTGGAGTTGTGGATTGAGGTGGTTATGTGATCATGGGTAGTTGCTACAACTCCCTAACTCATCCTAGCCTTTGATCTCTAACCATTTGATCTAATCTTAGCCATCTATTCTCACCCTAAAAATGTATAAATACCCCCTAGTTTCTTCTCATCTATTACACTAGAAAATTTATTAAGCAAGAAAAGATTAGAGTGAGAAAAAGATTGAGAACTTTAGTGAGTAAAAGGTTGAGTGTTTTTGTGTGTGTGTTCACCCCAAGGAGAGGCCGGCCTACATCAAAGCACAAGGAGAGAGAGAGCTCGGGTTCCATCCAAGCAAGGAGGAGGAGACGCGTTGGAGGCACAATATAGGAGGAGAAGGCTACATTCGTGCATTCTAGGAGATTTCTAGGAGCTTTTTATTCGTTTTTCTCCAATAGGTGGGTGATTCTCATGCTTCTACTTTTGACATCATGCTAGGGTATGGATTGATAGAATTGCTAAGGAAAAACTAAGTAATTTAGTCTCATTGTTGCTTATTTAGAGAAAAATTTTAGCTAAGAGAATGCTTGACAAATTGATTGCTAATTGATAAAATTGTGATTTAATGTGCTAGAGTCTATCATGTTGCCATGTCACATGTTTTTGAAATATGCTTTATTGTGAAATTTGTGCTCATGAGATGAATGATTGATTAAATGCATCATGAAAATTTGATTGTCTAAATTAAAGCAAACACCAATGTAGAAAGATGAAAACTTGTGTTCTAATAATATTGTAGGATAATAACAAGTAAAAAAAAGAAGAAATAAAGTAGTTTTGTGGAAATCTAGATTATAAATTGTGTGAAAATGTGATTTGTTCTCAATGTCGAAATTATGGACATAGAATATAAAATAGGACAAGAATGCAAGTTTTATAAGTCAAATAATGATTATAAAAATACTGTTTTACTGTAAATTTATATAGTTTATAATCTGGAAAGTTTTGATTCAAAAAGAGAAGTAAAAGAATTAAAAACGTTTTGGAATTATGCAAAATTAGTAAAGAACAGAAAACTGGATAAAAAACAACCCACTCGTTTTTAAGACGGGCGAGTCACTTGGACCTACTGGTCATCGGGTGCACATTAAAGCGCTCACTATAGCATGGGGGTTGGCCGTTGGTCGTGGGTTCGAAACTGGGCAGAGCCCTTTTAATTTCTTTTTTTTAAAAATCCAGACAGTATGAAAAGTAACTCTAGTGGATAATAACCCATTTCATATTGCCTTAGTGGCTTGGACTCTGTGGTCTTTGGTGGCGCCACAGTGCGGTCACTGTAGCGCCACGTGGTTGTTGTGCATGGGTTCGAAACCTGGCCTCTGGGTTTGGTTAAGGAAAATATTTTTTTTTGGGTTTTTAATATTTTAAGAGTTTTAAAGTCAAATAAAAATTGAGAAAAATATTAGAAAAATTTCTAATAATATCTAGACTTCATGAGATAGTTTTCTATAACTTCTTGGCTTTGTATAATTGAGAATTCGAGACTATTTGCAAGAAAGAACTTAATATAAATTATTAAATTAAATTGTCTTTAGATGGAGAAAGTGTATTGTTTAAAAGAGTTTTGAAATGAGATTTGGTAATGGAAAAATTGAATGTGTGAATTTTGGATTTTGTATTGATAAAGTGAGAACAAGAGAATTATGTGGAAAGAATGAATAATGAATGTGACAAGTTAGAAAATGAATTTATTTTTATGCATGAAATTGTACATGAAAGTGAAATCAAATATCGTGATGAATTGTGAAAGATCTTATGAATATGAATACACAAATGCTATGAACATGAAATATAATTGAAAGTTAGAGGGTAGCTAAGCCTTATACCGGCATTGAAAGAATATTTTTGAGATGAGATATTGAAAAGAAAAGACCAAGTTTGGGTTGTTTGTTGAATTGATGATTAAGACCGGTATAGTGGGAATGCTGGCTCTAGGGTATTGATTTTATTCATGATTCAATAACTAAGGATTAGATACATAGTGAAGATGTGATGAAAGTAAGAGAAAAACATGAGTATCAGGGCCTTAGAGCTACGGCGTGAGAGTATTCACAGGCTATCTACACGATGCGTCATGTCATGATGTGAATACGTCTCTAGGAGTCCGTACCATAGGCGACGCTTGTGGGGTGTTTGGTGACTGCGGGTGGTGTCATGTCCCATGATGGAGGCCGAATTGTCCATAGGTTCTATACGATGCGTCGTGTCATGACGTGGGATTCCCCTCCAGGCTGTCTGGACATGAGCTCGTAACTCATAGAACATCTAGGATACTTACCTTAGTTACCGTAGTAGTTTAAGTTATGGCGAGGGATTGAACCCTATAAGATTCAGAACGATTAAGTGCTTGCCCTCGGACCTATGTAGTACGAGATGCATAAAATCCGAACAAGTGCGCATTAGTGTCATGTAATATAAATAACTGCATTAAGGACTAAGTGCACATCACAACACGACATCGATATGATAGTCCATTTGTAGCTTTGTTTGTGATCAAGTTTGTGGTTTGTTAAAGTATTTGAGAATCGTTACACTGTTTGGCATAGCAATGACCGTGTATAACATTTCGTCAGTTGTAAGCAATTGACGTGCCCACAATTTCTATGCAGGATAAAGTGCATGAAAAAGACTAAGGAGGAATTGATGCTTTAAGAATTACTCAAGTGTTGTTGTATTTCATTCATGTAATTGTTGTAACTTTGCTTCCGCTGTTTAAAAATATAACTCTGATGTAATAAAGTTTTAAATTCCTTGTAAATTTGTACGAAGAGAAGCGTAAAGATCCTGTGGAACTTCGAATTCGGTCTTGTTTCGAATTTGGGGTGTTACAACGGAACCTTGGGTGAACCTAATGTAGCTCGAAGCAGTGGTATGTCGATTCTGTCCCTCGACGGGGAAATGTTCTCCACTACTTCGAGAGCCACTCGGGACTCCAACAAAGAATCTATCACCTTCACAGACCAATAAGGCCTAAAATTCTCCTCGGTCTGACTAGGAATAAAGACTTGCAGCACCGGGTGGAACGGTGGAAGGAGAGACTTAGCTAATTCTGTGGCCCTCAGAGACCTTTCGCTCAGTTGGACCCTCGGAGAATCCTCAGGGGTGTGAATGGTCAGGGCCTTCATTCTCTTTGCCCTACCAGGCTGCCTTTTCGGAGATGCCTCTGCAAGCCTTTTACCTTTGGGGTCCTCCACCGTCACCTCCGACAATTCCAGAATCAAGGAAACAAGATTGCCAACCAGGGATGTAAAAGAACGAAAGAGTTAGCATCAAATAAGAAAAAATGAGCGAAGGAAAGAAGGAAGGACTTACGAGGAATGAATGGACTCAGCCCACACTTGGACAACATTAATTCCATTAATCTTGTCCAGTCTATGCAGTTGCCACTTCTGAGCAGCCTCAAAAACTCGGTGTACTCCTTCGAAGTCAAGTCCTTAGGCTTCAAATTCTTCTTCGGCGGGTGCCCGTACGACCATCTAGTAGGTTTTCCCCAAGGCTTGGGACTATAGACAACAAAATATTTGGACTTCCCTTCCTTGATGGAGTCAGGATAACTATATAATACCTGGTTCTTGTGGCGAGGAGAGATGTACCACCGATGCTGATACCTGGGGAGGGCGCTCAACCCCAAACACATACGAAAGTACTTAAGCTTCAAAGGAACATTCTTCTTAGTGCATAGCATGATGAAGCTGGTCAGATGCTTCCACAAGTTCGATCCGTATTGCATATGGCTCAAACCTGCCCAATTCAAAACCTCCTTGATAAATGGATGGAGGGGAAAGCGCAAACCCAAAGCAAACACATCAGGATTGAACATACAAAACCACTCTGGGAAATTATCTTTTGGACGAATATCAACATTCGGAAGAAATAGCTCGAACTTTAGGTGCCTTCGATCCCGAGGCCGTCATGGATTTCTCTGCACACCTAGCCCTCGTCTTCATGCCTCGAAATGATGCTCCAACCCCGAGGCCATCACAGATTTCTCCGCCAAACATGACCATCATCTTAACACCTCAAAATGGCACTCCAACCCCGAGGCCATTACAGATTTCTCTGCTAAACATGGCCCTCATTTTTGCACCTCGAAATGGCACTCCAACCCCATGGCCATTGCTGATTTCTCCACTAACATGGCCCTCATCTTCGTGCCTCGAAATGTCACTCCGACCCCGAGGCCTTTGAGAATTTCTCCATTAAACATGGCCCTCGTCTTCGCTCCTTAAAATGGCGCTCCGACCCCGAGGACATCACAGATTTCTGTGCATTGGCCACCACCTCAAGCAAAGCGGCTCGACTTCGCTGCTCAGATCTTGGCCATCCGGGCCTCAAATCCTGGACCCCGGAAGGAGTCTCACACCATTACAACGAGTAAATCTTTATGTCGACACATTTTTTCCTACGAGTTACCTACTCCTCACAGACGATCAAAAACCCAAATCTGAGAGTGTGGGGCTTGTGATACACTTAAAAATCGTGGTTATTCCCCATCGTTCGATCCAAGCACGGATCACGAGGCAAACTGGGACAGGATGACAATTTTGTAGACAGACTTTGGCCCAAAGACGATTCATGGGCCTTGCTTAGGACCATTAGTCCATCTTGGCCTATCTACAAAGGCTTTATCAGCTATCTATGGCTAATAGCCAAATTCCGGATTATCAGGGAATTAATAGCTGAATATTATCCCTAATCACTGGAGTTCTATTAGGAAACCTGTAATCTTTACTTAACAGGTTCCTACTGCCTATAAATATAGGGCCCCATCCGTTGTTTCTAGCTAGTCATAATTTTACTACCTAATCCCCCTTTAAACTCCGGTTTACTGACTTGAACATCGGAGGGCCTGTCGCCGGAAATACTCCTGGTGTTTCAGGATTTTTGTAGGTGTTCGGCGGAGATCAACCACCACCAGATCCATTAAATACTACCCTCTCATCAGAACCATATAAGTGGCTGAGATTTTCTTTTCCTCTGATCCAGAGAACTCATCATCTCACACCCGAAAAATAGCAACATCATTCCCTATCCTCCAAAACTTATTTTCCCCCCCTCCAAAACTCATCTCTTCCCTCCAAACTCTCTTTCTTCCCCTTATTATTCTCCATACACCAAAAATAATTCTCCTCCAAAATTCTACTCTTCCCTCCAAAACTAATCTCTTTACCCCCCTCCATTTACCACATAAAAAATAAAAAAAATTCACCCTCCACATTTACACTAATTTAATCTCAAATTTCTGTTGTATATAAAACCAGAGTGGAAACAATATGTTTCAACAAAAAATGTACATTTCATTTACAACTTTACATGTTAATATTGTACATCATGTAGAATCATATAGTTATTGACGGAAAAAAAATGAAGGTTCAAGTAGAAGGTTTATCACCGAACTGTTCAGGATTGCATTAAAGCAAAGGCCAACTTACAAGCCGTGATTGTGGAATCACTTTTCCTAATATGGCTGTGATGTTTATTAATTACGTAATTAAAGTATCTAATTAGTCTATTAAGTGCGTAGGTGATATTGCAGAATATAAGAGAGGTCAGACAGAACCAAGCTATAACGTCAAATGTAAAGGAGGATGAATAGAAATCAAGTCTTATCACTCACAAACTAAAAATAAAGCTTCAAATGGATGTGTGCTAAAGCTTCAAATAAAGAATTCCAACAATTGAAGTGAATATTCAAGCTATATGTGGATCTTCAAGGCAAAAATGAAGTAACGAGCGAAGATGAAGACTTATCTCCAGCAAAAATTGAGCTCGGAGATCAAAATTAGTGAGAGCATGTATTAGGAACTACGTTACTACTCAATCAATATGTGAGATCTAACCTAGAGTTTTATATATAGTTATTATATTGATTTTTCGTTAAATGGCTAACATCAGTTTTTGTGCATCCAAAATGACTTTTGAAACTTGAATTAACTCTTGAATACCCTTTCTACATTCACAGTGCAAAGTTTCATATTTTTAAAAACTTATTCATACTCCTATTGCATATATCTTCTTTCTCGGAGTATTAGTTTTTTACCAGTTGAAAGTGATACAGTAACCCCCGTTCCCGTTTATACGGATTTCTCTTTTCTTTTCCTATATTCTTGTATTTAATTTTTTTCCCAATAAATTATTCTATTCTTTTCAACCCAAATTTTTGCATTCATTTAAATACCCGATTATTTTGTTTGAACCGAGAATTTCAACCTACATTATTATGTATCACTATTTGATAATTTAACTCCTGATTATTATTTTACGATTATTATTATTATTATTATTATTATTATTATTATTATTGTTATTATTGTTATTATTATTATTATTATTATTTTGAAAAACCCAAAGATCCTAATTCATCCTATAAAATTTCGAGTTGATTATTTGATTTATGCTAAATCCCATCCTGTGATTTAATTATTGGATTTCCTTGTCATGAAGCCCAATTTTATATTGATTATAATTACATTTTTATTAATATATAATTTTAGAGCACAATCTCATATTCTTTCTATAATTATTATTTTATTTGTGAAGCCCAAATGTAAAGCCCAAGTCTACAAACCCAGACCCGCATTTATATACCCAACCCGTTAACCCGTTATCCTACCTACCCAAATTCAACTACCCGTATACAAATTTCTCCATTCCCCCACTCTTCACATTCCCGTAACTTCACACCCCCACTATCTCATAAATACCCATTATTATATTTATTATTTTATTAATAAACCCCCCTTCCCGTATTTAGTCTCCTGTTCTCTCTCTCCCCACTCTTCTCTCTCCCCGCCTTCCTCTCTCTCCCCTCTATTTCCAAAATGAAACAGAGTAGGTCGAAACCCATTCGCCCATACATCCTCTCACTCCGAAGATCGTCGCCCTGTTCCCCCGTCAGCTCTCTCCTCCGTCATCCTCTCCTTCGTCTAGTCACCATTGCCGAGCTCCTCATCTTCTTCAACCTCCGATCGCCCTGCCTTTCTGCACCCTGTTCTTCCCCGACCTCCGATCACCTTTCCTTTCCTCCTCCTCATCCCCGTAGTCATCCTCCTCAGCATCTCAACATCATCACCAGCCTTGCCTTTGCCAGCCAGTCGAAGCCGCTAGCCAATGCCCTGTCTCCTTCGTCCACAGCCCACCACCTCCATCGCACATTTCCAACCACCACTACTGTGTTCCTCATCTTCGCTGCCATCGCTCCAACCCCCAGCTCCACCGTAACCCCCTATTCACCACTGAACCCGAGCTGCCATCCTGAAGCTTCGCCCCGTCCTCCTTCACTTGCTACCATCCCCGAGCTCCGCTGTTTCATCATCGAAGCTGCCTTTGTCGCCAGCCTGCCACCATCGACTGCAACATCCCGTTGACCCTGCCATTCACCGCATCACACCTTCATTGCCACTTAACCCCTCCAAGCAACCCTGTCGCCGATTGCTGCCCATTGCAACCGCCAATTGAAGTCGAAGTCAAGCTGAGATTGTTGTTTGCTGTTCTGGCAAGGGGATCGCATGTTTGCTGTTCGCCTTGCTGCTACTGCGTGATTGGCTGAGTTTTCCATTTGGTGCTTTGGTTGTGAGTGTTGTTGCTGTTTTGCCCTTTGCTGATTGTTGTTTTGGTCGGGATCTCGCTGCTTGCTGTTTGGATTTGCTGGTTGCTGGTTTTTTTTCTTGGCACGTAGTGTGCACATGTTTTCGTGGGCACGTGAGAGTGCACGTGTCGTCGTCGGGATTCTCTGTAGCGCCTCGAATTTCTAATATAATAACTTAAAAATTACGTGGCACAATCCCAGCATCAACTTCAATGTAACAATACACATAGCCCAAAAATACAAATAATTTTATTCCAAACATTTATTACAACAATCTTATACATTGCACAACGGAATTACAAAACACCTTGGACTACACTTTCTTTTTGCAACACTTTTTTTTACAACTGTTTTACACAAAGCTCTATTACATCTGTTTAACTCAAAACTATCTCAAGCATCCAACCTCCAAACTCTAAGCAACAACCTGCATCATATGAGGCTAGAGATGATCCCTAACCCCCAAAACTAAAGGGGTCAGCCATAAATGGTGTGAGTGATATAAACAAACAAACAACATAAATAAACATTAAGCATGGATTCTTAAACAACATGTACTGAACGAGAGAAATATATACTAAACATGTATTGTGAAGTAAGAAACGACAGGAAAACATGAAATCATCGAGTGTAGTTTAACTAAGTGGTAGAAGCAGAAAACAGGAAAACACATGCATAAAACCAAGTCAAGAAAACACAATTTCTATATGCGGACTCTCTAATGCGTACTTGTCGGAGTCTATGCATCCCATTCTGCATAGGTCCGGTGCAAACCCTTAACGTCTCCATATAATAGGGTGCAATAGAAGAAAACGTACAAGTAGTTATAGATCGAACTATTCAACACCGCAGTTCGGATACTCGGCTATCAATCACTCTCAATACCACAGATCGGATACCCGGTTATCAGTCACTCTCAACACCGCAGATCGGATACCCGGTTATCAATCACTCTCAGTGATTCTCAACACCGCAGAGTATACCCAACCCCGGAGATCAATGACTCTCAACACCGCAGAATATACCCGATTATCAATCACTCTCAATACCACAGATCGGATACCCGGTTATCAGTCACTCTCAACACTGCGGATCGAATACCCAGTTATCAATCATTATCAGTGATTCTCAACACTGCAGAGTATACCCAACCCCGGAGATCAATGACTCTCAATACCGCAGAATATACCTAACTATCAATCACTCTCAATACCACAGATCGGATACCCGGTTATCAGTCACTCTCAACACCACGGATCGGATACCCGGTTATCAATCACTATCAGTGATTCTCAACACCGCAGAGTATACCCAACCCCGAAGATCAATGACTCTCAACACCGCAGAATATACCCGACTATCAATCATTCTCAATACCACAGATCGGATACCCGGTTATCAGTCATTCTCAACTCTGCGGATCAGATACCCGGTTATCAATCACTATCAGTGATTCTCAACACCGCAGAGTATACCCAACCCAGGAGATCAATGACTCTCAATACTGCAGAATATACCCAACTATCAATCACTCTCAATACCACAGATCGGATACCCGGTTATCAGTCACTATCAACACCACGGATCGGATACCCGGTTATTAATCACTATCAGTGATTCTCAACACCGCAGAGTATACCCAACCCCGGAGATCAATGACTCTCAATACCGCAGAATATACCCGACTATCAATCACTCTCAATACCACAGATCGGATACCCGGTTATCAGTCATCAACACCGCGGATCGGATACCCGGTTATCAATCACTATCAGTGATTCTCAACACCACAGAGTATACCCAACCCCGGAGATCAATGACTCTCAATACCGCAGAATATACCCAACTATCAATCACTCTCAATACCACAGATCGGATACCCGGTTATCAGTCACTCTTAACACCGCGGATCGGATACCCGGTTATCAATCACTATCAGTGATTCTCAACACCGCAGAGTATACCCAACCCCGGAGATCAATGACTCTCAATACCGCAGAATATACCCGACCCCAAAGGTCAATGACTCTCAATATGTCCATAATTCACTAATCCATCATCAAACGGTCAAAGGAGAAATCTCTCCACTCAACAAAACCCAAGTCTTTAATAAATTTCATAATCCAAATCCAACAATAAAATATATTGAAAACGTATGTTCTATAGAAGAATAATATTTATAAGGGTAGGTTATAGATCCAAAACGTTTAAAGAAATAGTCGTTTAAAGAACATTAAAACACCTTAGAAAAGTATCAGTACCAGTCGACTGCAAAAGGTCACCAGTCGACTGTCCAGAGGGAAATCCAGTAATTTTAAGAAAATAAGTTAAGTACTATAAGTTGACTTATAAAAATCATAAGTCGACTTACCAGATTATAAGTTGACTTATAAAAATCATAAGTCGACTTACCAGATTATAAGTTGACTTATAAAAATCATAAGTCGACTTAGAAGAAAGAAATTCCAGAAATCTTTAAGAAAATATTCTAAGTGTTATAAGTCGACTTGCAAAGTCATAAGTCGACTTAAAAGAGATTATAAGTCGACTTAAAAAGTCATAAGTCGACTTACCAGAGAAAAATCTACAATAACTTTGAAAAATAAATTCTAAGTGTGACAGTCGACCGAAAAGGGTCTAAGTCGACTGCCCAGAGCGGATTTTCAAGGAAACTAAAGATCATAGCAGCCGGGTCGTACCAGTCGACTGAAAGGTCTGCCAATCGACTGTCGGCCTACAGACTGCATAATTTTGGATGTACATAATAATCGAAATTAGGGTTTTCCAAAAGCAATCATTGTGTACAAAAATAATTTGTATTTAGGTAAAATCGACAATCTCAAATAATCCTCATTATGGATACATTTCCTCAAATCAACCAATATCTCAAAATTTAATTCTCATGTTCTTAACCCCTAATTCTTCCATTAGGATTTCTCAATACTGAATTCCTTTCACAACTCAAAACCAAATCTAATTTGTACTCACGAGATCCAGATGTTCATCCATCTGATCCCTTATTATCATAACCATACTCAAATCTTAAACATGTTTTCAAGCAATAAAGAATTCATCAATTAAGATCTGCTAAACGTTCATAGATTTCACATACATAATACAACAATAACCATTGTATCGTTCTCATACAAAATACACTAAATAAACAAGCATGTCAAACAAGCAACAAACAATCATTCACATAAATCAAATCACAAAACAAAGTTCATATCACTCACCTTAGAACGAAGAAATCTGACAAGAAAGTCTCCCTTTTTGCGAGATCCAAAATCCTCCTCTTGATCCTCAAAAATCACAAAATATAATGTTGTGCAGCGAATGACAGCTGCACACCCACTTATATAGGCCGGAAATAATGATTTAGGGTTTTAGAAATGCATTTGCAAAATAGTCCTTCCAAAATATAACTTTACATATATAGCTCTATTCTTGGAAACTCAATAAAAATCATTTAAATTAGGATTTAAAAGTAAAATATACTCATTAATCTCAACCGGTACTGTTCAAAATGTCCAGAAAATAGATTTTGCATTTTAACCCCTAAAAATGACAAATTTGCAAAAAGGTCCTTCTTTTCTCAAAAAATGCAAATAGATCCAATTAATTTCAGAAAAATCTGAAAAAATAATAAATAAATCCCAAATATTAAATAATGATTTTCCATAAAGAAAATTTGACTTTGAACTTCTCAAGAAACTATTTGCATGTGTTTTGCACGTGTAAAAGATAACTCTTTAAAAAAATATTTATTAAATCTTCCAGAAAATCATTTTAATTCATTTTCTAATATTTAAAATAATATTTGAAAATACGGGGTTCTACATTCTCATCCCGTTATTCTTTTACTTTCAGAATCATCTTCTAAGAGGCAAGCATCTTCTGAACCCATTTTTATTGTTCTAGTTCAAGAAAACACATCTTGAAATTCGGCAAGTAGTAATCAAATTGAATATCGTATCTAATTGAACTCCGTTGTTTTCTTTATTGTATAATGTTATTGATTCATAGTCGTCTTGTCGTGCCATTGCTATTGAAATAAAACTTGAAACGTAATTTATTGTGTTATGGAACATTCAAATACACTGCCCTGTCATTTTCCTGAGTTTGTACTGAGGGTTCGATCCGGCTGACACAGAAACTTAAAACCTTGCACATAAAAATTGCAGTACACTGAATCCATATATTGTTATGTTTTGCATATAAACCCGTATTTTCCATATTTAATGAATTGAACCTTGTCTATTTATTTCATGTATTGCACAGTCTTGATATCTCCTTGTTATTGTATTGATACCACTGTTCTCATTGATCATATTGATTGCATGTTCATAACTGATTGTTAATAAAATGATAACAAGTCGGGGTAATAAGGGTCGACTTAGTAGTTGACAATACAGGAGAGTGTACTCGGAAGGGGATATCGGTCACAACCCATATTGGTCATTGTTATCAGTCATATTAGTCATCGATTGATTCTAGATTACTGACTACAGTATCCCGATTCATCATACATTGGTCATTGGTCATCGGTCATCGGTCATCGGTCATCGGTCTGATATTGCAAGACCCGAGTACATGATCTATAGAATTTACCACTATAGTCAAACGTTCACTTGATTGTATGCACCTGAACCTGTGGTATGGGACGCAGGTTTGCGTGCATTAGTTAGGATTGACAAAAGACTGATAGACATGAGATAGACACTAAACATTGACACTAATACTGAATATTGGTTATTGAACATTGATTACTGATTACTGAATTATTGATTATCGACTTTGATTTTGTTATCGCTTATCATTTATTGACTCTGATATCGTCTTAAATTCTTGCTCTTGTTATACAATCCTTTATTTCCTATTTTACTGCTTGCTATTACTTGTCACCCGAAGCTTGCTCTAACGGGTTCTCTTACTCTTTCTTTTGAGTTATGTTATACAGGTACAGTGATGGGTTACTGAAAGGAACTCGTCGAACTGTTACTGCATTGCATATTCTCGAGCTGTTTGGTAAGTTCTTGTATTTCAGATATTGGTTATTGCGTTATATTCCTGTTTATGTGATTATTATTGTATTGTTGAGCTTGCTGGCATTGTACAGCTTATGGATGATATGAGTTGGCATACTTATATCATTCGCTGGGCCTCAGTTGCGTGTCTGTGTTCCTGTATAATGGGAAGCGGGGTGTGACAAGGTTTTAAGTGGTATCAGAGCCAGGTTAGGTTAATGTGTTAACCATGTTGGGTTTAGGCCATAACCGATTACACACTAGCCACGTTCGAACCATGTTTAGCTTAACAATATGTACACTGCATTGATCACATGAACATGTAATAACTAACTTACAATCTGGATACTAGTTTTATTCGATCCATTTTGATCCCTTCTTATTCCATTCCTTGATTCCTTGCTTCCTTCCTTCTCTTACAGTCGCCTTCTTTGATTGATTCCTTATTGGGTATAATTTCATTCTTTCCTACCCATATTCTTTTGATTCTGGTGTCATCCGTTCTCTTTCTTTCTGCTTGGTTCGTCGATTGGCATCACTTGATCAGCTACGACATGTCAATAGCTTGGATCATCACCAGGAGAGGAAGTGTTGTCTTTTGCTCCAAGATGTGCATGCAAAGTTCCAGAATCTCAGGAAGTGTTCAGAATCTCAAGTCGCCAGGAGTTTGAATTTCGTGCTAAAGATACACCGTTTGGTCACGCTAAGATTCAGTGAGGCATAAGATAAATTGCTGGTGATAATGGACGCTACTGATAGAGTCTTCACGATCAGAGTGGTGCAGCGAAAGCGTGGTGGAACCAAAAACCATAGGTCCGGAATTCTTATGTTGCTTCTCCTTCCTTGAATTGTTTGCTTGCTTACATTACTTGCATTCATCCTCATCCGTTGAATCATCATTTGGTTCAATTCTTCCCTATCCAATTTCTTGTCGATACCAGTTATACCTACTCCTTCGTCTTCCTACTTCGTTATCTCACACGGCTCGTGCTATTTCTTTCCTTCTGATACCATTTACTTCTTTTCATATATTCCATTCGTCTCCATTCTTCGATTCGTTATTTGATATCAATCTTATACATGTCTTTCTTATTCCGGTGTTGTCACCACTTCGTTCCCTCCCTTAATTTCCTGCTTCATTATCTCTTCAACTCTGCCTTGGTTATATCCTATATACCGCCTAAGCCAATTTTGAGGATGAAATTTTTTTGTAAGGTGGGTAGGTTTGTAACCCCCGTTCCCATTTATACCGATATTGTCACGCCCCGCTTCCCAAAAAGAATACAGAATACGGATACGTAACAAAAGCCCAGCGAATAATTTTCATCATCCATAAGCTGTTCAAGAAATCTTAACAACATTCTCAAGAATCATCAGAGTCGGAAGAGAATTAATCAACCACATGCACATATGATCCAAAATACCAACAAGAATACTTTAAATCAAATACATAAATCTCAAATAGTCATGATCTGAATAAAACACATGTCTTGGGTCACATTTCCTAAATACAAGATAAATCCAAGTCTCAAAATGCAATTATTGTTCAAGCAAGATGCAAGAAATAATATAATAGAAAGCAGCACTAATACTTCATGTCTCTGATACCATCTGGAACCTATTATCCAAAATCTACAATTCAACGAATGCAGGAAAGAGGAAAAGAGAAAAACGAGTACCCGTAATTGCAAGTTACGGGTCACTTATAATGTAGGATACAAGCACATGGGAAACTAACTAGCAACATGGTATAATTGTGATATCAAAGTAAACAACTAGCATGGTAATGTGGTCAATTATCATGTAGCATACATCAGGAGTCAAGTAATCAAGTGTCTTATAAACATGTATCAAGTATCGAGTATCAAGTAATCATGTATCAAGTGTCAAGTTTCAAGTCTCATGTATCATGTAGTCAAGTATCAAGCAAGCATGTATCATGTTCAAGTATCATGTTCAAGTATCATGTATCAAGTCTTGTAGTGAATTACTATCTAGGTAGCATTTCATGAATCCCACCTTACATGGTTGCTATAGCAAACAGTTTCATTTTAGATTTCATAGTGGACCATAGATGGCAGTATACTCGGGGACAAGTCAAGTATTGAGCTCCAAGCTCCAAGTATCATGTATCATGTAATCACGTGTCAAGTTGTGCTAGTGGCAAGTATCGTGTATTGCGTACAAGTATCAAATAATCACGTGTCAAGTATCATGTCTCAAGTAATCACGTAGGATCAGTGGATCCCCTTCCGAGTACACCTTTCTGAATTATCCACTATTAGATCTGTCCCTTAAACCCCGGCTTGGTTATTTACTATTAATGTCAAACAAGCATGTATATGTGCAAAATATATTAAGAATAACATGGCATGATCATGTGACAAGTGCAAGTTGCAAGATAAACATGTACGAGTGCAAGATATCTCATAAAAGACTAAATTAGACAAATCTCAAGTTCAGGACAGCAAGACCATACTGTAGTAAAACAGTGATTCCAGTGTTATAAACAAGAAAACCTGGATCCGTCGAAGGATCTAGAAAATAGACTTCCACACGAATCCAGCAAATATAAATAAGTCATATGTTCATTCACAAAAACACAGCTCATACAGAATTTAAGTTCAGCCAAAAATCAGGAAAACAAATTCAAGAACAGGAAAACAGCATGAAACCACATTAAATAAATCCACAAAAAATCTGGGGTATTGCCCTATATGTCCAGTATCTAAATATAAAGTTTCAGAATTTTCCAGTAAAAGAAGATCAGTCATCAAAAATAAGAAAGCATCAAGAAAACATAGTTTGGCAAATCTGGAAATCCCAACACTACTGTACGAAAACTATGATATCTCGCAACCAGTGAAACAAAATCCAATTCTACCAAAGGAATGTGAAAATAGATAAAATATACTATCTTTCATATTTCTCAAGCATTTTTCATACAGTAAAAGGAATCATAGTGAAAATATGATTCTTTACAGAACAACGAGTAAAATACAGCAAGTATAGAATTCATAAACGAGCATGAAACAACACATAAAACTCATCGATAAAATTCACCAAAATTCTGGATAATCCCTAACTAGATAAAGAAACACTGACCAATGTTTTGGATCAAAATAATATGTGTAACATAGTTCTTTAAAATAGTTTGTTATCGAAATTTCTGAAAAACAGAATCTGGAAAAGATCGACATCTCTGTACTAAAATAGTCATAACTCAGTCATACGAAATCAAAATCAAGTAAGGTCAGAAGGGTTTGAAAATAGAAAAAATTATCTAAAACTCATGTTTTATACCAAAATTAAGATACTGACTTTAAAACAGTCCAAAACAGCAAACAAAACATATCAGCGACAAAAATACATATTTCTTTCTTAAAAACAAAATCAACATAGATTCAAGAAAATTGATCCAAACACATCCAAACATGAAATCGAGTCTACCAAGTGTCTAAACATCATGGTTTAGGGTATCTAACATGTCCACGCCAAGAATTTTACATGGGTCTCAACCCAAACACAAATTCACACAAAAGTCTCACATACACGATCAAAAATCAAGAACGGGCGAATCCTAGGTTAATTCATGTCCATATTGTGTCGTGAGTCATCTATGGTCAAGTTTTTACAATAGAGACAAAACCCATCAAGAAAATCACAAACAAGAGTCGTCTCTAGACCTAACTACAATATAGGTGAACTTTTGGACTTGTATCAAACAAATGAATTGGAGTACAAGTTACTTGTCTTAATTGGGGATGAAGAACGATGCAATCAAGAATTGGAGCAAAACCCACGAACAAAAATCCGCTAATCCACGAATCCAAGCAACACGAGCAAGAATCTCCACATGAACAAAACTTTCAAAAACGAGTGGCGATCGAAGTGGCTTGCGGCTACAAGAGAACACCACGAGAGAAAACTAGGGTTTGAAGTAGTGTGAGGTGGTCGAGATAAACAAGAGGGAGATCGGGAATAGGAGATGGGTGGCTCGAGTTGTGGTGTGGCCGGGGTTGAACACAGGCCGGGAGGGAGAAGGGGGCTGCCGGGAGGGGAGTAGGCCGGAGAGGGCTGCTGGTCGGCCTGGAGGTAGGCCAGGGGTTGTGTATCGGGGTGTGTAGCCGCAACGAGGAGAGGGAGAGAGAGGGTAGGCCAGGATGTGAGAGAGAGAGGAATTAGGGTTAGGGTTTAGGGTTTGTGAGGGTGAGTGTTTATATATAGGGTTTAGGTAGTGGGTTTATGGGTATTGGGTTGTCGGTATAAGAATTAGTAGTAGGTTTACAAATGGGTTTTGGGGTTTGGGTCAAATAAAAATAGGAATGCAAATAGGATTGGGAATGTATAGGACAACCAAATCACCACCACCACAAACGCCCACAAATAAAAAAAAGATAAAATAAAAAAGACGAGACCAAAATGAAGGAAAGATCAATTAATAGAAGAATGAAACACAAGAGTAACTCAATCAAACAAAGAGCTCGAAAAGAAATAAAACGGATATATATTGAAAACAACTCCAATATACGGTTCAGAAAAATACAAGAGAGAAAAATACACCAAAACGAAAAATACAGTTAAAAATACACAAAATGAAAAACAGGGGTTACAGATATCTCTTTTCTTTTCCCGTATTCTTGTATTTAAAAATTTTCCCAATAAATTATTCTATTCTTTACAACCCAAATTTTTGCATTCACATAAATACCCAACTATTTTGTTTGAACCGAGAATTTCAACCTACACTATTATGTATCACTATTTGATTATTTAACTCCTGATTATTATTTTACAATTAATATTATTATTATTATTATTATTATTTAGAAAAACCCAAAGATCCTAATTCATTCTATAAAATTTCTAGTTGATTATTTGATTTATGCTAAAGCCCATCCCGTGATTTAATTATTGGATTTCCTTGTCATGAAGCCCAATTTTATATTCATTATAATTACATTTTTATTAATATATAATTTTAGAGCCCAATCTCATATTCTTTCTACAATTATTATTTTATTTGTGAAGCCCATATGTAAAGCCCAAGTCTACAAATCCAAACCCACATTTATATACCCAATCCGTTAACCCATTATCCTACCGTACCCAAATTCAACTACCCATATACAAATTTCTCCATTTTCCCACTCTTCACATTCCTGTAACTCTACACCCCCACTATCACCTAACTACCCATTATTATATTTATATTATATTATATTTATTATTTTATTAATAAAACCCCTCCCCCGTATCCAGTTTCCACGTTCTCTCTCTCCCCCCACTCTTCCCTCTCCCCGCCTTCCTCTCTCTCTCCTCTGTTTCCAAAATGAAACAGAGCAAGCCGAAACCCATCTGCCCTCACCTCCTCTCACTCCGAAGATCGTCACCCTGTTCCCCCGTCAGCTCTCTCCTCCGTCATCCTCTCCTTCGTCGAGCCACCATTGTTGAGTTCCTCGTCTTCTTCAACCTCCGCTTGCCCTGCCTCCCTACACCTTGTTCTTCCCCGACCTCCGATCGCCATTGCTGTCATCCCTCTCATTTCCGTAGTCATCCTCCGTGGCATCTCAACATCACCACCAGCCCTACCTTTGCCAGCTAGTCGAAGCCGCTCGCCATTGCCCTGTCTCCTTCGTCCACCGCCCACTACCTCCATCGCACATCGCCAACCACCACTACTGTGTTCCTCATCTTCGCTGCCTTTGCTCCGACCTCGAGCTCCACTGCAACCCCCTGTTCACCACTGAACCCGAGCTGCCATCTCAAAGCATCCCCCCATCCTCCTTCACTTGCTACCGTCTCTGAGCTCCCCTGTTTCATCACCGAAGCTGCCTTCGTCGCCAGCCTGCCACCATCGACTGCAATGTCCTGTCAACCTTGCCATCACCGCATCACACCTTCATTGCTGCTTAACCCCCTCGCAGCAACCCTGCCACCGATCACCGCCCATCGCAACCGCCAGTTGAAGTCGAAGTCAAGCTGAGATTGCTGTTTGCTATTCTGGAAAGGGGATCCCGTGTATGCTGTTTGCCTTGCTGCTGCTGCGTGATGGCTAAGTTTGCCGTTTGGTGTTTTGGTCGTGAGTTTTGTTGTTGTTTTGTTTCTTGGCATGTAGTGTGCACGTGTTTTTGTGGGTACGTGTGATTGAACGTGTCCTTGTCGGGATTCTCATCCCATTATTCTTTTACGTCTAGAATCATCTTCTAACAGACAAGCGTCTCTTGAACTCATTTTTATTGTTCTAGTTCAAGAAAACACTTCTTGAAATTCGGCAAGTAGTAATCAAATTGAATATCATATCTAATTGAACTCTGTTGTTTTCTTTATTGTATAATGTTATTGATTCATAGTCGTCTTGTCGTGCCATTGCTATTGAAATAAAACTTGAACTATAATTTATTGTATTATGGAACATTCAAATATACTGCTCTGTCATTTACCTAAGTTTGTACTGAGGTTTCGATCCGGTTCTTCACATAGAAACATAAAACCTTGCACATAGAAATTTTAGTACACTGAGTCCATATATTGTTATGTTTTGCATATAAACCCGTATTTTCCATATTTAATGAATCGAACCATGTATATTTATTTCATGTATTGCACAGTCTTGATATCTCCTTGATATTGTATTGATATTACCGTTAATTGCATGTTCATAACTGATTGTTAATAAAATAATAACAAGCCGGGGTAATAAGGGCCGACTTTGTAGTGGACAATATAGGAGAGTGTACTCGGAAGGGGATATCGGTCACAGCCCATATTGGTCATTGTTATTAGTCATATTGGTCATCGATTGATTGTGGATTACTGACTACAATATCCCGATTCATCGTTCATTGGTCATTGGTCATCGGTCATCGGTCATCGGTCATTAATATTGCAAGACCCGAGTACATGATCTATAGAATTCACCACTATAGTCAACCATTCACTTGATTGTATGCACCCGAACCTGTGGTATGGGACGCAGGATTGCGTGCATTAGTTAGGATTGACAAAAGACTGATAGACATGAGATGAACACTGAATATTGACACTAAACTGAATATTGATTATTCCCTAAACAACATCCTCCACCACAAAAGGCTGATACCTATCAGCTATATCCTTCCACAGAATTCGAAAAATTGGTTCATAACATGTTAGAACCATTATATACAAATAATCTGCTAAAATGGTTTGATAAGAGTCCTAGATACTGCATAATTGAATTGTTAGAACATTATAAAGGCTCTCAAACACGAGTCAATAGTATCATGGTCTCACCAACAGATAAATTAGAATTTGCAAAAAAATAATTCAAGAATTATTAGATCTAAACTTAATACAAAAAAATTCAAGTCCTCATTCTTTTCCCGCATTTATCGTACGAAACCATGCAGCAATTAAAAGAGGAAAAGCCAGAATGGTTATCAACTATAGAAAATTAAATAGCTATACAAAATTCGACGGCTATTTTATCCCTTATGCTGAACAGCTAGTTAAACAAATACAATGAGCCAAATTCTATAGTAAATTCGATGCTAAATCCGGCTTCTGGCAACTAAAATTAGCAGATAAACTTTCTATAGAACTCACGGCCTTTAGCTATCCACAAGAGCATTTTGAATGGCTAGTTATGCCATTTGGATTAAAGAATGGCCCTCAAATCTTTCAAAAATGGATGAATTCGATCTTTGGTCATCTACCAATTGTAGTTGTTTATATCGATGATATCCTAGTCTTTTTGCTTCAGCAGAGGACCATAAACAACATCTGCTAACAGTAGCACAATTATTGTTAACACATGGTATAATTCTAAGACCTAAGAAAATAGAACTATTTAAAACTGGGATCAAATTTTTAAGAAAATATATTAAATAAGGAACGATCGAGCTACAACAACATATCTATTCAAAGATCAAAGAGTTTCCCGAAACATTCCATACTTTAAAAGAACTTCAGAGCTTTTTAGGCTTACTGAACTATGGACGAAAGTTTATACCAAATCTTTCTTCCAAAGTCCAAAATCTTCAGCAGAGGCTAACTGAAGAACAGGTTAAATATAAAATTCAAACAGGATGGAATACTGACAAAATTCCTATTCAGTTATAGGAAGTTGAACAACAAGAGATAAGAGAAATAAAAAAGCTAGTACAGGAACAAAAGGTTCTTTATTTTTTGACAGAAATAGATACATTAATACTACGAACTGACATCTCAAATAAATTCTGGGTAGGAGTTCTCATTGCTAAATAGCCTATACATCTGGGAAATTTGACAAAACACAAGTCAAATATTCTACCTATGATAAGAAATTACTCACCATTAAATTAGCCTTAAAAAGCCTTAAGATTTATGTCTTATATAGAGAACTCATTATAGAAACCGTCAATAAATCTGTTGCTCAATTTTTAAAGAAAAATACATTCAATAATCCTGAAGAAAACCTCCGAAGGATTAGATTAGCAATCTATTTAGAAATGTTTTCTTAAGATGTCAAATATATTCCCGGTCATACTAATTATGTTGCTGATTTTCTTAGCAGGCCATAAATGAAGAATTCAATGCAAAGCTTAAGGAACTATTGGAGGAAATGAAGAGGCAAAAAACGTGGCAACAAACAGGCCCTAAAAAGACCACTAAGTCTTTACAGAGACTGATACCTGTTCCACTCCCACAGGAGTCGAAAGCTCAGCCCAAAAGGTCGAAATTGCTCCATCGAGCAAGGCAATAGCCTCCACAGAGGCTAAAGCAACAGCTTCCACTGAAGCACGTAAAACCTTTGTTCCAATGAACATAGGAAAAGGATTACTTGCAACAGAACCTAAGAAAACCTTTGCAACCTCTATTGTTAAGGATTGGTACAACATGGAACTCAAACACCATGATCCCAATCTTTACAACAAATTCAATGGATTTTTTAGAGTAGTTCAATTTGCCGACTTTAGGGGTGCAAATTTCTGGCTAACCCAGCTAGAACGGGACTTTCTAGATATAACCATAGAACTCAGACAACAACAACAAAGGTTCCTTAACACACAACAACTTATATTGCGCATAACCCAGTTCTCTTCCTCGTCTCGCTCTGAAGCACTTAATAAAAAGGAAGCGTCTATGTTGGTAGGGAAAACTCCTAAACAGCTTACAAGCCATTTTTGACCAAATGGACACTACAGATTTGGTAAACCTAAGAACACATGATTTCTTGGATTTGCTAAATTTTTTTAATATTAATAATGACAAAAAGAGTTAGAGGCAGAGATAACAGTCCAAAATATGATCTCTATGTACTAGCAGAATTTGTTAGGCGACACACGTCTACTCACCTTCTTCCAACAACTAGAAGATAATGAGATACCATCCTTCTTTAATGATGAAGATGTTATTCTTAATACTAACCAACTTCCAAGAATAATCTCCTGTTTTCATGACATCCCAAAATATTAGAAACATATACGTAAAGGGATTGTTCATGAAATTTATGTGAATACGAACAACCCAGAAGAATATACCCACTGCATCCCAGAAATTTGTAAAGTAAAATTAGCAGAGTATGCTAATCGATTTCAAACAATCTTCCGCTTTCGCATATGGTCAATATGGGAAGAGAGACAATACGTTAAATTGTTCCCATCAATACAACTATGGGAACTAGAACGAGTTACGGAAGAACCAAGGTACCAGTTCATAAAATTCAACAAGAAAATTTTGTCGAAGAAAAGGAACGCTTATTAGCGGCCCAAGAATTTTTTGAGCAGGTTGATTATGTTGCTGCTATCGGAACCCATTCTATCCATGAAGGCAAAACAATACTATTGGTAGACAAGCTGTCAGCTACCGAAGATTCCGGACAGCGAATAAAGAAAGTCGAGGACTTCCTTTCCGCTCTCAGACTAGGAAGAATTGGAAGCACAACACAAAAAGAATATTTTGAGAAACAAGAAAATCTACGACAAGCCCTGGCAGATGATGTGTCAGCAGATTCAGACATGCTTGTTGGCGAAGCAAATGATGAAAAGCATGGTGGACCCCACAAGCACCTTAAGAAGAGACGTTTCATCTACCCACTACACAATAATAAAAGCCAGCACACAACTCCACTAGGAGATTCGTTCTTATCCTTTGCCAGCGAAGACTTCCATTTAGAGGCCCCCAGAAGCTACTACCCTTAGGTGACTATAAATAAGGCCCACTGGCCAGTATGTAAGATATCGGGAAAATTTTTTGTACTCTTTTCTCTTTATATGTTTTTGAGTGTTCTAAGTGGTTTGTGCACGTGTAAAATTTGGTATCAGAGCTTGGTGTAAATACTCCTGTACATCTTCCAAGTTGAGAGTCTCCTTAATCTACTATTGTAAGCTGTTTCTGCTTTTACGATAGCTTAAGTTTTCCTTAAGCACATTCTATATTTGTTCATAGCTTTCTTCTTGATTAGATGTGATCTTCATTAGCTCTCTTCCCCTTTAGGCCGTACACCTTATGTAGGAAACGAATTAAGGTTGTGCTCTATCTCTCTGTAGCTCTAGTATAAGCTTGTGGTTATAATCCTTGAAACCAAGCCATGATGGCAAGATGGTTGTTGGATTTATCACCCATAGGGGCAGATTCGAGGCTTAACCCTGCTATAAATCCACGGTTAGGGGTACTATGTCGCCACAGAGAATAGGGTCAAAAAGGATTAGAGAATAGAAAGATTATGAAGATAACATTTAACCTAGACTATAAGCTATAACCAAATATAGAATATTCTCAACTCTTTTCTTACTATGAGCAATCCAATTATTATTGACGAAAGGCATAAATGCTATCATAAATTAAATAACGAAAACTATGAACTTTATGTTCATTTTCCTACACAAAAGACAGAAAACACAGGGATATTTAATTATATGGTTGATCTCTTACATGAGATCAAATCCGAAATCACTAGTTTAATATCTTTATGGAAACCTAAACAAATAAATAATGATTTTAAACTATCTTGTCTATCCAGATCAAAGATAAACATGGTTAAGTACTCTTCAGAAGAAAAAAAAAGATTCATATAGAAGAAATTGACAAAATCTATTATGAAGCATTTTTACATCTACAAGAAAAAGAATTAACTGGTGAAATCGATAGCGTAGATGTATATGCTTATTATGAGAAACATTCTAATCCAATAGATTATTGGAGTTATAGAAGACAAGAACAAACTTCATCTGAGTCTAACCAAAACTCATCATATACCTCTCAACAAGAGGATTATCAGGATTCCACAGAATCCGAGTCTGACACATCAGACAAATTTCAGTACGCAATTTGTACAAATGGAGCAGAAACTAGTGGTTCGGATGTACTACAATTGCCAGCCCCACCTGGTTTTGTTCCACCACAAAACCCATAGCCAACTCCTGTAACTCAGGAGGAACAAATGGCAGAAAGTCATAATCCTGAACGTCCTCATTTCACTACAAGATTTGACTTGACTAACCATCATTCTTCAAAAAAATTTGCTAAAACATTGGAAACAAATACTGATAGTCCGGGCATAATCTTGAATATATATCATGTCCCATATAGAAAGTTGAAAAAATACTATTAAATTGGTTACAAAAAATGAGCGAAATTGCTTTCATTCTTCCCCAAATGTCAATATCAGACTTTTTACAATATGCTACTAGCTACCGGGAAGGCTATGCTTTGCAATGGCTTACAAGTTTAGAAAACACCAATACAGAAGCCATGGATCAAATAAAACAAATGAATAGTATCAATGGAGCGTTAACAGAACTTGTAGATCTTTTAGTAGCTGACTTAACCGGAGAAACGCTGTTAGAAGAACATGAATGTGAAATGCAATTAATAAAAATGCAATTATGCGACATTTGCATGATAGAAGAATTTGCTGCTAAATACATAGGTCTTATATTTCATTTACGATCAACAGAACAAAAATTATTTTGGATAAAAGCATTTTTTCAAAACTTCCATATCCATGGGATAATTTAATCAAAGAAAGATATGATCACTTGATCACCACAACACCCTCCAAACGAAATGCTCAGTCCATAGGAAATTTAAAAAGAGCCCGTATGGAAACAATGGAAAAATTTTGTGAGCAAGCAAAAGCTCATAAACAAGTAAATAACAAAATCAAACATTCAAAATTAAGATATACCTGCTGTTCTAAATATAGTGAAGATTTAAATTTACAGTTCGGCTGTTCACCCGAATATAATTCTAAATACCGAAAACGGCCCAAAATTTTTCGGAAAAAGAAAATACTTAAATATAGGATTACAGGCCAAAAAATGGAAACCCGACTTGAAGAAAAAATACACAAAAGAAAAATTTTCAAACAGAAAATTTATTAACAAAATAAAATTCGAAAAGGGATGTAAATGTTTAAATGCAGTAAAGAAGGGCATTTTGCTAACGAATGTCCAACAAATATAAAATCGGTCATAATACCCGATATAGAAGAATACGACATCCAATATGGTACTATCGAAGATATTCCTAGTGATGCTCATTCTTCTTTATATGAAATTGAAAGTTTCTATTCTGAAGATTCTTGCTCAACTTCATCAAATGAAGAACAAGAAGAACCTTTAAAAATCAATATATTAACAATAAATAAAAAAAACTCTATTATAATTATTCCGTTAACAGATCATATTAATCTACCAAGCAAAGAGAAGAGACAAACACCAGGGTATATGCTCTTTTCAAGCCGAAACTACAATCTGAAAAGATATAGAACAACCCTAATCTATTTGGACATTATTATCCAAATACCTTTGGGATATTATGGTATCATCCACAATCTGCCAATGCATGCAAAAGAAAACATATTCATCACTAGTGGATTAATAGAACCCTTGTCCACAACAAATACAGCATTACAAATAAAGAGTACTAGTCTTAATGATCAAGACTATAGTATAGAAAAGGATGATCTCATCGGATTATTGGTCCTACACAAATATGAAGACCTTCCTATCATAAAAGAAGAAAGATACCAAACACAAAGCTCTAGCTCTGAAGGAAAAGAGCAAGAAGCTTATTATGATTATAGAATATACATGAATTCAATTACTTCTATAGATTTAATCTCATTTGAAGAAATAACATATCCCAGTATACACTATAGTATAGGGGAACAATTTGTTATTACAAATGAAGATTTAGAAAAATTAAAAGAGTCCATGCCTCACTCTGACAAAAAAGAAATCTACTAAACAACATCCTTATGTCTCGCTTTCTAAATCAACATACCTATGTCTTTGAACGAATGCAAGGAAATATTGGGTTAAAAGGATATGAAGATTTTTCATCATTCAAACTCCTTGATGAAACCAAAATAGAAAAATTAAAACGAAAATATCCCAAAATGAAATATCTTCATATTGGGCTAATACAAATCAAAATTACAGGTCTATTTTGTTCAGGAATAGATACACCTATAATGATAGTTTGTATGGATGAAAGAATCATCAATAGTCCTTTAAATAGTATTATTGGCGGAGCTATATCCAATTTAGCCAATAGACTATTTGGGGTAAATATACATCCTGATTTTTGTATAAGTCTTGGAGATAGAAATATCGAAAAGGCTTGTATGCTATCCATCAATCTTCAGGGAATAGAACTTTTACCTGGTTCTAAAGTATTAGGAATACAATGGGAACATTGTTTGGCCTTAAATGATACATCTACATTTAAGTCCATTACACCAACACAATTCATTAAACTATTCAAAGTTGGAATAGGAAAAACTATTCAACCAAGATTAGTAGATGTTCGACATTTAAAATTTGACCAAGAAATGAAAATATTCATTAAGTCCTTGAAATCTAAGGTACAAGTACCTACTGAATATTTCACTGCTTCTGGAAATTCAATTTCAACAATAATTAGAAATCATCCTGGTGAATCATCTTCCCCTCAGTTCTTGCAAACTATTTCTACAAGACATATAGACGAAGATAGACCAATCCAAACAATACCACCCAGACAAAGTTTTTAGCAGGATAGAGTAGAACCTGTTGAAGGCCAAATAAAGAAAATACTTTTAAAACAAAAAGAAAAGGATACCGAACAAAATGTATTAAAAATTCCTTTAGCAAAAATCCAAGCCAATGATTCGAGCTATTGATTTAAAAAACAAGATCAATTACATATATATATCCCATTAACAATACATATCTCTGACATTCAAGAATTTACTATCCATGCTCTCATTGACACATGAGCTGAAGCTAGTCTGCTATAAGAAGTTTTTATTCCCCTACAATTTCGTACACCGTTAGATGAGAAAGGCATGCTTAATGACTTTATTGGACGACAGTTTCCAATAACACATAAAGTAATAGGGTTACAAGTCTAGATACCCGATATTCATAACACTTTTAAAACATACTCCTTTGATTTTGGGTTATTACCTAATGTTCTGGATGCTGATTGTCTCTTAGGAATGGATAATCTCTGTTTCTTTGCACCTTTTAATACACACTATCTTCAACTCGATCATCAACTCATCCCGTGTGTTCCTTTAACCGTGCCTTTAGCGGCACATTATTCCCCCGCAGCCCAGCGTGGTCATACTCCGATTTCCTTAATCCAACAAAATGTCATCCCTAAACAACATCCTCCACCAGAAAAGAATTAAATCTAGATGTATCATTTAAGGCCATACAGTGTTCACATTGTATTCGTTTGGGATATTATGGTATCATCCACAATCTACCAATGCATGCTAAAGAAAACATATTCATCACTAGTGGATTAATAGAACCCTTGTCCACAACAAATACGACATTACAAATAAAGAGTACTAGGCTTCATCTTCACTTTCCAATCTCGCAAGAAATTTAAGAAATGGCTAACACTGAGGATATCCAGCCGCTCATTCGTGACAATGGTACCGGAATGGTTAAGGTTGGATTTGCTGGTGATGATGCACCCAGGGTTGTGTTTCCCAGCATTGTGGGTAGAGACAGAAGGATGCTTATGTGGGAGAAGAGGCTCAGTCGAAAAGAGGTATCCTCACCTTGAAGTACCCCATTGAGCACGACATTGTTAGTAACTGGGACGATATGGAGAAGATTTGGCATCGTACATTCTACAATGAGCTTCGTGTTTCCCCTGAGGATCACCCGGTGCTTCTAACTAAAGCCCCTCTTAACTCGAAGGCAAACAGAGAGAAGATGACCCAAATCATGTTTGAGACCTTCAATGTGCCTGCCATGTATGTTGCTATCTAGGCGGTCCTTTCTCCATATGCCAGTGGTCGTACAACTGGTATCAGTATCCTGATTCATCGTACATCGGTCATCGGTCATCGGTCATTGATATTGCAAGACCCGAGTACATGATCTATAGATATCACCACTATAGTCAAACGTTCACTTGATTGTATGCACCCGAACCTGTGGTATGGGACACATGATTGCGTGCATTTGTTAGGATTGACAAAAGAATGATAAACATGAGATGAACACTAAACATTGACACTAATACTGAATATTGGTTATTGAACCGAATTATTGATCATCGACTTTGATTTTGTGATTGCTTAACATTTATTGATTCTGATATCGTCCCAAATTCTTGCTCTTGTTATACACTCATTTATTTCCTATTTTACTGCTTGCTCTAACGGGTTCTCTTCCTCTTTCTTTTGAATTATGTTATATAGGTACAGTGATGGGTTACTGAAAGAAACTCGTCGAACTATTACTGCATTGCATATTCTCGAGCTATTTGGTAAGTTCTTGTATTTCAGATATTGATTATTGCGTTATATTCCTCTTTATGTGATTATTATTGTATTATTGAGTTTGCTGACATTTTTCAGCTTATGGATGATATGAGTTTGCATACTTATATCATTCGCTGGGCCTCAGTTGCGCATCTGTGTTCCCATATAATGGGAAGCGGGGCGTGAAAGATACAAAACCAAATCTTGCAAACCGTGAATAAAAAAATAATTCTACAAGTTATATTAGCTCATAAATGATATTATCTAATCGTTATCAAAGTTTCATATTTTTTGAAACTCATTTGTTACGAGTTCACTTATTTTACTGTCATATTTTATATATACAAAATTGTTCAAAGTGCTATTTTCAAGGGGTTGTAACTTCTTGCCCAGACATCCAAATGTAATTCTATAACTTGGATTTTGTTACCATATCCTTCTACAATTGTACCAAATTTTACAATATTTGGAATTTAATTATATATGTAAAGTTTTTTTTATCAGAGCTTAAATAATCACAAAAACATTGTTAACACTTGGCTATTTTTGATAGGTTTTTACTGGAGTATAGACTTGAGGCGATTTGAAATCTCCCTTCCTCCCTGATCTCTAAAGCCCAATCCCATCATCCTATTTCCCCGTTATCTTCCCCTTTTTCCTTGTCTCTCTCAGTCGCGGTTCCCCGTCCTTCCCATCCCACTTTCACCTTTTTCCTTCCTCTGGATTCGGTCCTTCTTCTCTTATCCCCTTTCCTCTTTTGGGGTGGCCTCGTGTTCAGAGGTGGTGCTCCTCTCCATTGGTTTCGAAGCTTCACTCACTCGTTGGTCTTGGCGCCTTCCCCCTCTCTCCATCCCGTGTGCGCCAGTTTGCTCGTCTGCTCTATAGTGGTGGTCTTGTCCACCTAGTTACCGGTGGTTGTTTGAATTCGCCGATTGGTGCTGATCCTTTGGTGTGGGGCTGCTTTGCTGCTGTTCTCTACCTGCAGCCTTCGTCATTGTCAGATCTCGGCATTGTAACCTCCCTAACCTATCGCTGTAAGTTTGTTGGGTTTTTAGTTTTTAGTTTCTTGTGGATTCTTCCCCCTTCCTCGTCCTCTGTACTCACTCTGTTGTGAGCCTCTAGCGAGCAAGCTCTCGATCTACTTCTCTATTTCACCGTCTGTTCTATTTCTATTTGCCTGTGCATTTCTTTTCCTCCAAGTTCTGCAAGTGCGGTGTGGTGGTTCTTTCTTTCATTATTGTAGGTGTTGTTTGTTGTAGTGGTCTCTTGAACCATCTGGGTTGTGTTATCTCCTCTTTGCCTGCTGTGTTCGGCGTTATTGTGATTTTCCAATTTTCTATCCATTTTCGGTGGTTTTTTTGTGAACTGCCTGATCTCTACAGTAGCGGTTCTCGCCTCTGTTGACTTTGGTCAATCTATCCTTTGCCCCAGTTGCTGTTATGGGCTCTTCATGGGTTCAGATTGTTAAAAAAATTCTTTTTAAAAAAATTCTGATAGGAAAGTTGAGGTGCCTAGCTCTTGTGTCCGGCCCAATTCCCAGAAGTTTCTAGAGAGTTTGGGTGCTGACTACTCCAGCCCTTTTCGTTCCCCCATTGTCTCCCACTCTAAGCTATATTCTCCTTCTTACTCTTCCCGCGCTCTAGTTTGTCACTGCTATCTTCAGGTTGGTCATATTAAAGCTTTCTGCACCGAAACCATGAAGTGTGTTTTCTGTCAAAAAGCTGGCCACTATCGTGACTGCTGCTTCTCGCTGCAGCAGATTTTGGGTCTCCCTTTGGGGATTCCCATTTCTGAGCAAGTGGTTGCAGCGCTTGATTTTCCCTCTCTCAAAGCCAAACTCGCTGATGTCCAAGCTCGCAAGCCTAAGAGGGCTAAGGTTGTTCCGTCCTCCCCTCTACTTCTGACACCTCCGGCTTCACAGCATTTCTCATCGGTTGATATTTATTCTTCCCAAGTTCTATCTCATCCTTCAGCTAAGGTGACTAAGTCTCAGGTCACTTATATGTTCATTCCCGCTGCGGAACTCTCTGGGAAGATGTATTTGTTTGAATGCTACATCGCCGTCTCCTTCAGCGGAGGTACTGTTTCCTATCCGACCTTGGACACTTTTCTGTCTAATTTTTGTAATGTGCAAGACTGGACTTGGGCTATTAACACTTGTTCCAACGGAGAAGTTATCATCAATTGTCCTTCAATCAAATTCCTTGATGATTTGATTAGTATCAACCCCTGTCTATTGGAGACATTAAGCTTGCTGTCCATAAATGGGTTCCCCAGGGTCTTCCCACCCCTCCCCTGACCTAATCTCCTGTCAAGGCCAGTCTCGTTGGTTTCCCACAATTCTGTAAGTCTCTTCGACTGGTCGGTGAAATGACTAAATGTGTGGGAGAGTTGCGATGCATCTTTTCCTCTTCCAAACTAGCATCGGGGTGTCTCCAAGTTGACGCGGAGTTCTTTTGCCTGCCTATCAACGACAGGATCGATGCGTTTTCGTTAAGGGACAGTAGGTTGATCTTCGCCGTGTCTGTTATCTATCATGAGCTCTCTAAGGGAGGTTCACCTCCCTCCCCCTTGCCTCTGGGAGTTGCTAAGACAGATAAGGTCTCTCTTTCTTTTCCTGACACTTTCGCGGCGGGGTCCTCGTCTCAACCGTCTGCTCTTTCCTCCAAGTGAAGGACGTCGCACTAAGTTCCTTCTAAGAAACATGCCCCACCGCAGCGCAAAGGTTTTTTCAACTCATCCAAGACTAATATTTCTTAGTCTGAAGCCCCCAATCTGGTTTGGATCAACCAAGACTTGGCTGCAGTTAAAACTAATCCCCCTTCCTTCAGTGGCTTTTGAGCTTCCCTCTAAGTGTCTCGTTCTCCCGCATATAGACCCGCTCCCTTTGCTGGCTCAGTCCGCCTCTGTGGCTGATCATCCTAGGCATTCTCAGCCTTCTCTAGCTCTTGTGGATGAGAAGTGGCCTACTTGGGAGGTTAATCCTCATTTTTCTTCTGATTGGGACAAGTTCACTTCTGCGGTGCAGCATTCCTCGTCCATTGGGTCTAAAGCGGTTCATCTTCCAACCAAAGCTAGCTCCACTATCACTCTGAAAGCTGATGCTTGGATAGATCAGGATAATTTATTGGACGAGGAGGTTGCTGACCTGAACCAATCCCTTCCACCTCCACAGGTGAGCGTTACTTTTCATTCTGTTTTTTTCAAGTCTAGTGTAGCTTTTTCTGGTGCTTTCATTGACGGCCTCAGATTTCGGTTCAGACTATATTCATCCTTTGTTGCGAGATTCGTTCTTGATTATTATCTTCATTGTTACTGTATTTCTAGTTCTTCTCTCGGGAGTCCTGCAGCGACTATGGTGGGGTGCCACCTATCTCGTCGTGGGACCGAGTCTATCGTCTCGATTAACCACTATTCTTCCCTTCCCCCTATTCTTTCCATCCCTCTGGTCCCCGATTCGGTTTCTACCAATCAAATGATCACCTACCCCTTCCCTTCTGACCCCTCTTCTGATTCTTCGACGAATTCTTTGGGTGTTCTTAGTCCTAGTTTGCAGGCATCGACGAGAATGCGCATTAAATCCATCTCGATCATTCGATCTAGTGCCCGTATTCGGGCTCAAAATGCCTCGCACCAATCGTCCCCTTCTAATATTTCCCTTACGACTCAGATCCACAAGAGAGATATAGCTCCTCCTTCGACGCCGGAGTTGGGCCAAGAACATTTGGGGTCCATCTACCAGGTCCATTTTGACTCCCTCTCTAACCTGGATATGCTTTTCCTGTCTAAGGAGATGGGATTTTTGGTTAATTCAGATAACTTTGTTGACTTTGATATTATTCATCGACGTGAAAGTATTCGAGCGTGTGAAGCCAAGGTTTTTCATGCATAGTATCTCTTGGAACATTCGGGGACTGCGGTGTGCTTCCAAGCAACAAGTAGTGTTTCGACTCATTTCTTCCTCTAATTGTGATCTGATTTCCCTTTAAGAATCGAAACTTGAATCCCTGTCCTCCTCCCTATATCATTTGATTGATGGATCCTTTATCTCCAATTGGATTTCCTTTGATGCGGTAGGATCAAGAGGTGGGATCCTCTTTGGTTTTAAAGATTCCTGTTTCACCCTTATTTCTTGTCATAGATTAACCTTTTTCCTCATTGTTGAACTTCACTGGGTAGATTTCAATTGCGATCTCACTGTGGTGTCGGTGTATGGACCGTCCACAGCGAATCGTCGTAATGAGTTTTGGAACGAATTTAATTCTTTCCAAAACAACATTCACGATTTCATTTTCTTCTGTGGTGACTTTAATGTCATGAGATATTCCTGTGAAAGATCGGGTGTTGCACCGCACACTTTAGATTCTTCCCGTTTTAACGATTGCATTCGCTCTCTCCATTTGACCGATCTGCCTTTCAATGACAGATCCTTCATGTGGTCCAGCATGCGTTCATCTCCGTCCTTGGCCAAGCTCGATCATTTTCTTGTGTCCCAAGACTGGATGAATTTCTTCTACAACTTGTTTTCTTCGGCCTTGCCGAACCCTTCGTCTGACCACGTGCCTTTCTCTTTATTCTCCAACTTTAATTTCTCTAGACCTTTTAAATTCCGTTTTGAAAAAAATTGGCTTCACGACCAAATCTTCATCAATCTGATCTTGGAGTGCCTCTCCTCGATCTCGGGGTCCTCCGGGCTAGGTCGCATTCTGATTAAACTGCACGCCATCAAATCTGGTTGTAAAATCTGGCAAAAAGAGAGATTTGCTAACACAAATTTCCTTAAAAATGTTTTCCTCTCTTTTATTGAGTCCATTGATAAACTTGAAGAAATTGGTCTTATTTCGGATTCCCTTCGTTCTGAACGTACATCTTGTAAAAGACAATACGCATCCATTCTCCATAACGATCACATTAAATGGGCCCAGCGGGCAAAGTTTTGTTGGTTGAAGGAAGGTGACGGCAACACCTCCTTCTTCCATAACTTCGCCTCGCATCGTCAAAGATGCAATCGTATTTTCTCTTTACTAGACAATGGTCATGATCTCACTACGGATGCTGAAATCCATGCTACTTTCCTTCGGTTCTTCAAAGACCTCTTGGGATCTCAGAACCAACATTCCATTCACTTAGACTGGTCCCAATTGTATGGTCCGCAGACGCATGATCTGTCTTCTTTGGAAGAACCCTTTTCTTTGGAAGAGATCAAGTTCACAGTTTTTTCACTCAAAAGTGATGCAGCTCCTGGCCCTGATGGCTTTCCAGCCTTTTTCTTCCAACATTTTTGGGATTTTCTTAAAGACGACCAGTTAAAGATGTTCTCCGATTTACACCAAGGAAACTTTTCCTTTGAAAGGATCAACTATGTGCACATCATTCTTATCCCCAAAATCTTGGGAGCCAACTCAGTCTACAATTTTCGACAGATTAGCTTGTTCAATACTACTTTCAAAATCATTATGGAAGTTTTTTCCACCCGTCTTGGTGCTGTCATTTCTCCCATGATCGATCCTGCCTAATCGAGTTTTATTAAAGATTGTTTCATCCTTGATAGTGTGGCATCACCCCAAGAAATCCTCTCCGAGTGCCATAGATCCAATTTTGAGGGCATCATGCTGAAATAAGATTTTCAAAAAGCTTATGATAATGTTAGTTGGAATTTCCTTTTTGAAATCCTCTTCCATCATGGTTTTGGTCCGAAATGGGTCGCTTGGATTAAATCGAGTCTTTTTACGGGGACCTCGTCTGTGATCATTAACAGTTCGGAAGGTCACAAGTTCAGGTGTAAACGTGGTCTCCGCCAGGGAGATCCTATTTCTTCCTTATTATTTTCTCTTGTGGTCGATGTGTTCAGTAAGTTGCTCCGCAATGCTTGGGAGGCCAATGTCATCGAAGGTCTTGGAGGTTCTCAAAGCTTCCATGGTGTGTTGAACCTCCAATACGCCAACGATACTATCATTTTTGCCAAACCCAATGGGTGTACCCTTCGTAACCTGAAGTTGCTACTTTATATCTTCGAAAGTGCCTCTAGCCTTCCTATTAATTTTCAAAAATCTTCTTTGATTTGGCTTGGGGGGTCTCACAACTGCCAAGTGGAAATAGCCCAGTTCTTTAATTGCGCTTCTGGCTCCTTCCCTATCTAATATCTCGGTATCCCTTTGAGATGGGGGAAGCTTCACAAATCGGATTGGATACCGATGATTGATAAAGTCGAGTCTAGGCATGCCTTTTGGTCAGGTAAGCACCTCTCTCGTGGAGGCAGACTCAACTTTGTTAATTCCGTTCTCTCCTCTATTTCGTTATATATGATGTCTTTCTATTACGTCTCGGTTTGGGTTATCAAGAGGATTGACCAGATCAGAAGGAATTTCTTCTGGTCGGGTGCTAATGTTTATAGAACTTGCACTCACCTTTGTAATTGGAAGTTGATTTGCACCTCTAAGGCTGCTGGTGGGCTTGGGGTCCTCAACCTCAGACACCAAAATCTGGCCCTCTTGGACAAATGGTTATGGTGATTTCTGAAAAATGATCGGTTGCCTTGGGCCCGCATTATCTCTCTCAATTGTTTCTCCCGACAGTAGATTTGGGATTTCCCTCCTTCTCTTTCTCGTAAGGCCTCTCCTTTTTGGAAGGGGGTCTGGAAAGCAGCCAGCCCTTTCCGCTGCGGTATATCTCACGTGTGCGCTGATGGCACTAAGACCAAATTTTGGGATGACTTATGGTTTGGTAATATCAAGCTCGCGGTGGCCTTCCCTGCGCTCTACCAATTAGCCTCTAACCCTTCCACCACTGTTGCGGACTACGTTACTATCCTTAATAACCAGAAGTTCTGGTCCATTCCTTTCAGTTGCATTCTCCCTGCTCCTCAGGTGGACGAGCTTAACGTGCTCTTTGCCACTATAAACCTTTACTCCTGGAATCCCACTAATGATTTCAAATGGCGTTGGAACATTTCTGGGTCTTTCACTGTTAAGTCATTCGACCAATTCCTTAATTTCAGAGGTACCTTATCCAGGAATGCTTTTCTCTTATGGAGCGCCTCTGCTCCCCTCAAAGTTAAAATCCTCACCTGGCTTGTGCTTAACAAAAAGCTTCTAACAGTTAACGTGCTTAATAAAAGAAATTTGGCTCTAGGTCAGTTATGCGCACGAGGATGCTGATCACCTGTTCCTTCACTGCAACTTTATTCATTCGTTGTGGATGATTACAGCTCGGGCCTGGCAAGCTCCCTCTATTCCTAATGAATTCTCGTCTTGTTGGATGCCTCATTCTATCAGGAAAGAGTATCGTAAATCGTGGGTGCTTTCTATTATGGCCATCATTCGGGTGGTTTGGTCGGAAAGGAATAATCGTATTTTTGCTCTCTTTTCGGCCACGATCGATACCATTATCGATGACTTCCTGTTCTTTATCAAATTTTGGTCTTCCACTTTATCCCATGATAAAACGGAAGCTTTACATTTAAGTCGCCTGGATGAGGCGATCGGTTTTTCCAGTTCTACTTATTTTTTAGCCGTTTAGTTTTACTTATTTTCTAATTTTTTTTCTTTTCTCTCTGTTTCCATGCAGCTGTGAGGTGGCACTGGTGGATCCTTCCCGTTTCCTTGGGAAGGTTTTTTGGGGTTTTTGTTTGGGGACCTCTGTCAGCTTCCTCGCTTTCCTACCGTAGTTCATTTCGGTCTATTTTGTGCTTACTTTTGTGCTTGCTGGCAGTATTTTTGCGCTGATATGTTTCTATGGTTGGTGTTGTTCTTTCTGGATTGTTGATATGGCTGAGCCTTTCTCTTTTGGAAGGTCTGGCTATTATTAATTTCGGTTAATCGTCCCACTTATTGTGGATGATATTTTGCGCCGAGTTTGGTTCTTTTCATGTGGTGCATTTTCGGCTTGGGTTGTTGCGGTTGCTGGATTGTTGGAGTGGTTGTTTGCTCCTTGCTTTGGTGTGTTGGTGTGGTTGTGTGTTCTGCTGCTTTGTTTCTGGAGTTGCTTTATTTGTCTGCTCTTTGCTTGTGGTTCGGAGTTTGTGTTCGATGCTTGTTTAGCGTTCGTCGTTCTGGTTGTGAGTCTTTTGGTGCCTCCTTTGCATATCTGGGTTTTAACCCGATATGTGCGTTGGCTGGTACCAGGAGACTTCATGTTGTTATGTATCCTGCAGCGTCTCCTGCTTATTTTTCTTTCCATTTTGCTTCCTTACACTTCTCCGCACTCTAGTGCGTTCATTGCTGGGGCGGTGGTTTTTTTTCTGTGTTCCCTTCGACCTGGAGGCTTTTGTTTCTGGCTTTCGGCCGTTTTGATTCACTCCATCTCGCCGGAGTTGAAATTTGCTTCATATTGCTTGGTTGTAGGTATTTTGTTCTTCAGGCCAAAGGACTGTAATGGTCCTTTCGGTCGGTTCCCTTGGAATTCGGGGGTTTTGTCGCTATTAGGCATGGGCACTGTGTTGTCTGTCTGTTTCTTTCTCGCATTCTTCGAGTCGGTTTGCCGGACCATGTTGGATTCCGAGTGTCGCCCGAAGGTGGATACCTTCGGCGGAGGGATGCCGTAGCGGGGCCTGGGGATCCCGTTCCGCTGTCTTTAAATCGATGGTTGTGGGGTGGTTCGGCTCCCGAAGCTCTAGCATCGCAGTGGATTTCCCGTGCATGTTCTGGTTTTTTTTAGCGGTGTTGGCAATGCACTCTATTTCTATTTGTAGCCGAGTCTGTAAAGTTTTGTTGTTGTGGCGTCTCTTGTTTTACGATTCGTAAAATTGTATTCGTTTCTGTATTTATTTTTTCATTTATATATTGGGCTAGAATCTTTTGATTCCATCCGCATTATCAAAAATAAACACTTGGCCATTTTTCTAACTTAGCAAAAGAGGGTCTACCGGTTACCTTCTACCTACTTGCCGTATTCTCTTTATCTGGGACTGTAAAGGAGCGAAACCAAATAAAATGGTTGACCGGAAGCCTTCCAGATGCCTACCGAAACTTGAACTTTTTTTGCTGCATTTTCATTGGTCGTTCCAACTAAAACTCGACAGCTTTTGACCTGGGTAGAGCCATATAGGTCTAAGAGCATCCACAATGGCGTTTCTTATTTTTTAGAAAATGGCATGTATAGAAATAGAAATGATCGAAACGTTTGCAGTGGTTGTTTGCTAATTTTTTTTATAAGAGAGACGAGACAACTTGTCTCGTCTCTAGTGTTTTTTATAAAAAAAAAATCGAAAACCCATGGAAAACATAAATTGGAAAACCCATGGAAAATGGCAAAATTGGAAAAATAAATAAATAAAAAAATAAATAAATAAAATAAAAAATTTAAACCCTTGGGACAGGATGTAACGCCCCGAATCCCAAATACACTGAATTCGAGATGTTCTACAGGATCTTTTCACTTTCTTAGTACACTTTTACAGGGAAATTAAAACTTTTCATCATACATCAGAGATTACATCATAATTACATCTTTCTTTTGCACAGCGGAAGTAAAATACAACAATTAAATACAAGTACAACAGCTTGATATAATCTTTAAGCATCCCAATCCTCTTTAATCTTTAGCATAACATTTACCTGCATGTTAGACTGTGGGTACGTCAGTTTATTCAACCGACGATCATTATACACGGCCGTCCTCGCTTGCCGGAAATAGTATAACTTAACATTTCATATTTAGCAAACACAAACTTGTCACATTTCAACTAAAGGGACTACCCTATTGATGTCGTGTTGTGATTGTGCACTTAGTCCTTAATGCAGTTACTTAAGTTACATGACACTAATGCGCACTTGTTCGGATTCTATGCATCCCATACTACATAGGTCCGAGGGCAAGCCCTTATTCGTTCTTCATCTTGATAGGGTTCAATCCCCCGATATGTCTTAAACTACTACTGTAACTACGGTAGGGTCTTAGATGTCCTATGATCTATGAGCCCATGCCCAGGCAGCCTGGAGGGGAATCCCACGCACTGTCACGACGCATCGAGCAGGCAACCTATGGACAATTCAGCCTCCGCCATGGAACAATGGCACCACCCATAGCCACTCGAACATCCCACGAGCGTCGCCACCGGGACGATAATTCCGGAGTAGCGCCCACGCACTGTCTTGACGCATCAAGCAGGCAACCTGTGAATCGCTCTCACACCGCTATCCGTTGGCCCTCATACTCGTGTTTTTCTTCTACTTTCATCACATCTCCACTATGTACTAGTCCTTAGTTTTATATAAAAATCATGAACAAAATAATCACTAGAGTTAGCCTCTCCATCATCCGGACTTATTCATTTGTTTCAACATGACCAACCTTGGTCTAATTTCAATTCAATTCATCTTTCTCAATGCCGGGGAGACTTAGCTACTCTATTTCAAATTTCATTTCACAATCTTTAAGTCATAACCACTTTCATGTCACAATTTCATATTCTTTCTTATTCATAATTTCATTTGTTCACAAATCCATGGTGAATACTTATAACTCAAGTTTCATATTCAAGTCCAACAATTTCATCAACAAAGTTTCTAAACTCTATCATCATACAATGGACTCATGCACCTTACAAACATATATTCGTACTTCATATTTTACACCATATCTTCAAGTAAAGATTATAATATCATGTCACACCACAAATTCTTTTGTGTCAAAAACTTTCTAATAATCATTTCAATAACTCTTTATAAATTTGAAACTAACCATGAGTATGTGTCTTAGAACCATAGCTTTAATATACCATTTGTTCACAAACTACATTTTATTTTCTTCAATTAATATCCAAACCAATCCCATAAAATTCCTTGTATTTTTATGAAAATTACCATATTTTCCTCATATTTTTTGGACATCAAAATCTCATAAAAAAAATATTTTTCCCTAAGTGCTAGGGGAAAGATTCGAACCCAGCACAATAGAGAAGAAGGCCAGAGCACCCGCCGATAGGCCGATCGGTGCTAGCGACTAGAAGAGGATGCACTAAGTACATATGCCATCTCTTCGCGGTCTTATATATATATATACAGTACTTAAAAAAATTGGTGAGACCCGGATTCGAACCACACCGCTCAGGGAAACCGAACAGCGCCTCCGACCGCCTGAGCCACTGGCTCAGGTTGTCACAGTGTGGACTTAAAACCCATTTAACTCATATTCTCACTGTTTGTAGAAATCAACTCGATGTTCAAAACAATTTGATTCATGTTGCCTTCAAATAAATTACTGAAAAATTCCAGATTTAATCTTCTTTATTCCATCTTCAAAACAGTAATTGTAAAATAAATTTTTGTACTAAAAACACATTTTTCTCCACCCAAATTAATTAATTTAATTAAAACTAGCAAATCTTTTATTTTTCGACATTGAAAATAATCGATTGTTCTTCTAATCTCTCTTTTATCCCAAAATTTTTTCATGATAAATTACTGGTTATTAATCTACATTCACCACACAATACAACTTGGTTTTTCCCATACTCATACCAGTCAAAGAATTCATATAGCACATGAATAGGTGAAATTCAACAAGTACTAATTTTGGTACATTTCTAATATGATGACAACAAGCAATTCCTTGGTTCATTCATGCCACTTCTACACATGAATTCAAACATTCAATATACTTTTCTATTCAATTCCCATAGTGTTAATGTCTTTCTCAATTTTCATGTTTCAACCACACAATTTGCAAGTAATTAATAAAAGACTTTCACACATCATGCTAGTCACATTGCATCATTGTTCAATTAACTAGATAATCATAGAAAGTGCTTCATATGGTATAATTTCATGCAAACAATTTACATACACAATTTACCACACCATTCTAAGCCATTCACATACTAACTTTTTAATTAGAGTGGTCTCTTATTAGTATTTTCCATGTATAGTATCATCAATATACTAGCATGAACCCTATATTAGAAACATGAAATATTTTACCCACCTCAATTGGAGAGAACACAAACAAAAGCAATCAAGTAGATGAGAACACCTCCTCCTAGCCAAATGATTGCACCACTCCAAGCCTCCAACCAAATGCCGAATACTTCTCCTCCTTGGCCGAAAGCTTCCTAGCCGAATGCTCTTGATGGTGCCGGCCACTCCAAGCAATACAACCCACACAACTCTTATTTTTTATAACTCACAATTATAATACTATTTGCTTTAGAATTTACACTTTGCATATCAAAATTAGCCATGAGAAAGGGGGTATTTATACAAAAAAATGAGGGAAATGGAGGGCTAAGATCATCTTGGTGGTTGCAAAATGGAAGGCTTAGATTCAAGTAGGAGTTAGGAAAACTACCCACCTCCTTGAAACTACCCCCATGTTCTCCACACCAAAAATTCAACTTTCCCTCCCAAAAAGAATGCTACCCGGCCAAGCATAAGAAATGGGCAATGCACGTGTACGTGTAGTGCACGTGCATGCAACTAGGCCAAATTTGTACATTCTAAAATTGTATAAAAAATAATTTTGTTAAGAAAAGTCTTCTACATGACAAGTTTAATTAAAATAAATTAATTCATGGGCTTTCTTTTTGGGCTAAAAAATAATTTATAAAAATAATTAAAATAAAAATGCTTTTGGGCTTTTTAAGAAAAGGCTTTTTAATTAATTCAAATAAGGCTTTTAAAGAAGGCTTTTCGTACTAAAATAATTTGAGAAAATATATTTAAACATACTCACCATGATAAAATAATCCAACAATATATTGCACGTGCACAACATGTGCAAAATAAATAATTTTTCATTTATTGAAAAATCAGGGTATTACAGCACTCCCTCCTTAGAATAGTTCCGTCCCCGGAACTACAATCAAGAGCGAGGAAAACAAACAAAATACAACACACACAACAAAACAAAAGATACAAAAATACAATCAAGCAAAAAGCTCAGGATAGTCCTTCAACATCCTCTCCTCAGATTCCCAAGTAGCCTCTTCAACCAAGTGGTTTCTCCAGACTACCTTGACCATCGGTATCGTCTTATTCCTCAAGACTTTCTCCCTACGGTCAACAATCTCAACAGGAGACTCGATGTAATTCAGGTCTAACTGCAAACCTTCCGGCACTTCAGGCAAATGATGACTCGGGTCCGGAATATAACCTCTCAGTATAGACACATGAAAGACATTGTGCACCTGAGACAACTCTTCCGGTAATTCAAGCCGGTAAGCAGTTTTCCCGATCCTTTTCAATATCTTATACGGGCCTATAAACCTCGGGGCTAACTTCCCGCCCTTGCCAAAACGAACCACACCTTTGCTGGGTGATACCTTCAGAAAGACGAAATCACCAACCTCAAACTCAAGGTCCCTTCTCCGGTTGTCTGCATAGCTTTTCTGCCTGCTCTGAGCTTCCACCAACCTTTTCCTGATCAGATCAATCTTCTCAGAAGTCAGCTGCACAAGCTCAGGACCAAACAACTGACGCTCCCCTACTTCATACCAACAAACAGGAGTCCTGCACTTCCTGCCATACAGAGCTTCGTACGGCGCCATCCCAATACTGGCCTGAAAACTGTTGTTGTAGGCAAACTCCACCAAAGGTAAATGCCTCTCCCAACTGCCTCCAAAGTCTAGTATACAACACCGAAGCATATCCTCAAGAATACGATTGACTCTCTCGGTCTGCCCATCGGTTTGCGGATGAAAAGCAGTACTGAAATCCGTCTTGGTACCCAAAGCTGCCTGAAGACTCCTCCAGAAATGCGAAGTAAACCGCGCATCTCGATCAGACACAATGGTCGAAGGAACGCCATGAAGTCGGACAATCTCACCAACATACATCTCAGCCAACTTGTCCATCGAAGCAGTGAGTTTCATCGCCAAAAAGTGAGCGGACTTGGTAAGTCGATCGACTATAACCCAAATTGCATCATTGCCTTTAGAACTCTTAGGCAATCCCGTAATGAAATCCATACTGATGTTATCCCACTTCCATTCCGGAATAGGTAACGGCTGTAATAGACCTCCGGGTCTCTGATTTTCGGCTTTGACTTGCTGACAAACCTCACACTTCGCGACAAATTCAGCCACATCCCGCTTCAAACCTGACCACCAGAAATGCTGCTTGATGTCCTTGTACATCTTAGTACTCCCAGGATGTACAGACAAAAGAGTAGCATGTGCCTCCTGAAGAATACTCTCTTTCAGGTCCGCCTGATTTGGAACGCACAGCCTGTCTCCGAACCACAGCACTCCATCCCTGATCTGAAAACCGGGCAACCTGCCAGCACCAACCTGCTCCTTCATCTCCAGAATATCAGCATCAACTTCCTGACTTGCAATGATCCTTGTATTCAGAGTAGGCTGAAGCCTCAACTGAGCCAAAGATGCTCCCAATCCTTGCAAGACAACCTCAATCCCAGCTCGGTCCAGCTCCTCAATCAGATGCCTCTGAGTCGTAATCAGACAGGCCAAACTGCTCTTGCGGCTAAGTGCATCAGCCACAACATTAGTTTTTCCAGGATGATACTTGATCTCAGGTCGCATATCCTCGAGCACTTCCAACCATCTCCGCTGTCTCAGATTGAGATCCCTCTGCTGATATATATACTTCAAGCTCTTGTGATCCGTGTACATATTCAGCTTCTCACCGTACACGTAGTGCCTCCATTGCTTCAAAGCAAAAATAATCGCAGCCAACTCCAGATCATGAGTCGGATAATTTTTCTCATGTGGTCGTAGTTGCCTAGACCCATAAGCGATTACTCTTCCTTCTTGCATTAAGACACAACCAAGCCCCCGATGTGAAGCATCGCTATAAACGTCATACTCAACACCAGCTCTAGGCAAAGCCAAAATAGGTGCAGTAGTCAGTCTATCTTTCAACTCCTGAAAACTCGCCTCACATTGCTCGGTCCACTTGAAGCTCACATTCTTCTTGGTCAGCCCTGTAAGCGGTACAGCTATCTGAGCATAACCTTGAATGAATCTCCGATAATACCCAGTCATCCCAAGGAAACTTCTGACTTCCTTCACTGTGTAGGCCTTGCCCAGTCTCTCACTGCCTCTATCTTCTGAGGATCAGTTGCCACTCCCTCCTTAGAAAGGATGTGACCCAGGAATGCCACTTCAGATTTCCAGAAATCACACTTGGATAACTTGGCATACAACTGTTGCTCTTCCAACTTCTGCAACACTGCTGCCAGATGCTCAGTGTGCTCCTCCTCAGACTTGGAGTACACGAGAATATCGTCGATAAACACCACGACGAAAGAATCAATAAACGGCCTCAGAACTCTGTTCATCAAGTCCATGAAGATTGCAGGTGCATTCGTCACTCCGAATGGCATAACTAAGAATTCGTAATGCCCATGCCGAGTTCTAAATGCAGTCTTATGCACATCTTCAGCTTCCACTCGAACTTGGTGGTAACCCGATCGAAGATCTATTTTGGAGAATACAGCTGCTCCTTGTAGACGATCGAACAAGTCATCAATTCGAGGAATCGGGTACTTATTCTGAACAGTGACCTTATTCAGCTCCCGGTAATCGATGCACATCCTCATCGATCCATCCTTCTTCTTAACCAAAAGCACTGGTGCTCCCCAAGGTGACGCACTAGGTTGAATAAAGCCTTTTCCCAACAGTTCCTCAATCTGCCGTTTCACCTCATCCTGTTCCACTGGAGCCATCCTATAAGGTGCCTTAGAAATGGGTGCACTTCCCGGTTGAACAGTGATGCTGAACTCTACATCACGATGCGGAGGTAACCCAGGAAAATCTTCCAAGAACACAGTCGGATAGTCCCGGACCACAGGAATCCCTTGCACTTCCACAGGAGTCTCTTCCTTGCGGATAGTTGCCACCAGCTTAGAACATTTCCGCTTCCCTTGGAACACGACTTCAGGTCCACCTGGAGCCTTCACTGTCACCGTCTTGGCCTTACACTCGATGCTTGCACTGTACACCGACATCCAATCAATGCCAATGATAACATCGACTCCCAAGATAGTCAGTTCGATCAGATCAATGCCAAAGATTCTCTCCCCAATCACTATCTCGCAATCAGCATAATACCGATCAGTGGTTAAAGTTTCCCCTGACGGAGTAGCTACTGATAAGATCTTGCCTGAGAAAATCTTCGGTTCAACTCCCAACACTTTAGCAAACTTTGGAGACACAAAAGTATGAGAGGATCCAGTATCAAACAATACGACAGCTTTAATTCCATTAAGATAGAGTTCGCCAGAGATGACCTGATCCGCCTCCTCAGCATCAGCTTCTGTCAAGGCAAATACTCGCCCTGATTGGTACGGCCTCTTCCCAGCCTGCTGCGTTGGTGCGCCGCTATTACTGCGCTGAAGTTTGGGACAATGAGATCGGTAGTGTCCCGCTTCCCCACAGTTAAAGCAAGTCACCGCAGAAGGTCTCACCACATTGTCTCCAGGCCCCCCAGCTACACTAACAGCGTTCGCCCCTGTCGGTTTGAACCTCTGTGCAGATGGTTGCCCCCTGAAACTCCCCGAATGTGCAGGCCTCTTCCCGGGCTGCCAGTTGTTCCTCCTGTTCTGAACAACATGGAACCGCTCCATATCTGCCTCCGTCGCTGCCGCCCTCTTGACCAGCTTATCGAATCTCCTGATACCAAGGGGTATCATACGAGATCTCAAGCTAGGCCTCAGACCATGCTCGAACTTGCGAGCTTTCTTGGCCTCATCCGCCACCAGTTCTGGAGCATACCTGGAGAGCTGAGTGAATTTGGTTTCATAGGCTCTCACTGACATGCTGCCTTGCTGAAGCGACAGAAACTCCATCGCCTTCTTCTCCTGGACGTCGGAGGGGAAATAATGGCTGCGGAACTCCTCCAAAAAATTCCTCCCAGCCCAACAACAGACCTCCCATGGTCCTCTTCACAGATTGCCACCAAACTGCTGCATCCTTCTCCAGCTGCAAGGTTGCCAACTTGACCTTGCTACCCTCCGGTGTTTCCAACACCTCGAAGATGGTCTCCACCTGCCGTATCCAGTTGTCAGCCGAATCTGGATCCGACTTTCCCTCGAATACGGGTGGTTTCATCCTCTTGAACGATTCCACCAGCTTTATCGCCTCGGGCACTGGATTTGCCGGCCCCCTAGCTTGGTTCTGAGCCACAGCATTCAACGTCTGGTAGACTCTAGCAAGTTCAGTCTCCAGATCCAAACCTTCCCCATTCCTTGCTCCTCTTCTCGACATATTCTGATGCAAAAGATCCGTCAAATTCGAAGTATATAACAAGAATTTAAACCAACTTCCATTTCATTGAATTCCAAAAGTTTATACATTCGAATTTGAAAACATCTCTAAACATCGGAATGAAAGAAAACAGAAGCCACAACACTCTAACTCCTACGGGTCCTCTTCGCTGCTCGAAGTTCTTCCCGCAGTTCATCAACCTCATCCTTCAGCACATCAGTTAGGTTCTTTTTCTTCTCAAGTTCCCAAATCCGATGGCTAAGAACAGAATAGTCGGCCTTCCGCTTCTCCAGCTGCGCCTCCAATAATCCAACTCTCTCCTTCAGGGTTTCCACTTGCCTCTGAAGAGAAGCCACAAGACCACTTGGAACTGGCACTTCCTCTTCGTCGGAAGAAGAATCATCAGAGGAATCCGGAGGTGGGGTGATCTCTCGGGATTCAGGGTACTCCTCATCATCAGAATCAGCTTGCCCAGGGTAGTACTCGTCCTCGGAATCAGCCTGTCCAGGATGGTACTCTTCCTCAATGATGTGCCAGTCGTCGCCTCCAGCAGGGTCGAAGTGATCAGCCATCTTATAAATAGGGAGGAGAAATCACAAATCTTAGAGCAACACAAATGTAAGTCACTTACATTTAAATCTCTAGATTCAAACACACACTCTAATGTCCACTTCTAGGGTGTCGTTCCCTATAAATTTGTACAAGTGTGAAAGTGTAGAAAGCGTGGCTCTGATACCACTCTGTAACGCCCCGAATCCCAAATACACTGAATTCGAGATGTTCTACAGGATCTTTTCACTTTCTTAGTACACTTTTACAGGGAAATTAAAACTTTTCATCATACATCAGAGATTACATCATAATTACATCTTTCTTTTGCACAGCGGAAGTAAAATACAACAATTAAATACAAGTACAACAGCTTGATATAATCTTTAAGCATCCCAATCCTCTTTAATCTTTAGCATAACATTTACCTGCATGTTAGACTGTGGGTACGTCAGTTTATTCAACCGACGATCATTATACACGGCCGTCCTCGCTTGCCGGAAATAGTATAACTTAACATTTCATATTTAGCAAACACAAACTTGTCACATTTCAACTAAAGGGACTACCCTATTGATGTCGTGTTGTGATTGTGCACTTAGTCCTTAATGCAGTTACTTAAGTTACATGACACTAATGCGCACTTGTTCGGATTCTATGCATCCCATACTACATAGGTCCGAGGGCAAGCCCTTATTCGTTCTTCATCTTGATAGGGTTCAATCCCCCGATATGTCTTAAACTATTACTGTAACTACGGTAGGGTCTTAGATGTCCTATGATCTATGAGCCCATGCCCAGGCAGCCTGGAGGGGAATCCCACGCACTGTCACGACGCATCGAGCAGGCAACCTATGGACAATTCAGCCTCCGCCATGGAACAATGGCACCACCCATAGCCACTCGAACATCCCACGAGCGTCGCCACCGGGACGATAATTCCGGAGTAGCGCCCACGCACTGTCTTGACGCATCAAGCAGGCAACCTGTGAATCGCTCTCACACCGCTATCCGTTGGCCCTCATACTCGTGTTTTTCTTCTACTTTCATCACATCTCCACTATGTACTAGTCCTTAGTTTTATATAAAAATCATGAACAAAATAATCACTAGAGTTAGCCTCTCCATCATCCGGACTTATTCATTTGTTTCAACATGACCAACCTTGGTCTAATTTCAATTCAATTCATCTTTCTCAATGCCGGGGAGACTTAGCTACTCTATTTCAAATTTCATTTCACAATCTTTAAGTCATAACCACTTTCATGTCACAATTTCATATTCTTTCTTATTCATAATTTCATTTGTTCACAAATCCATGGTGAATACTTATAACTCAAGTTTCATATTCAAGTCCAACAATTTCATCAACAAAGTTTCTAAACTCTATCATCATACAATGGACTCATGCACCTTACAAACATATATTCGTACTTCATATTTTACACCATATCTTCAAGTAAAGATTATAATATCATGTCACACCACAAATTCTTTTGTGTCAAAAACTTTCTAATAATCATTTCAATAACTCTTTATAAATTTGAAACTAACCATGAGTATGTGTCTTAGAACCATAGCTTTAATATACCATTTGTTCACAAACTACATTTTATTTTCTTCAATTAATATCCAAACCAATCCCATAAAATTCCTTGTATTTTTATGAAAATTACCATATTTTCCTCATATTTTTTGGACATCAAAATCTCATAAAAAAAATATTTTTCCCTAAGTGCTAGGGGAAAGATTCGAACCCAGCACAATAGAGAAGAAGGCCAGAGCACCCGCCGATAGGCCGATCGGTGCTAGCGACTAGAAGAGGATGCACTAAGTACATATGCCATCTCTTCGCGGTCTTATATATATATATACAGTACTTAAAAAAATTGGTGAGACCCGGATTCGAACCACACCGCTCAGGGAAACCGAACAGCGCCTCCGACCGCCTGAGCCACTGGCTCAGGTTGTCACAGTGTGGACTTAAAACCCATTTAACTCATATTCTCACTGTTTGTAGAAATCAACTCGATGTTCAAAACAATTTGATTCATGTTGCCTTCAAATAAATTACTGAAAAATTCCAGATTTAATCTTCTTTATTCCATCTTCAAAACAGTAATTGTAAAATAAATTTTTGTACTAAAAACACATTTTTCTCCACCCAAATTAATTAATTTAATTAAAACTAGCAAATCTTTTATTTTTCGACATTGAAAATAATCGATTGTTCTTCTAATCTCTCTTTTATCCCAAAATTTTTTCATGATAAATTACTGGTTATTAATCTACATTCACCACACAATACAACTTGGTTTTTCCCATACTCATACCAGTCAAAGAATTCATATAGCACATGAATAGGTGAAATTCAACAAGTACTAATTTTGGTACATTTCTAATATGATGACAACAAGCAATTCCTTGGTTCATTCATGCCACTTCTACACATGAATTCAAACATTCAATATACTTTTCTATTCAATTCCCATAGTGTTAATGTCTTTCTCAATTTTCATGTTTCAACCACACAATTTGCAAGTAATTAATAAAAGACTTTCACACATCATGCTAGTCACATTGCATCATTGTTCAATTAACTAGATAATCATAGAAAGTGCTTCATATGGTATAATTTCATGCAAACAATTTACATACACAATTTACCACACCATTCTAAGCCATTCACATACTAACTTTTTAATTAGAGTGGTCTCTTATTAGTATTTTCCATGTATAGTATCATCAATATACTAGCATGAACCCTATATTAGAAACATGAAATATTTTACCCACCTCAATTGGAGAGAACACAAACAAAAGCAATCAAGTAGATGAGAACACCTCCTCCTAGCCAAATGATTGCACCACTCCAAGCCTCCAACCAAATGCCGAATACTTCTCCTCCTTGGCCGAAAGCTTCCTAGCCGAATGCTCTTGATGGTGCCGGCCACTCCAAGCAATACAACCCACACAACTCTTATTTTTTATAACTCACAATTATAATACTATTTGCTTTAGAATTTACACTTTGCATATCAAAATTAGCCATGAGAAAGGGGGTATTTATACAAAAAAATGAGGGAAATGGAGGGCTAAGATCATCTTGGTGGTTGCAAAATGGAAGGCTTAGATTCAAGTAGGAGTTAGGAAAACTACCCACCTCCTTGAAAGTACCCCCATGTTCTCCACACCAAAAATTCAACTTTCCCTCCCAAAAAGAATGCTACCCGGCCAAGCATAAGAAATGGGCAATGCACGTGTACGTGTAGTGCACGTGCATGCAACTAGGCCAAATTTGTACATTCTAAAATTGTATAAAAAATAATTTTGTTAAGAAAAGTCTTCTACATGACAAGTTTAATTAAAATAAATTAATTCATGGGCTTTCTTTTTGGGCTAAAAAATAATTTATAAAAATAATTAAAATAAAAATGCTTTTGGGCTTTTTAAGAAAAGGCTTTTTAATTAATTCAAATAAGGCTTTTAAAGAAGGCTTTTCGTACTAAAATAATTTGAGAAAATATATTTAAACATACTCACCATGATAAAATAATCCAACAATATATTGCACGTGCACAACATGTGCAAAATAAATAATTTTTCATTTATTGAAAAATCAGGGTATTACACAGGACATGGTGTCCCGTCCGATCACGTTTGTGATCAAACGGGACAACATGTCCCGTTTGAGGGGTTTTAAATTTATTTTATTATATTTTATTGGGAAAGACGATACAACATGTATCGTCTGACCCTATTTAATATATATATATATATATATATATATATATATATATATATATATATATATATATATATATATATATATATATTATGGGACGACACGAGTTGTCTCGTCTGATTATATTAAATAATTTAAAAATATTGAGACGATACATGTTGTCTCGTCTCCTATATTTTGAGATTCATAAATTCGTTTCTCATATTTGAGAAGGAAATGTAGCTCATTTGCCATTTTTAAAGAAAATAGCAAACGACTGCAGGCACTCGATTCTCATAAAATGAGAATTTGGCAAATATAGCAAACGACTGTGGATGCTCTAAGGTTGGGCACTTTCCGTACATGAATTTTGATATTTGTCTTATCTTTTTAAGCTAAGGTCTAACTGTGCCCAACCTAAACTCTGTAGTGTGTTATTTCTATTTAATTCTTAACAATGTAAAATATTTATCCAATAAAGTGTGTCCAATTCCCACTTCTCTTTCCAATGAAATTATAGAAATTTTCCCAAGGTCAAATTTCAAAGCATATTTTTTTAGGCTTAACCATGTTGGGATTTTATGACTTGTATACACGTTCGATTAGAAGAAGAGACGATAAAGCATGGAGGTCGAAGCATCGTGGAAGACGAAGTCAGTAAAACAGAGCAGCAACAACCATCGACTATACAGTCGACTGTCGACTGCAAACTATCTCAGAATTTCTAGAGAGGGTGACAGTCGACCGTACCCTTTGGACAGTCGATTGTTCACGGTGGCTGAACAATTTTGGGCATATATATGGGGGTATTTGTTTGGGCACATCTTCAACTCCAGATTAGATCGTACAGCTTCTATCGTGTGACTTCTTTTACAGGATATATCTGACGGTTATTTTATCAAGGCTGGAATTAGGGTTTCTCTAGATCTCTATATATTATTGTGTAAGTCTCTATTGAGAGACAAAAGAGATTATTTCATTGATAAAAGAAAAAAGTGAGAGTTCTCTATTGTAAACAACTAACTATCTTCTAGTGAGTCTTAAGAGATAGATAATATCTAGGTGCGAGTGCAATACTCTGTATCTTCTCTAGTTGATATTCCCCCCCCCCCCCCCCCCCTGCCCCCGATTAGGTTCGCCCGAACCGAGATAAATGTAACCCCTGTTTTTCCAAAAATGTATTTTTGTGTATTTTCTGTATTTAAAATTTTCGCAAATTATTTTTTTCCGGTTTTCAAATTCTTTTGTCAAAATGTATTTTTTTGGATCTTCTATTCTAAAATCTGTTTTCGATCAAATGAATTTATTTGTAACTATTTTCTGTGATTTTATATTGTAATAAAAATCTCATTATTATTATTGTTATTATTGTTATTAGTTTTGACTGGTTATTAACAACCTATTTCTATGTACAAATTGTATTTGTAGTATTTTAAATAAATTATATTTTGTAATGCAAATTACATTTTATTATAAACAATATTTTTTTATTTGTTATTTTATTTATTTATTTATTTATTTTATTTATTTATTGTATATACTCTTTTATTTATTTATTTTTTACCCAAAACCCATTTATTAAATAAACCCTATAACCAAACCCAATACCCATTTGTAAAATAACCCATTACCCATTTTTTTTATACTACCCATTTATCTAAACCCGTTAACAACCTACCCCAGACCCGTCACCTGTATCCCCAACCTTAATCCTATACCTATATAATAACCCATAAGAGCATCCACAGTCGTTTGCTATATTTCCCATATTCTCATTTTATGAGAATTTTATAAGAATGCAGCGCTGCAGTCGTTTGCTATTTTCTTATAAAATAGCAAACGAGCTACAGTGACTTCTCAAATATGAGAAACGAAGTTGCGAATCTCAAATTATAGAAGACGAGACATCATGTATCGTCTTAATATTTTTAATTTTTTTTTAATATAATCAGACGAGACAACTTGTCTCATCCCGTATTTTTTATTTTTTAAAACCCCTCGGACGGGACATGATGTCCCATCCCATGACTTCTGTAAATTTTTTTTTCCTTTTTTCAAATGATCCAACGGATCAGATTAGCCGGAAAAAAAAAATTTCAAAAAAACACCTCGGACGGGACAACATATCCCGTCCAGGTATCCAGGGAGTATTAGAATTAGGTTTAGTTGGTTTAATTTAGGTTAAGTAGGTGATTAAATAGGTTTAGGTTATATTTTAATAATTAATTTATTTAATTAATATATTTTAATAGTTAATCGGTAATTAATTAAATCTTAAAAAAAATAATGGACAAAACAAGTTGTCTCGTCCTACCCAAAATTTAGCAAAATATAGTGAATAACCACTACACACCTTTCGATCTATTCCATTTCTATACTTGCCATTTGCCAAAAAAATAAGAAACGCCATTGTGGATGCTCTAACCGGTTCATCTTCCCTCCCATGCAGCCGCCTCATATCTTTCCCCATCGCTTCGTCTTCCCTCGCCCGTTCTCCCGCGACTCTCATCTCCCCATCTCCCCTTCCACCTGGCTGCACCCCCACCTCGGCAGCACACCCGACTACCCCGCCTCGCCTGCGCCGCCATCGCACAGCCGCCCCTGTCCCTCTACACTGCACCCTGCCTCCTCTCCTTGTCGCACCGCGACTGCACCCTCCGCTCACGACTACAGCAACATCGCCGTGTCGCACCCCCTGGCCGTCACTGCCATGGCCACCTGTGGCGCCTCCGCAGTCCAGCTGCAGCAGCGGCAGTCAGCCGCCTGTCCGTCGTGTTCCCCTGGCCGCATGCACCTCTTCATCTTCCAGTGCAAACCCCTCCCCGCTGTGGTACAAGCTGTTGGCCATGGTTTGCTTATGTTATGGGTTGATCATGGAAGTCTTGATCTTTGGAATGTGAGCCGTTGGCTTTCTTGATCTTGGCCGTGATCTTGGAATTTTGATCTTGTTGATTGTGAGCCATTCATTTAGGTCGTGATCTCATTCATCATCTTGATTATCATCTTTGATTATGGACCGTTGGATTGCTTCATCATCTTCTTAGAGTTCTTTGATCGCTTTGATTGGTGGCCGTCCGATCGTCGATCTGATCCGATCATCATCCTCATCATCAAGATACTGATCTCATCTCGATCTTGATTTTGATCTTCAATCAGAGTCGTCCGATCTGATCCGATCGCGTTGATATCGTGATCCCTTGAATCTCAGCCATTCGATCGTGTCCGTGATTGATTGTTCTTTGGATTCGTGATCTAGTTCGTGTTTGTTTGTTCGTGATTTTGGATCGTGCCTCGAGAATCTAGTCCCGTTATCCTTGTTTATTGGATCGTCATTTTCATCGTCTGTCAGGCAAGTAACTTGTACTACAATTCATTTGGTTTGATACAAGTCAAAAAGTTCACATATAGTGTAGTTGAGTCTAGAGACAACCAAAGATTGTGTTTTCCTTGATGGGTTTTGTCTCTATTGTTATAATTTGGCCATAAATGACTTATGACACCAATTATGATAGATGATAACCTAGGTTTGCCCAAATCTTGATTTTTAGTCATGTATGTGAATATTTGTGTGAATTGGTGTTTGGATGAATACCCATGTGAAATAATAGGAGTGGACATGTTAGTAATCCTAAATCATGGTGTTTAGATGTTTGGTAGGTTGTATTTCAAGTTTGGAGGTGTTTGGATCAATATTGTGAAAGTTATGATGTTCTTGACTAGCGGTATGAAATCTGTATCTGCTGCTTGTTCTGTTTCATTTGTTGTTTTCTTCCATGCTACAGCTAGTTTTTGAATTCCAAAATAAAAGATGAATTTTAGATAATTTTGTCTATTTTCAAATCCCACTGGTTTTACTTGATTTGAATTTCTTATGACTGAGTTACGAATGTTTTGGTACAGACGTGTCGCTAAATTCCAGATTCTGTTTTGGGTGAATTTTGTTAACAAATTATTTTCAAGAACTATTCTAAACATATTATCTTGATCTAATATTTTGGTCAGTGTTTCTTTATGATGTTAGGACTATCCAAATTTTTGATGAATTTTAAAGACAAGTTTTATGTGGTGTTTTATGCTCTTTTCTAAAATCTTCTCATGCTGTAATTTGCGCGCTGTTCAGTAAAGAACTCTGTTTTCACTATAATTCTTTATACTGTATGAAAATTCTTTGTGAAATATGAAAGTTAGTAAAATCTATCTATTTTCATGTCCTTTTGGCGGAATTGGGTTTCGTTTCACTGGTTGCGAGATATCTTAGTTTTCGTACAACAGTGTTGAGAATTCCAGATTCGTCAAACTATGTTTTCGTGTTGCTTCTTATTTTTTATGGCTGATCTATACTTACTGAAATATTGTGAAACTTGTTTTTTTGAGTCTATACCTATAGGGGAATACCCCAGATTTTTCGTGGAATTATTTGATGTGTTTTCATGCTGTTTTCATGTTTTTGAAGTTGTTCCCCTGTTTTCTAGCCGAACCTAAATTCTGTATTCAAATCAGTTTTGAGCCGTGTTGTTGTGAACTAGTATGTGACTTATTTATATGCGTTGGATTTGTGTGGATGTCTAGTTTCCAGATCCTTTGACGGATCTAGTTTTGCATTTCTGTAGAGTCTAGAATCACTGTTTTAGTACTGATCTATCATGCTGTCCTGATTATGAACATACACTATTCCGCTCGTTTATGTGAATGTATATCATCCATGCTTGTATATTTGTTTTCCTAAACCTAAACCTGATTATACCATGTTAGTTTGACACTGTTTCATGCTTATACCTGCTTGTTAGAGAATAATAATAAATAATCAACCAGGGGTTTAATGGGACAGATCTAGTAGTGGATAGTACAGAAACGTGTACTCGGAAGAAGACTTGTGTTTCCTGTATGAAATGTTACCGACCAAGTTTACCGACCAAGTTTACCGACCAATTTTACCGACCAAGCTTATCGACCAAGTTTACCGACCAAGTTCTGTGATTCTGTGAATACCTGAGTACACTGCCCTGTATGGTCCCCTACGAAATCTAAAACGTAATTGCATTGACTGTAGCAACCATATAGTAAAAGTATGGATGCATTAAGTGCTACCTAGATAGTAACATAATAAGAGTTGACATGATATAACCTAATACATGATTACCTGTTACCTGTATACCTGTTACTTGATTATCCTGTTACCTGATTACATGTTTACATGCTTACCTGATTTACCTGTTACTGGATACATGTTTACCTGCTTATCTGTTTACCTGACACTTGACACATGCTACCTGTACCTGTTAATATGCTATGTTACTAGTTAGTTTTCTCATGTGCTTGTATCCTACATTATTTGTGACCCGCGACTTGCAATTGACGGGTACTTGTGTTTTCTCTTTTCCTCTTTCCTGCATTTGTTGAATTGCAGATTTTAGAGAACAGGTTCCAGACGGTATTGGTGACATGAAGTATTAATGCTGGATCTTACTATTATTATTTCTTGTAGTTTGCTTGAATAAATATAGTATTTTGAGACTTGGAATTATTCTTGTATTTGGGCAACGTGACCCAGGATTATTTGTGTATTTCAGATCATGACTATCTGAGATTAATATATTTTATTTCAAGTATTCTTGTTGGTATTTGGTTCATATGTGCATGTGGTTGACTTTTCTGGCTTCCGACTCTGATTATATCTGTGATGTGTTGCAAAGATTCTTGAAACAGCTTATGGATGATGAAAATTATTTGCTGGGCTTTTGTTACGTACTCGTGTTCCGTATTTTTGGGAAGTAGGGCGTGATAATAAATCATTATGTACTTTGTGTGATTGGTTTAATCACTTGTTTGATTGTTCGTCATCACATCTGTTGTCGCGAAACTCAGTAGTGAATTTCATAGCAATTGGTATCAGAGTATCGGGTCAAAAATCTTCTGCATTTCAGGAGTTGCACGAGTTTTCTCGGAGAAGATGACAGATCAGAGTTCTACGAAGATCAAGCAGGTTAGGCGGTCTTACATCAAGCTGGAGGTTCAGGTGAAGAATTATGCAGAAGCCCTTGATTTAATTCGGATGTTTTCAGTGAATGGTGTTAGGTGTAAAAGCATGGCGAGTCCACGGGCAAGACTCATGACTGACTTTGCAGATCGCCGTTACAAGAACTGATGTACTGAAAGAAGAAGCTGTAACACCCCGGATTGTACGATACCTAAATATATATATGTATGTATGTATGTATATTGTCCGTATGCGTGCACATGATTGCAGTGTTTTGGATTGATTTTGCTATCGTGATGTGCGGTTAGGTTTACGGGGCGGTTCGTAGGAGGGTTGCGTTCTAAAAAGATGCACGAGAATGAGGAGGACCGATACTGGTATAAACACTACTTTTTGGTACCGCCCATGCAAATATAATACTGTATGATACTACGATGGGTATATCTTCCGTACACTCGATAAGCCCCTCGTCTCGCATCAAAGAACCCGTTTAAGTGTTAAAATGGGCAGCCAACACACTACAACTCAAAACCATTGGCTAGGCCATGGTTTCACTTCAAAACCACCCTACAACCCTACCCCCTACTACCTAGAAACCGACCTCACCCTCCCCCCTCTTTCCTCACTCATTCCTCCATCAAAAACCTATCATTTCCATCTCTCTTGTTATGAAATTTCAGAACTCAACCAAGGAAAAAAAAAAGAAGAGAAGGAGAGTAAGAGGAGAGATTGAAGAAGGAGCTCTAGGAGGGATTCTCAAGGAAGGAAAGCTCAAGGAAATCAACTACTCTACACCAAATCAGGGTGGGGAGTTACTCTAAACCTTTCTTATTCTTTCTTGAATAATTTCTTGCATGCATGTGTGGTAGTAAGTGTTAGGATGAATATCTAAGAAGATTGGAAGATGAAATCAGAAACTGGAACTAGAATCTTGATCTGTAGGCTATTTTCTAGATTTTCCCAAGAGCAAACCACATGAAATTATATCATGAAATTTTTAAAGATTGTTCCAATATGTGTCTAGATGGTTCATGAATTATTTCAGATTTTTCTGAGATGGTTTGGTAATTTAATAAAATGTATTTGTGAAACTGTGTCGTAAGGCAGCAGCAGTAGTTGGTTAACATGATGCCTGAGATTGTTGGAATTTTCATAATTAATTGGAGCAAGTTCTTAATTTGAAATGTTGACCCTGTATTCCCACTTGTATCTAGATTCTACAATAAAATTAGGGAATTATTTTGATGAATTTACAGTCATGTTAAAAATTGATCTTTAAGCAGTAGCTAGAGCTGTAACTGAAGAACATGCTGATTTCTGTGCTTAATTGAAATGTGAAGAACTCAGTGTAGACTTAGAGTTTGGACATGAAACCTTTTTGATTTTGTTTATATTGATATCTAGTTTCTTCACTGTACATTTTGTGTCAATTGGATGAGTGTATAATTTATGATGATTTTATTAGCACGTACTGTGCTGGTTTCAGCCAAATTTGATACCCTGTAGGGATTGCACATTTGAGGCTCCTTAAGAGCAAAATTTGAGGAACTGTTTCTGTAGAGGTTTGTAGTAGACATCAAGACATTTCCAAGAAGACCTATTTGAGGTGTTTCGAGTAAGTGGTTGATTTATTATGATTTTTGCAATACTGAACAGAGACTAGGAACTGAGCTGAGTGCTCTGATTGAGAAAGTCTTAGTGAGTGACTTGGTACATTTGTGAGTGATGTGTGTGTTAGGGTGATCTATTGGCATATTTGGGACTTATGACCAACTAGAGGATTGTATAGGACATCCACACCTTTCCACAGGACTTGGGTTTGTAGCATTCTGATGAGCGAGTAGTGTTTTATACTACTGGTAAGGTGCTGCCCGTGTACAAGAAATACACAGGCTGAGGCTTGAGAGACCATTTTGAGGACCTAGATGATGGAATTTGAGTTTATGATCAACTAATAAGTTGTAGCCTAGGTTCTTACCTTTCTGGATTGGACTCGTACACCCCAATCGGATTTGTATCGAGGGAGTTATGACCTTTTTAAGTTTCGGGCAGAAATCTGTAGGTTGCTTAGTCCTTGGTTTTGACTAGGTATTGTGAAGACTTGTTCCCCTGTGTACTACAGTGTTGATAATTCTTGTATGAGGATGTTGGTATCTTTTGTTAGGTTATGGACTCCCATACTAGGTGTGTGACTCGAGTTAGTCACTAGGGTAGGGTAATACCCTGCGTCTGTCGACCCTAAGTTATGAACTTCCACCAAAGCGTAGGACATCCGAGTAGTGCCACTTATATAAGTTCACAGCCAGGTTAGGGGTGAACACGTACATTTACAGCGGGGTTAGGGGTGAATGTAGGCCGTGGTGCTGGACAATTCCAAGCCGGGGAAGTGGCGAACCGGACTGGTATCGCCAGGGCCATAGGTCGATAAGCAAGTTTTGGAAGCAATCTCATCTTTTATCCAAAGTGATTAGAGTAAGGCTAGGATTAGAGTGACATCTTAAGGGGGTTGGGTAATTGAATTAGTACTAGCAGACCATAGTCGGTTTTGTAACTTTCTGTCATAGGGATACGTTTTCGGCACTCATGAGTGAGTCCTCGGCTCTTATCTCGATCTGTTAATTCCCAAAGTTTTGCTGGAGTAAGGTACGAAAGGCTAGGGGGATTTGACCCCCGAGGCTATCACGTTCCTATGCACGTGGGTTTTGTTGTTTTTGGTATATATAAGTTCATAGCCCGGATTAGGGGTGAACACGCATGCGTCAGTCCATAGCCCGGGTTAGCGGTGGACACAGGAATCACACGGTCTTGCGATCGGATTCAACGCAGTTTTCTGAAGAGGTCCGTGCGCGGTTACCAAGTGGCAAACAAGACCACCACTTTAGGCACTGCAGTGGCGGAACTAGACCGACCAGCTGCAACCTTCTTGGGCAACGGACAATCTATTGGGAACTGGTTAAGTACAAGAGTAGGATGCATGGCGAGGGTTTGAATCCCTAAACTGTGGAGAAAGACGACTAGATTTGGGGGCGTATGTAGTATGGGATGCATTCGTGCTCCAAAGTCTTTCTTGCATTAGAGTCAGGCATGTGAATTGCTGCATCTAGTCATAGGGTCATAGCATACCACTACACTAGAACCCGAATCCATTAAACCCTTGTTCTGGCACATCACTTTTCCTTTTTGCATAAATTATTTGTTGCAATTGAATTTTAGAGGATCGTTGTTATCATCAGCTTTGCGTCAGTCGGAGTACTGACGTTCCCCACCTTGTAGGTATCCGGAGCCGATCTACAGGTACTACAGAGCTCAAGTTGGTCCAAGGATCCAAGGGACATATGCAAGTGCTATCATATTGTTGTAAATCTTGTAATTTTCATTTGGATATTGTAACACTTGTAAATGTAACATTTATATGGAATAAAAGTTTTAAATTTTCCTGTACTTTCTGTGATTGTGGCTATTTTGAAGTTCGACTCTTGGAGTAGGGTCTCAGGTTCCCGGCATGGGGATTTGGGGTGCTACAGAAAGTGGTATCAGAGCAGACTTCAAATATTAGTCCAACACAGCAGGAAAATTAGACTTAGATGCATTGCGAGAGTTGGGTTTAGTCAAATAGTTGATCATTATAATTCATAATGTTGCTTTTACAACTTATGCCATATAATTTTTCTGTATCTTTACTAATTCCCATATTTTCTCTTGCAGATGCCGAGCTTGGATGATGGACACTCGAATGGATGGTCCGATGGACATGGTTCTGCACCCCCACTTCCATCTCCACCCCCACAGCCCACGGCCATAGTGCAAGTTATCACCATGTTGTCCCAGGAGCTGGCTGCCTACAAATGGAACCACGGGCAGCTAGAGGATCGCTTCCAGAACCTCGCACGGGCATTGATAACCACTGAGAGGAGAGTGGACAAGCTAGAAAGGGCCAAGAGGAAATGGAAGATGAGGGTAGTACTTTTGAAGCACCGGTACGAGGAGAGGCTGGGTCAGCTGCAGAGCAGATATCTGGCACTAAGGACTCAGGTCTGTGACATGCAGGATTTGTTAGACCGAATGACTACTGGGGATAGCTCCGAGGTTGGCGACTTGCCAAGAGCAGGAGAGCATGACCTCCTCTAGTGTTGTAGGATTTCTTTTGATGTGTATAGATGACAACCTTTCTGAATAGCTAGGCTAACATGCTATTGTTTTGATGGGTGTGGTATGAACCCATGTGATGATGATATGATTATATGGTGACAAATCATTGTAAAACCCTTTTTGAAATGAATGGAACTGGTATGTTTTGACCAAATGCTGGTGTGTTATGGGTTTTTGCATTAAAATTGTTGGTTGATGGTGTCTGCATTAGCATTCAGATGGCAGGAAGGACTAGAAGCAACCGGAGCGACCAGACTGAAGCCGAAGCAGTGGAGCCAACAGTACTGGCCTTGATGTAAGGGAAGAATTTACTCGGGTATATCAGATGATTGGAGCCTTTATGGAGGCTAGCAGGAACCAAGCGCTGCCACAAAGAGCACCAGGAGTTGCGGTGAGCACTGATCTAGTGAAGATGGTGGAATCATTTAGGAGGATGAAACCGACAGTCTTCAAAGGACAGGCCGTTCCCATAGCTGCTGACGACTGGATACGTCAGGTGAAGACAGTATTTGAGGTGCTGATGACTCCCAAAGACAGCAAGGTACGTCTAGCCACAATCTTGCTAGAGAAGGACACCAGAGTTTGGTGGCAGTTCGTGAAGCGTGGTCTTGGAGAAGGACAGATCACTTGGGAAGATTTCTTTGAGGAATTCCGACAACACTATTTTCCCTTGGATGTGCAAAAGGAGAAAACAATGGAGTTCCATGGCTTGAAGCAAGGAAATATGTCCGTTAGAGAATATAAGACGAAGTTTTCTCAGTTATCGAGGTATGCGCCAGAGATGGTCCAGGAGGAAGTAAAGAAGGCCCAGAGGTTTGAGCAAGGGCTTAGGCCTGGACTGAGGTCGAAGATGGTTCCCTTGGGCATTCGTCGATTCGATAAACTGGTAAGAAGAGCTGCGGCGACAGAGGCAGATATGAATCAGAATCAGGGAAGGACGGAGTTTTGGAACAAAGGGAAGAGATCTACCCCAGCATCAAAATTAAAGAAACTGGGAAAGGGCCAGAAGTTCCGGAAAATCAGTACCAATATGGGAGAATTCAAGCCCGAAAGTTGCTATCACTGTGGAGAGCAGGGACACTTTGTAGATCGATGCCCCAGGAAGAATGCAGTGAAATGTTTCCAGTGTGGACTAGAAGGGCATATCAAGTCAAGTTGTCCCCAAATTGTAAGGAACAGCCACAGGGCAGGATCGGGAGCAACCGACAAAGGGAAAAAGCCTATGCATCAAGGAAGAGTGTTCGCCTTGACCAAGAAGGACGCTGAAGAAGATGGAAGGGTAATTACTGGTATGTAAGTGAATGGTGTATAAGTTCTAAAGTTGTATTTTGGTTTTTGGGAAGTTGATGGATGATGAACTGTTGTAACAGGACATATATATATATATATATATATATATATATATATATATATATAAATGGAATTTTGGCTACGGTCTTGTTTGATAGTAGATCGACTCATTCTTTTGTGTCAAAATCTTTTTCGAGAAAATTAAGCTGCACACAAAAGGCAGTCCCAGAGTGAGCTTTGACGGTAGCTATGCCGTCAGGGGCAACCCTTACTACAGATCTATGCTATAGGGGATGTAAGCTCCAGATTAGCGGAGAAAATCCTAAGTATCGATTTGTTGGAGTTGAGTTTTGCCGGAACAGATGTCGTTATTGGGATGGATTGGATGTCGAGGCACAAGGCAAGCATTGACTGCAAGGAGAAGGAGGTAGTCATCTCATCTGAAGGAGTGGAACTTGTATTCCACAGGGAGTAGAGATAAAAGGCATTGACTTTTGCAGCCACTAGTGAAGTACGGGTACCAGAGGAGGTGAACAAGATACTAGTGGTGAGAAATTTTCCACTTGTATTCTTAGAGGATTTATCTGGAATTTCCCCACACCGTGATGTCGAGTTTAGCATCACAGTTCAACCAGGTTGCGCTCCAGTATCCAAAGCACCCTATCGAATGGCACCAGTAGAGCAGAATGAGGTCAAGAAGCAGATTGAAGAGTACTTGCAGAAGGAATTTATCAGACCAAGTGCATCACCTTGGGGAGCACCAGTATTGCTTGTTAAAAAGAAGGACGGGTCATCCAGGATGTGTATTGATTATCAGGAATAGAATAAAGTCACTATTCGGAACAAGTACCCAATTCCCAGGATCGACGATATGTTCGATCAGCTTCACGGAGCAGCAATATTTTTCAAGATTGATCTTCGGTCCGGATATCATCAAGTGCGAGTCAAGGAAGAGGATGTGCCTAAGACAGCTTTTCGAACTCGACATGGACACTATGAATTCTTGGTAATGCCGTTTGGAGTGAATAATGCTCCAGCAATCTTCATGGACTTGATGAACAGAATCCTGCGTCAGTTTATTGACTCATTTGTCGTGGTCTTCATCGATGACATTTTGGTATATTCAAGGACAGAGCAGGAGCATGCTGAACATTTAACAGTAGTCTTGAGCAAGCTACAAGAGCATCAGTTGTATGCCAAATTATCTAAGTGTGAGTTCTGGAAATCGGAAGTTGCATTCCTAGGCCATATCCTTTCTAAGGAGGGAGTGGCAACGGATCCTCAGAAGATAGAAGCAGTCAAGGGATAGCCACAACCAAAGACGGTGAAGGAATTAAGGAGTTTTCTGGGTATGACTGGATATTACCGAAAGTTTATCCAGAATTATGCAAGGATAGGTGTACCCCTTACAGCCTTGACCAAGAAGAACCAAAGTTTCGACTGGACGGAGAAGTGTGAAGAGAGTTTGCAGGAACTAAAGAATCGTTTGATCTCCGCACCTATATTGGTTTTACCTCAGGAGGACAAGGACTACGTCATCTACAGTGATGCATCGTATTTGGGGTTCGGGTGTGTGTTAATGCAGGAGGGCAAGGTTATATAGCTTATGGTTCGAGACAGCTACGACCAGATGAGAAGAATTACCCGACCCATGATTTGGAACTAGCAGCCATAATTTTTGCTTTGAAATCATGGAGACATTATATCTACGGAGCAAGGGTGAAAATTTACACTGACCATAAGAGCTTAAAGTATATCTACCAGCAGAAGGATCTCAATTTAAGGCAGAGGAGATGGTTGGAAGTACTCGAAGATATTAGGCCTGAGATTATATATCATCCAGGAGATGCCAACGTGGTAGCAGATGCGCTCAGCAGGAAGAGAAGTGTGGCTACATTGGTAGCGACCCAGAGGGAGCTAGATGAAGAGATCAGGCAGGCAGACATTGAAGTGGTTACATAACACTTAAGTGCAGTTTTGGCATAGTTGGTGTTACGACCAAGCTTGAATGATCAGGTGAAAAAGGCTCAGACCAAAGATCCAGAAATGGAAAACATGAAGAAGCAAGTGCACAAAGGAAAATTGCCTGAATTCAGTATAAGAGAAGGTTCACTATGGTTCAAAAACAGACTGTGTACCAAAGGACGAGGAGTTAAGGGAAGACATCATGAAGGAAGTTCACTCCACATTACTTGCGATTTACCCCGGAGGCACCAAGATGTATCACGATATAAAGCAGCACTATTGGTGGTCAGGGAAGAAGCGAGATATAGCAGAGTTCGTCGCTAAATGTCTGACATGCCAACAGGTTAAGGCCGAGAATCAGAAACCAGGAGGATTGCTACAGCCTTTACCCATTCTAGAATGGAAATGGGAGAACATCAATATGAATTTTATTACTGGATTACCCAGGAGCCCTAAAGGAAATGACTCAATATGGGTGATTGTGTATCGATTGACAAAGTCAACGCATTTTCTTTCAGCAAAGACGACCTGGACAATCGAGAGGCTGGCCGAGATCTACATTGAGAACGTAGTAAAGCTACATGGAGTGCCAGTGTCGATAGTATCCGATCGAGATGCAAGATTTACATCTCGATTCTGGCGAAGTCTACAGTCAGCATTGGGGACTAGAACAGACTTCAGCACTGCTTTTCACCCTCAGATGGATGGACAGACGGAGAGAGTGAACAGGATTCTTGAAGACATGTTGCGGGCATGCATTGGACTTCGGAGGAAGTTGGGAGAAATACCTAGCCTTGGTAGAGTTTGCTTATAATAAGAACTATCAAGAAAGCATTGGCATGGCCCTATATGAGCTTTGTATGGACGAAGATGCAGAACACCAGTTTGTTGGTTCGAGGTAGGAGAGCGGCAGATGTATGGGCCGGAAATTGTATAGCAAACGTCGGAGCAGATCGAGCTTATTCAGAAGAGGCTTCAAGGAGCACAAAGCAGGAAGAAGAGCTATGCGGATAACCACCGAAGAGAGTTAGAATTTGAGAAAAGTGACTCCGTATTTCTTAAGGTGTCACTGAAAAAAGGAGTTATCAGATTCGGAAAAGGCGGGAAGTTAGCTCCGAGATACATTGGACCATACAAGATTCTGAAGAGGATTGGCAGGATGGCCTATAAGTTAGAGCTACCGGCTGAGTTATCTCAAGGGCATGACATGTTCCATGTCTCTATGCTACGAAAGTATGTGCCAAATTCAAGCCATCGGTTGCCAGAGGTTCCGAAAGATTTACAGATAGATCTTTCCTGTACAGAGCAACCAGTCAGGATACTCTATCATCAGGACAAGGTACTGAGAAACAAGGTCATCCCAATGGTCAAGGTTTTCTGGAAGAACCAGTTCGTGGAAGAAGCCACGTGGGAGCCGAAGAGCAGCATGAAGGCTTTATATCCGGATTTGTTTTAAGTGTTTTCTATTTTATTTTTTGTTCTTTTCTCCCACTAGGAACGTTCTAGGGACAGAACGACCCTAAGGAGGGACTGATGTAACACCCCGGATTGTACGATACCTAAATATATAAATGTATGCATGTATATTGTCTGTATGCGTGCACATGATTGCAGTGTTTTGGGTTGATTTTACTATCGTGATGTGTGTTTAGGTTTACGGGGCGGTTCATAGGAGGGTTGCATTCTAAAAAGATGCACAAGAATGAGGAGGACCGATACTGGTATAAACACTAGTTTTTGGTACGACGCCTATGCAAATGTAACACTATATGATACTACGGTGGGTATATCTTCCGTTCGCTCGATAAGTCCCTCGCTTCGCATCAAAGAACCCGTTTAAGTGTTAAAATGGGCAGCCAACACACTACATCTCAAAACCATTGGCTAGGCCATGGTTTCCCTTCAAAACCACCCTACAACCCTACCCTCCTCCCCCCTACTATCTAGAAACTGGCCTCACCCTCCCCCATCTTTCCTCACTCACTCCTCCATCAAAAACCCCTCATTTCTATCTCACTTGTTCTGAAATTTCAGAACTCAACCAAGAGAAAAAAAAGAAGAGAAGGAGAGTAAGAAGAGAAATTGAAGAAGGAGCTCTAGGAGGGATTCTCAAGGAAGGAAAACTCAAGAAAATCAACTACTCTACATCAACTCAGGGTGGGGAGTTACTCTAAGACTTTCTTATTGTTTCTTGAATGATTTCTTGCATTCATGTGTGGTAGTAAGTGTTAGGATGAATATCTAAGAAGATTGGAAGATGAAATAAGAAACTGGAACTAGAATCTTGATCTGTAGGCTATTTTCTAGATTTTCCCGAGAGCAAACCACATGAAATTAAATCATGAATTTTTTAAAGATTGTTCCAATATGTGTCTAGATGGTTCATGAATTATTTCAGATTTTTCTGAGATGGGTTTGTAATTTAATAAAATCTATTTGTGAAACTGTGTCGTAAGGCAGTAGCAGTAGTTGGTTAACATGATGCCTAAGATTGTTGGAATTTTCATAATTAATTGGAATAAGTTCATAATCTAAATTTTTTTCCCTGTATTCCCATTTGTATCTAGATTTTGCAATATCCACTAGCTTAATCGCCTCGGGCACTGGATTCACCGGCCCCCTTCCTTGGTTCATAGCCACTGCATTAAGCGTCTGGTAGACCCTTGCAAGTTCGGTCTCCAGATCCAAAACATCCCCATTCCTAGCTCCTCTTCTCGACATATTCTGATGCAAAAGATCCATTAAATTCGAAGTATAAGACAAGAACTTAAATCAACTTGCATTTCATTGAATTCCAAACTTTATACATTCGAATTAAAACATTTTTGACATCAGAATGAAAGAAATAGAAGCTACAACAATCTAACTCCTACGGGTCCTCTTCGCTGCTCGAAGTTCTTCTCGTAGTTCATCAACCTCATCCTTCAGCACATCAGTCAGGTTCTTTCTCTTCTCAAGTTCCCATACCCGGTGACTGAGAACAGAAAAATCGTCCTTTCGCTTCGCCGGTTGAGCTTCCAATACTTCAACTCTCTCTCGCAGGGTTTCCACCTGCCTCTGAAGAGAAGCCACAGTGCTACTCAGAACTGGTCCCTCTTCTTCATCAGAAGAAGAATCGTCAGACGAGTCTGGAGGTGGGGTAATCTCTCGGGATTCAGGCCACTCCTCCTCATCAGAATCTGCTTACCCAGGGTGATACTCATCCTCAGAATCTGCCTGTCCAGGATGGTACTCTTCCTCAATGATATGCCAGTCGTTGTCTCCAGCAGGGTCGAAGTGATCAGCCATCTTAGAATAGAGAGGAAGAAGTATAAGTCATAGAGCAACACAAATGTAAGTCACTTACATTCAAATCTCTAAACTCAAACACACACTCTAATGTCCACTTCTAGGGTGTCGTTCCTTATAAATTTGTACAAGTGTAGAAAGCGTAGAAAGCGTGGCTCTGATACCACTCTGTAATGTCCCGAATCCCAAATACACTGAATTCGAGATGTTCTACAGGATCTTTTCACTTTCTTTAGTACAATTTTACAGGGAAATTTAAACTTTTCACTTTACATCAGAGTTTACATCATATATTACACTTTTCATTTGCACAGCGGAAGTAAAAATTTACAACATTTACATAAATGTACAACAACATGGTAAAATCTTTATGCATCCATTCCTCTTTAACATGTAATTTATCCTGCATACAAACTGTGGGTACGTCAGTTTATTCAACCGACGATAATTATACATGGCCATCCTCTCTATGCCAGAAACAGTATAACGATTCTCATTTCTTAACAGATCACAACTTATTCACATGATAAATAAAGTAAAGGGGAAAATCTTAATGATGTCGTGTTGTGATTGTGCACTTAATCCTTAATGCAATTATTTAATTTACATGTACTAATGCGCACTTGTTCGGATTCTATGCATCCCATACTACATAGGTCCGAGGGCAAGCCTCTTAATCGTTCTTCATTTTGTAGGGTTCAGTCCCTCGCCATGACTTAATCTACTACTGTAATTACGGTAAGTATCTTAGATATTTTCCGACCTACGAACTCATGTCTAGGCACTCTGGAGGGAATCCCATCGCTGACATGACTCATCATGCAGACATCCTGTGGTAATTCAGCTCTCACCATAGATATGACACCACCCGTAGTCTTCAAACATCCCACGAGCGTCGCCACTGGGACGGTACTCTGGAGTAGTATCCTCACCCAGACTCATCATGGGAATTCCTGGGATACGCTCTCGCCGCTACCCAATAGCCCTCATACTCAATGTTTTTCTCTTACTTTCATCACATCTCCACTATGTACTAGTCCTTATTTTAATAGAATCATGAATAAAAATCAAAGTTCTAGAGTTAGCCTCTCCACTAAACCGGACTTATTCATTCATTTCAATACATGACCAACCTTGGTCTTTAAGTTCTCATTTCTCATTTCATTTCCATTGCCGGGGGAGACTTAGCTACTCCTTTGTTCAATTTTCAATTCACAGCTTCCAATTTGAGCAATTCCAACTCATAATTCATTTTCATTACCTCAGTATATCATGTTCTTAATTTTCATATTCATGTAATTCTTCATTCAAAGTATGACTCATTTCATGTGAATTTCTCAATTCAAACTATGATTCATTTCATGTAAATTCATACAGCAATAGAAAAAGTTCATCAACATCAATCATAAAGTTCACAACTCTTAGCAATAATCAAAATGAAATCTCTGACATATCAAAATTTACTCTGTACAGTCGTCTTGGAAAAAGACCAGTCGACTTATACAGTCAATACAAGTTCTTCATAAACACTCGGGAGAGTCGACTGCTGCACATGGCCAGTCGGCTGTCCCGCAACTTTTTATGTTCAAAATGTTATTCAGGTGACAGTCGACTGTCAACAAATCAGTCGTCTGTCCTGGTCTCAACAGTACATTTCCATGTTCAGCTCAGTCGACTTGCTACTCGCATCAGTCGACTGAACAGATTCATATTTCAAATTAAGGGATTATCTTCCTTACAGTTCTTACATGCACATGCATCATGATGTCAATTTACAGTATACATACGTTCACGTCTCATAAATACAAAGTTTCTTACTGTTCAGTAACATCGCAACATGGAATTTCAAGTCACTAATATTGTCTTTTATTCAAGGAAGTGTTTTAGACATGCATTTATACTTATTCATAACTTTCTTGCAGAGATGAAAATATTAATCTCAATCCATTACACTAGAATAACACAATAGAAAAATACTTCATTTCATGAAACTGCTGGATTATTCATAGTTTAAACGAGGCATCGGTCGACTGTTCATAACACTAGTCGACTGCATAGACCATTCTTAGTTTATTAATCATCTCTAGTTCTTTTTCCATATGTTCATGGCTCCTCAGTCATGTACATCATGAAGGATATGAGTTAGCTTTACTACTTCATTCTAATTGTACACATATATGTCAACGAAAACTTTCTAACAGAATATGTAACGGATGTCTCGTACCAGTCGACTTATCCAACGACAGTCGACTGTACAGACCAATTCATCATTATTTACAGTGCCATTATTTCACTATTAATCTTCCACAATTATCATCATAAACATACTCAAGCAATTCTAGTACGTTGAATTTACTTCTCATGAGCATAATAGCAATCATCACAAACAGGGCACATTTTCTACTTTAGAAGTCCTGAGAAACACCCACCTTATTGACGAAGTAATCGAAGTCCAGAAAAGCTCCTTAATGCAACGCACCCTCCTTGTTCCTTGCTCCTTGCTCCTTGCCGAAGATCTCCAGATGATGATGCCCGGTCTCCACACACACTCTCTCACAATAATAATCTTATAAAATAATCTTAGTGTAAAGAACAATGGATGAGAGGGAGGGGTATTTATACACCAAAAGGAGTGAGATGGAGGGCCAGGATTTAGTAGATGGTTATAGGATCAAAGGCTAGGATTGACTAGGGGGTTGTGATAACCACCCACACTCCAAAATAACCACCCACAACCATGCCCACTTCTCTACTCAAAATCGGCCAAGATTTGTGCTTTATGCACGTGTACATAGAGTGCACGTGCACACACAAACCACCCTACGAAATTTTGTACATCAAATAACAAGTCTTTTTAAAAGAAATGTTACCCATACAAGTTGTAGAAAAATAGTAAAAGGGATTAAATCCATGGGCTTAAATTAATTGGGCCAAAATAATTATTTTAAAAGAAAGATAAGTAAATTAATATTTGGGCTTTGGTAAAAAAAATGCTTTATAGAAAACAATATTCTTATTCATCATGTTGGAAATAATAGCCAAAATATTACGCGTGCACACCATATATAAAAATAAATAATCTTTCATATATTCGAAAATCAGGGTATTACATCACTCCCTCCTTAGAATAGTTCCGTCCCCGGAACTACAGTCAGGAGCGAGAAAAACTAAAATACCAACAACACAAGAACAAAGATACAAAGATATAATCAAGCAAAAAGCTCAGGATAGTCCTTCAACATTCTCTCCTCAGATTCCCAAGTAGCCTCTTCAACCAAAAGGTTTCTCCAGACTACCTTGACCATCGGTATCGTCTTATTCCTCAACTTTTTCTCGACGATCAACAATCTCGACAGGAGACTCGATGTAACTCAGGTCTAACTGCAAACCTTCCGGAACTTTAGGCAAATGATGACTCGGATCTGGAATATAACCTCTCAGCATAGACACATGGAAGACATTGTGCACCTGAGACAACTCTTCCGGTAATTCAAGCCGGTAAGCAGTTTTCCCGATCCTTTTCAATATCTTATACGGGCCTATAAACCTTGGGGCTAACTTCTCGCCTTTGCCAAATCGAACCACACCTTTACTGGGTGATACCTTCAGAAAGACGAAGTCACCAACCTCAAACTCAAGGTCCCTTCTCCGGTTGTCTGCATAGCTTTTCTGCCTGCTCTGAGCTTCCACCAACCTCTTCTTGATCAGAACAATCTTCTCAGAAGTTTGCTGCACAAGCTCAGGACCAAACAACTGACGCTCCCCAACTTCATACCAACAAACAGGAGTCCTGCACTTCCTGCCATACAAAGCTTCGTACGGCGCCGTCCCGATGCTAGCCTGAAAACTGTTGTTGTAGGCAAACTCTACCAAAGGTAAATGCCTTTCCCAACTGCCTCCAAAGTCTAGTATACAACACCTAAGCATATCCTCAAGAATACGATTGACTCTCTTGGTCTGCCCATCGGTTTGCGGATGAAAAGCAGTGCTGAAATCTGTCTTGGTACTCAAAAGCTGTCTGAAGACTCCTCTAGAAATGCGAAGTAAACCGCGCATCTTGATCAGACACAATAGTTGAGGGAACACCATGAAGCCGGACGATCTCGCCAACATACAACTCAGCCAACTTGTCCATCGAAGCAGTGAGTTTCATTGTCAAAAAGTGAGCGGATTTGGTCAGTCGATCGACTATAACCCAAATCGCATCGTTGCCTTTAGGACTCTTAGGCAATTCCGTAATGAAATCCATACTGATGTTATCCCACTTCCATTCCGGAATAGGTAACAGCTGTAATAGACCTCCGGGTCTCTGATTTTCGGCTTTGACTTGCTGACAAACCTCACACTTCGCAACAAAATCAGCGACATCCCGCTTCAAACCTGACCACCAGAAATGCTGTTTGATGTCTTTGTACATCTTAGTACTTCCAAGATGTACAGAAAAAAGAGTAGCATGTGCCTCCTGAAGAATGCTTTCTTTCAGGTCCGCCTGATTCAGAACACACAGCCTATCTCCGAACCACAGCACTCCATCCCTGGTTTGAAATCCGGGCAACCTGCCAGCACCAACCTGCTCCTTCATCTCCAAGATATCAGCATCCACTTCCTGACTTGAAATAATCCTTGTATTCAGTGTAGGCTGAAGCCTCAACTGAGCCAAAGATGCTCCTAATCCTTGCAAGACAACCTCAATACCTGCTCGATCCAACTCCTCAATCAGATGCTTCTGAGTCGTAATCAAACTGGCCAAAGTGCTCTTGCGGCTAAGTGCATCAGCAACAATGTTAGCCTTTCCAGGGTGATACTTGATCTCAGGTCGCTTATCATCGAGCACTTCCAACCATCTCCACTGCCTCAGATTCAGATCCCTCTGCTGATATATATACTTCAAGCTCTTGTGGTCCGTGTACATGTTAAACTTCTCACCGTACACATAGTGCCTCCACTGCTTCAGAGCAAAGATAATCGCAGCCAACTCCAGATCATGAGTCGGGTAATTTTTCTCATGTGGTCGTAGTTGCCTAGACCCATAAGCGATTACTCTACCTTCTTGCATTAAGACACAACCAAGCCCACGATGTGAAGCATCGCTATAAACATCATACTCGACACCTGCTCTAGGCAAAGCCAAAAATAGGTGCAGTAGTCAGCTTCTCTTTCAACTCCTGAAAGCTCGCCTCACATTGCTCGGTCCACTTGAAGCTCACATTCTTCTTGGTCAGTCCAGTAAGCGGTACAGCTATCTGAGCATAACCTTGAATGAATCTCCGGTAGTATCCAGTCATCCCAAGAAAACTCCTGACTTCTTTTACTGTAGTAGGCCTAGCCCAATCTCTCACTGCCTCTATCTTCTGAGGGTCAGTTGCCACTCCCTCCTTAGAAAGGATGTGACCTAGGAATGCCACTTCAGATTTCCAGAAATCACACTTGGATAACTTGGCATACAACTTCTGCTCTTCCAACTTCTGCAAAACTGCTGCCAGATGCTCGGTGTGCTCCCCCTCTGACTTGGAGTACACGAGAATATCGTCGATAAATACCATGACGAAAGAATCAATGAACGGCCTCAGAACTCTGTTCATCAAGTCCATGAAGATGGCGGGTGCATTCGTCACTCCGAATGGCATAACTAAGAATTCGTAATGCCCATGCCGAGTTCTAAATGCAGTTTTGTGCACATCTTCAGCTTTCACTCGAACTGGGTGGTATCCTGATCGAAGATTTATTTTGGAAAATACAGCTGCTCCTTGTAGACGATCGAACAAGTCATCAATTCGAGGAATAGGATACTTATTCTGAACAGTGACCTTATTCAGCTCTCGGTAATCGATACACATTCTCATCGATCCATCCTTCTTCTTTACCAAAAGCACTGGTGCTCCCCAAGGTGACGCACTAGGTTGAATAAAGCCTTTCTCCAGCAGTTCCTCAATCTGCCATTTCACCTCATCCTGTTCCACTGGAGCCATCCTATACGGTGCCTTAGAAATTGGTGCACTTCCCGGTTGAACAGTGATGCTGAACTCTACATCACGATGTGGAGGTAACCCAGGAAAATCTTCCAAGAACACAGTCGGATAGTCCCGAACCACAGGAATCCCTTGCAATTCCACAGGAGTCTCTTCCTTGCGGATAGTTGCCACCAGCTTAGAACATTTCTGCTTCCCTTGGAAAGTGACTTTAGGTCCACCTGGAGCCTTCACTGTCACCGTCTTGGTCTTGCACTCGATGCTTGCACTGTACACCGACATCCAATCAATGCCAATGATAACATCGGCTCCCAAGATAGTCAGCTCGATCAGATCAATGCCAAAGACTCGATCTCCAATCACAATCTCGCAATCAGCGTAATACCGATCAGTGGTCAAAGTTTTCCCTGACGGAGTAGCTACTGCTAAGATCTTGCCTGGAAAAATCTTCGGTTCAACTCCCAACACTTTAGCAAATTTTGGAGACACAAAAGTATGAGAGGATCCAGTATCGAACAACACAACAGCTTTCATTCCATTAAGATAAAGTTCGCCTGTTACATAATACACACCATTACATAACAGTTTCACAATATGAACGGGAAGAAGAAATGACAAAAACCACTAAACATCAGCCCTCGTACCAAAGATGACCTGATCCGCCTCATCAGCATCAGCTTCCGTCAAGACAAATACTTGCCCTGATTGGTATGGCCTCTTCCCAGTCTGCTGTATTGGCACATTGTGATTGCCAGCCCGTGGTTTGAGACATTGAGATTTGTAATGTCCCATCTCACCACAGTTGTAGCAAGTGACTGCAGAAGGTCTCACCACATTGTTCCCGGGCCCCCCAGCTACACTGATAGCGTTCGTCCCTGTCGGTTTGAACCTTGTGCAGATGGTTGTTCCTTGAAACTCCCAAAATTGGCAGGCCTCTTCCCGGACTGCCAGTTGTTCCTCCGATTCTGAGCAACATGGAACTGCTCCATATCCACCTCCGTCACTGCCGCCCTCTTGACCAGCTTGTCAAATCGCCTGATACCAAAAGGTATCATCCGGGATCTCAAGCTTAGCCTCAGTCCATGCTCGAACTTACGGGCCTTCTTCGCCTCATCCATCACCAGTTCTGGAGCATACCTGGAGAGCTGAGTAAACTTAGTCTCATACTCCCTCACTGACATGCTGCCTTGCTGAAGTGACAGAAACTCCATTGCCTTCTTCTCCTGAACATCGGAGGGGAAATAATGACTGCGGAATTCTTCCAGAAATTCCTCCCAGCCAAGCATTATACCTCCCATGGTCCTCCTCATCGACTGCCACCAAACAGCCGCATCCTTCTCCAGTTGCAAAGTCGCCAACTTGACCTTGCTGCCCTCCGGTGTCTCCAACACCTCAAAGATTGTCTCCACTTGCCGAATCCAGTTGTCAGCCGCATCTGGGTCTGACTTTCCCTCGAATACAGGTGGTTTCATTCTCTTGAACGATTCCACTAGCTTAATCGCCTCGGGCACTGGATTCACCGGCCCCCTTCCTTGGTTCATAGCCACTGCATTAAGCGTCTGGTAGACCCTTGCAAGTTCGGTCTCCAGATCCAAACCTTCCCCATTCCTAGCTCCTCTTCTCGACATATTCTGATGCAAAAGATCCATTAAATTCGAAGTATAAGACAAGAACTTAAATCAACTTGCATTTCATTGAATTCCAATCTTTATACATTCGAATTAAAACATTTTTGACATCAGAATGAAAGAAATAGAAGCTACAACAATCTAACTCCTACGGGTCCTCTTCGCTGCTCGAAGTTCTTCCCGTAGTTCATCAACCCCATCCTTCAGCACATCAGTCAGGTTCTTTCTCTTCTCAAGTTCCCATACCTGGTGACTGAGAACAGAAAAATCGTCCTTTCGCTTCGCCAGTTGAGCTTCCAATACTCCAACTCTCTCTCGCAGGGTTTCCACCTGCCTCTGAAGAGAAGCCACAGTGCTACTCAGAACTGGTCCCTCTTCTTCATCAGAAGAAGAATCGTCAGACGAGTCTGGAGGTGGGGTAATCTCTCGGGATTCAGGCCACTCCTCCTCATCAGAATCTGCTTACCCAGGGTGATACTCATCCTCAGAATCAGCCTGTCCAGGATGGTACTCTTCCTCAATGATATGCCAGTCGCCGTCTCCAGCAGGGTCGAAGTGATCAGCCATCTTAGAATAGAGAGGAAGAAGTATAAGTCATAGAGCAACACAAATATAAGTCACTTACATTCAAATCTCTAAACTCAAACACACACTCTAATGTCCACTTCTAGGGTGTCGTTCCTTATAAATTTGTACAAGTGTAGAAAGCGTAGAAAGCATGGCTCTGATACCACTCTGTAATGTCCCGAATCCCAAATACACTGAATTCGAGATGTTCTACAGAATCTTTTCACTTTCTTTAGTACAATTTTACAGGGAAATTTAAACTTTTCACTTTACATCAGAGTTTACATCATATATTACACTTTTCATTTGCACAGCGGAAGTAAAAATTTACAACATTTACATAAATGTACAACAACATGATAAAATCTTTATGCATCCATTCCTCTTTAACATGTAATTTATCCTGCATACAAACTGTGGGTACGTCAGTTTATTCAACCGACGATAATTATACATGGCCATCCTCTCTATGCCAGAAACAGTATAACGATTCTCATTTCTTAACAGATCACAACTTATTCACATGATAAATAAAGTAAAGGGGAAAATCTTAATGATGTCGTGTTGTGATTGTGCACTTAATCCTTAATGCAATTATTTAATTTACATGACACTAATACGCACTTGTTCGGATTCTATGCATCCCATACTACATAGGTCCGAGGGCAAGCCTCTTAATCGTTCTTCATTTTGTAGGGTTCAGTCCCTCGCCATGACTTAATCTACTACTGTAATTACGGTAAGTATCTTAGATATTTTCCGACCTACGAACTCATGTCTAGGCACTCTGGAGGGAATCCCATCGCTGACATGACTCATCATGCAGACATCCTGTGGTAATTCAGCTCTCACCATAGATATGACACCACCCGTAGTCTTTAAACATCCCACGAGCGTCGCCACTGGGACGGTACTCTGGAGTAGTATCCTCACCTAGACTCATCATGGGAATTCCTGGGATACGCTCTCGCCGCTACCCAATAGCCCTCGTACTCAATGTTTTTCTCTTACTTTCATCACATCTCCACTATGTACTAGTCCTTATTTTAATAGAATCATGAATAAAAATCAAAGTTCTAGAGTTAGCCTCTCCACTAAACCGGACTTATTCATTCATTTCAATACATGACCGACCTTGGTCTTTAAGTTCTCATTTCTCATTTCATTTCCATTGTCGGGGGAGACTTAGCTACTCCTTTGTTCAATTTTCAATTCACAGCTTCCAATTTGAGCAATTCCAACTCATAATTCATTTTCATTGCCTCAGCATATCATGTTCTTAATTTTCATATTCATGTAATTCTTCGTTCAAAGTATGACTCATTTCATGTTAATTTCTCAATTCAAACTATGATTCATTTCATGTAAATTCATACAGCAATAGAAAGAGTTCATCAACATCAATCATAAAGTTGACAACTCTTAGCAATACTCAAAATGAAATCTCTGACATATCAAAATCTTCTCTGTACAGTCGTCTTGGAAAAAGACCAGTCGACTTATACAGTCAATACAAGTTCTTCATAAACACTCGGGAGAGTCGACTGCTGCACATGGCCAGTCGGCTGTCCCGCAACTTTTTATGTTCAAAATGTTATTCAGGTGACAGTCGACTGTCAACAAATCAGTCGTCTGTCCTGGTCTCAACAGTACATTTCCATGTTCAGCTCAGTCGACTTGCTACTCGCATCAGTCGACTGAACAGATTCATATTTCAAATTAAGGGATTATCTTCCTTACAGTTCTTACATGCACTTGCATCATGATGTCAATTTACAGTATACATACGTTCACGTCTCATAAATACAAAGTTTCTTACTGTTCAGTAACATCACAACATGGAATTTCAAGTCACTAATATTGTCTTTTATTCAAGAAAGTGTTTTAGACATGCATTTATACTTATTCATAACTTTCTTGCAGAGATGAAAATATTAATCTCAATCCATTACACTAGAATAACACAATAGAAAAATACTTCATTTCATGAAACTGCTGGATTATTCATAGTTTAAACGAAGCATCGGTCGACTGTTCATAACACCAGTCGACTGCATAGACCATTCTTAGTTTATTAATCATCTCTAGTTCTTTTTCCATATGTTCATGGCTCCTCAGTCATGTACATCATGAAGGATATGAGTTAGCTTTACTACTTCATTCTAATTGTACACATATATGTCAACGAAAACTTTCTAACAGAATATGTAACGGATGTCTCGTACCAGTCGACTTATCCAACGATAGTCGACTGTACAGACCAATTCATCATTATTTACAGTGCCATTATTTCACTATTAATCTTCCACAATTATCATCATAAACATACTCAAGCAATTCTAGTACGTTGAATTTACTTCTCATGAGCATAATAGCAATCATCACAAACAGGGCACATTTTCTACTTTAGAAGTCCTGAGAAACACCCACCTTATTGACGAAGTAATCGAAGTCCAGAAAAGCTCCTTAATGCAACGCACCCTTCTTGTTCCTTGTTCCTTGCTCCTTGCTCCTTGCCGAAGATCTCCAGATGATGATGCCCGGTCTCCACACACACTCTCTCACAATAATAATCTTATAAAATAATCTTAGTTTAAAGAACAATGGATGAGAGGGAGGGGTATTTATACACCAAAAGGAGTGAGATGGAGGGCCAAGATTTAGTAGATGGTTATAGGATCAAAGGCTAGGATTAACTAGGGGGTTGTGATAACCACCCACACTCCAAAATAACCACCCACAACCATGCCCACTTCTCTACCCAAAACCGGCCAAGATTTGTGCTTTATGCACGTGTACATAGAGTGCACGTGCACACACAAACCACCCTACAAAATTTTGTACATCAAATAACAAGTTTTTTTAAAAGAAATGTTACACATACAAGTTGTAGAAAAATAGTAAAAGGGATTAAATCTATGGGCTTAAATTAATTGGGCCAAAATAATTATTTTAAAAGAAAGATAAGTAAATTAACATTTGGGCTTTGGTAAAAAAAATGCTTTATAGAAAACAATATTCTTATTCATCATGTTGGAAATAATAGCCAAAATATTACGCGTGCACACCATATATAAAAATAAATAATCTTTCATATATTCGAAAATCAGGGTATTACATGAGCAGTGTTTTATGTTACCGGTAAGGTGCAGCCCGTGTACAAAAAATACACAGGCTGAGGCTTGAGAGACCATTTTGAGGACCTAGATGATGGAATTTGAGTTTATGATCAACTAGATAGTTATAGCCTAGGTTCTAACCTTTCTGTATTGGACTCATACACCCCAATCGGAGTTGTATCGAGGGAGTTATGACATTTTTAAGTTTCGGGCAGAAAGTCGTAGGTTGCTTAGTCCTTGGTTTTGACTAGGTATTGTGAGGACTTGTTCCCCTGTGTACTATAGTGTTGATAATTCTTGTATGGAGACGTTGGTATCTGTTGTTGGGTTGTGGACTCCTATAGTGGGTGTGTGACTCGAGTTAGTCACTAGGGCAGGGTGATACCCTGCCTCTGTCGACCCTAAGTTATGAACTTCCACCGAAGCGTAAGACATCCAAGCCGTGCCACTAATATAAGTTCACAGCCGGGTTAGGGGTGAACACGTACATTCATAGCCGGGTTAGGGGTGAATGTAGGCCGTAGTGCTGGACAATTCCAAGCCGAGAAAGTGGCGAACCGGACTGGTATCGCCAGGGCCAGAGGTCGATAAGCAAGTTTTAGAAGCAATCTCATCTTTTACCCAAAGTGATTAGAGTAAGGCTGGGATTAGAGTGACATCTTAAGGGGGTTGGGTAATTGTATAAGTACTAGCAGACCATAGTCAGTATTGTACCTTCCTGTCATAGGAATACGTTTTCGGCACTCATGAGTGAGTCCTCGGCTCGTATCTCGATCTGTTAATTCCCAAAGTTTTGTCGGAGTAAGGTACGGGAGGCTAGGGAGATTTGACCCCTGAGGCCATCACGTTCCTATGTACGTGGGTTTTGTTGTTTTTGGTATATATAAGTTCATAGCCCGAATTAGGGGTGAACACGCATGCATCAGTCCATAGCCCGGGTTAGGGGTGGACACAGGAATCACACGGTCTTGCGACTGGATTCAATGTGGCTTTTTGAAGAGGTCCGTATGCGGGTACCAAGTGGCAAACACGACCATCACTTAGGCACTGCAGTGGCAGAACTAGACCGACCAGCTACAACCTCCTTGGGCAACGGACAATCTATTGGGAACTGGTTGAGTACAAGAGTAGGATGCATGGTGAGGGTTTGAATCCCTAAATTGTGGAGAAAGACGGCTAGATTTGGGAACGTATGTAGTATGGGATGCATTCGTACTCCAAAGTCTTGCTTGCATTAGAGTCAGGTATGTGAATTGCTGCATCTAGTGATAGGGTTAAAGCATACCACTGCACTAGAATCCGAATCCATTAAACTCTTGTTTTGGCACATCACTTTTCCTTTTTGCATAAATTATTGGTTGCGATTGAATTTTAGAGGATCGCTATTATCATCAGCTTTGCGTTAGTCGGAGTACTGACGTTCCCTACCTTGTAGGGATCCAGAGCCAATCTACAGGTACTACAGATCTCGAGTTGGTCCAAGGATCCAAGGGACATATGCAAGTGCTATCATATTGTTGTAAATCTTGTAATTTTCATTTGGATATTGTAACACTTGTATATGTAACATTTATATGGAATGAAAGTTTTAAATTTTCCTGTACTTTCTATGATTGTGGCTATTTTGAAGTTCAACTCCTGGAGTAGGGTCTCAGGTTCCCGGTGTGGGGGTTTGGGGCGCTACAGAAGCTGTTCAATTACTTAATGAACTAAAGTACCTTTCTTGAAGATCATATAAGGGAATCTATTTAGAGTCAACTGAATTGAAGGCATCGAACGTAAATGTTCTTAAAGCTTTCATCTCGATAAATTTACTACAAGGTCCATACAAGTATCTGATAACCATCATACTAAACCGAGAGTTTACCAAGGAGAAGTTATCCATAGCATAGGTGATCGAAGGCTTGGAGGAGGATGAACTCAGGAGGGGGACTCAGAGATTGATGTCTACTTCTACAAGTTGCTTCAGGTTGGATGGTATTTCGAATGGAAGAGAAAGTCCAAGTAAGGGAACGATTTTTTTGCCACTATTGTAGAAGGATTGTGCATTACAAGAGGGATAGTCAAAAGTTGATAAATCGCGAAAGTGCCAACATTGCTAGTGTTGTCAGTGCCGCTGAATTATGTGATGCTTTAGATTTTGCTCTTATTTCAAGTTATATAGATGTGTATTTAGGCTGGTTTCTTGATTCAGAGATTTCTTCTCATATATGCTCCGAGAGGGAGATATTTCTACTTACAAGTTCACAGGAGATCGTTGTGTGAGAATGGTGTTTGGTGATATTTATGAAGAAGTGGGTGAGGGAACAGTCGAGTTGGAAGCACCAGATGGAAACATATACAGATTGGAGAATGTCATGCATATTCCTTCGTTAGAACAAAACCTTATCTTCTTAGTAACTCTTGAAGCACGAGGCTGCAGGTACACAGTTTAAGGTGAAGTTCTATTAGTTTGGGAAGTTCGTCGTAATGTGATGTTGGGAAAGAGGGGTATCTCGCACAAACTTTATAAGCTTTGTGGGATCGAGAAATCTTGGCCAAGTATTTTTATGCCCTATGTCCATGAAGTGTCATCTAGTTAGCCATCACTAGAATCATCGAAGCAGGACCACAATGTTTGAATAGTGTTGAAAGGTGGAGTGCCTCGGAGTAGGTGGAGTTCGTACGTAGGGCGACGCCTCCGTGTAAACACCTACTACGGTGTGGCCTTGAGGGGATATAATGATTGGAGAGAAAGGTAGCAAATTGATTCAACTAGATGAAGAAGCCACATAACCGAGTTTGTTTGAAGGTGGAGATTGAAAGGGTCAAGATGAGTTTGATCACACATCATTGATAGTATGCGTATGCAATTAAATTTGGAGATTGTTGGGATTATATTTCTTGCATACACGTTCGTTTAGAAGAAGAGACAACGAAGCACAGAGGTCAAAGCATCGTGGAAGACGAAGTCAGCAAAATAGAGCAGCAGCAAGAAGCGACTGTATAGTCGACTGTCATTATGATAGTCGACTGTAAACAATCTCGAGATTTTCCAGAGAGGGTCATTGTCGACCGTACCTTTTGGACAGTCGACCATTCCTGGCGGCTGAATTGTTTTAGGCCTATACTTAGGTATTTGTTTGTGCCCATCTTCAACTCCAGATTAGATCGTACATCTCCTATCTTATGACTTCTTCTACAAGATATATTGGACGATTATTGCATCAAGACTATAATTAGGGTTTCTCTAGATCTATATATATTATTGTGTAAGTCTCCACTGAGATAAAAGAAAGATTACTTCATTGATAAGAGCAAAAATATAGAGTTCTCTATTGTAAACAGATAATTATCCACTATTGAGGCTTGTGAGATATATATGTTCTTGGTGCTAGTGTAATACATTGTATATTCTCTACTTAAAATAATATTTTGTTGGATCCTGTAGGCAAGGCAAGAAACACTAGAGGGGGGGGGGGGGCGGTGAATAGTGTTGTATAAAAAATAGTAACGAAATTGAACTTTTTCAAACTGTCCAGTGGACTTGAAAAGGGAATACAGTCGACTGGGGCATCAGAATAGAAGATTATTTTATACAAGTATGTATGACTAGTGGACTTATAGCGGAACTCAGTCGACTTGTCAGAAAAGTTTTCGAAGGTTAAGTTATACCAGTCTGATCAGTCGACTTATAGAAGAGGGACAGTTGACTTGCCAGACAAGTTTCACAGAGATATTAAAAATACAAGTAAAGAAAATGCAACCACAAAGAGAATCAACCATAGAGTACACAACGATGTATCCTGGTTCGGTCCTCCCGAGCTACATCGAGTTCCCAAGCAACCCACTTGAGATTTTCCACTATTCTTGAAAAAATACAAGAATACCCTACGACGTTTTGACAACAACCTTGTCCAACCCGTAGACCTCTCTCACCACTAGAGAGAGCAAACCCACTCTTCAACCAAGAGTGAAAACCTGAATCTACAACCTAGAGCCCTACTCTCCAACCAAGAGGACCACTCTCACAACCCGAGAGTGAAAGAAAACAATAAAAGAGTTACAACAACCTATAGCCTTGTTGTGATTGTGATTTTTGTATGGAGGCTAATAGGTCAACTTCCGAAATCAGTCTAAAACGAATTCACTGTTATATTAGACTGATTTCAGAGAATCAAGACTTAGAAGATTGTGAATGCTTGTTTGAATACTTGTTCTCTTTTTCAAAAGCAAAAACTTAAACTTTTATCAAAAATGCTTGGAACCTTTCCCTAGCGATTCCTTGGCTCTATTCATAGAGAGGAATCACTAGGACGTTATAAAATAGTTAATAAAACTGATTTAAAATGGATATAAAAATTTTGAATTCGAAAAACAAGTTTTAAATTCTGAAATCTATCGAAACGACATGAACAGCCGACTGGGTTACCATGATGAGTCGACTGGCCAGAGTTTGAAAAAGTTTAGACAGTTTCGTACTAGTACAGTCGACTAGTGCCAAATGGCAGTCGACTGGTACTCAACAGTTGATCTTAATCAAGCTTGTTTCGACCATTAAACTTGTGAAAAACACTCAATTATAAAGAAATGTGTGAGTGTGTATGTATGACAAGGCTATTACATCATTCTAAGACTCAAAGAAATAAAATTACAATTATTTACAAGACATTTAATAAAACACACTGAATCACTGAATCTTGTCTTGATCTTGAGTCTTGAATTTGAGCTTGAGCCATTGTCTTTAGTTGTTGAAGCTTTCTTGATCAATCTTGTCTTGAACTTAGAACTTTGTAGCTTGATCAAATTGTCTTTGAGAGCTTCATTGGATCAACTTTTCCTTTGTGTATCACACATAGTATTGACCGTGATACATCTGCAATATATAAGAAGTAGCACAACTTTGCATTGTGTTGTAGTCATCAAAACCAAGAATCAACATTCTCCCACTTTTTGATGATGACAACACAATAGCTTACAATAATAATAAAAATACAAATGCTCCCCATAACTAATGTACAAAAAACATGCACAAAAACATTCACCAAATGCAAACAATATACACACATACAACATAGACACATATAATATACACAAGTTTTTTATCCCCCTTTGGCATCAACAAAAAAAGAGAAGGAGAAAAAAATAAAGAGGAACAGATTGCAAGAGAACAAATACAAGTCAAAACCAAATCAAAGTTATACATATGAAATTCGAAGTACATTGTTCAAAAGACAACATAAAGTAGAATATACATAAAAAGTAGAAAAATTATAGAAAAGATATAGCTAATCAATCTTCGTCATCATCATCGTTTGCGGAACCTTGAGAGGGAGGAGGTGGAGGTGGAAATTGGGAAGTGAACAAGTGAGTAAGATGGGAAATACTGGCTTCAAGGGTGTCCTGACGATCCATGAGATAATTTACATGTGTAAAGACTACTAGGATCATCAAAATCAGCACGAGGACGAGATGAACTAGAAGCAGAAGACCGACGAGCTAAAGTGGCTAAGGGGATAGGAGGGGTATTTCTTCAAGGAGGAGAGTGATGAATCTTCATACGAGCTAAACTCGCACGATAAAAAGACTCATAATGAGTAACAACACTAGACTCAGAAGTAAGATCAACTTCTTAGAAATTGAAAACATGAGTAAGTATTGCACCAAAAGGAAGAAAAGAAGTATGACCCTTATGAAGACGAATGAAAATTACTCGACTCCAATTGACTTGAATGTTGCCAAAAATCGCATAGACAGCTTGTTGCAACTCGTGGAAAAATTGATCGTAACTCCCCGTTTTAGGAATAATGTTATATGACAAAACTCTTGCAACTAGCTTAGCGAGCGGTGTAATTGTTTGGTTAGACATTGGGGGACCGTGATTTGGCAAAAAGATTTTGGAATGGATAGAGTCGTCATCCATATCAACCTCCCCTAAATCTAATCCTTCATATGAAATACCCAAAATGATTCCCAATTTAGCAGGAGTCAACCTCATATGAATATTTTTTACCGTAGTAGTAATAAATATTTCGTTACCATCCTCTGAATTTACAACTCTCATATTTGTATAAAACAAATATATAAGTTGGGGATAGTAATACAGTTGATTAATAAGGGAAAGCAAGTTAAATAACCCACATTGTTCAAATAATGGGGTTAAAAGGAATCTTTCTAAATCAGGAAAATTTACAAATCTCCCCGGAAAGATAGCAATTTGAAAAATGAGAAAAAAATTCTCAACAAGGTTTGGGTTCCTAAGATATTGAAGGTAATTGCTAGAAGATTATCCTTCCTCTACATTAGAACTACGTGTTCTTTTAGGAGGCATGATTCAAACCCAAAAAACTAAACAAGAAAAGAAATCAAGGAGTTATACCAACAATGAGAGGCAAAGAGAAGCATGGGACTTCAAGAGATCTTGGAAAGAACTTCAGCAAAAGATTGACTCAAAATTTGAATGAAGTCTTCAATTTGTGAGCTGAAATCGGCAGGATGAGGAGCAGCCGACTGTCAATCTCTTCAAAGAGATAGAGAGGATGAAAAGAGGGGAACTAGGGTTTTTACTTTAGAATCAAAGGTTGAGATTGAGTCTAGGAGTAATCAAGGGATCAGATCGGTCAAAGGGTAAGAAAGGGTAAAAGAAATCGCCTCAAAAAGTGTGCCATTTTCGAATCTAAAAGATAGACTGAAGCGCGACAGTCGACTGTATTTTTATAGCAGTCGATTTAGTCGAGAGCAAAATAGATCAAACAAAAATAACAAGTAATATTTCTTGCAGTCGACTGATTACTGTTTTTAGTCGACTGTCCAAAGCACTAAAAAACTCAGAAAAAATACATCTCGAAAAATACTTGGGAAGTCGACCAAAACTTATTGCTAAGTCGACTTACCATATAAAAAAAATCAAGAAATATCATAAAAACTGCAAATTTCTAGTTCTCTTCTTAATGTGATAAATGTGTCTTCCTTAAGTGGTTTAGTAAAGATATCTACTACTTGTTTATCAGTAAAAATAAAGTAAAAATATATCTCCCTTTAAAACATGATCACGTAGAAAATGATGTCTAATATCGATGTGTTTTGTACGTGAATGTTGAACCAGATTTTTAGATAAATTAATGGCACTGGTATTATCACACCTTATTGCAGGTTTTGAAAAAGAAATACCATAATCTAATAGAGTTTGTTTCATCCACAAAATTTGGGCACAAACCAAACTTGCAGCAATATATTCAGTTTCTGTAGTAGATAGAGATACCGAATTTTGCTTCTTACTGCACCAAGAGACTAGGGAATGTCCCAAAAAGTGACATGTTCCACTAGTACTTTTGTAGTCAGTTTTACTGCCAGCAAAATTAGTGTCACTATACGACAAAACTTGAAAATTATCGGTGCGTGGATAAAATTGACCATACTCAGACGTGCCTTTAATGTATCTTACAATACGTTTCACAGCTTTTAAGTGAGACTCTTTAGGACTTGACTGATATCTAGCACACAAATATATACTAAACATAATGTTTAGTCTACTAGCAGTTATATATAAGAGTGAGCCAATCATACCTCGATAAAGTTTTTGATTGACACTCTTACCTAATTCATCTTTGTCAAGGGTAGTGGTAGTAGCCATAGGTGTGGTCTTACTATTCGTGTTATCCATGCCAAACCGTTTGAGTAATTCCTTAGCATATTTTTCTTGATTAATAAATATGTCATTTGGTGACTGCTGAATTCGTAGTCCAAGGAAAAAATTGAGCTTACCCATGTGACTCATCTCAAACTCATTTTTCATGGTATTAGCAAACCCTTGACATAGATTACTATTAGTAGAACCAAAGATTATGTCATCTACATATATTTGTATGATCAAAATATTGGTCTCTTTTCTCCTAATAAATAAAGTACAGTATCTACTTTACCTATTTCAAAACCAGTTTCTAAAAGAAAAGTCTTCAATCGATCATACCAAGCACGAAGTGCTTGTTTAAGACCATATAAAGCCTTTTTCAATTTAAAGACATGGTTTGGGAATTGTTCATATTCGAAACCAGGTGGTTGCTTAACATAAACATCTTCCTTTATAAAACCATTAAGAAAAACACTTTTAACATCCATTTGGAAAAGTGTAAAGTTCATAAAACAAGCAAAAGATAACAAGATCCTAATTGATTCTAGACTAGCAACGGGAGCATATGCTTCATCGAAATCTATGCCTTCTTCTTGATTATATCCTTGAGCAACTAATCTAGCTTTGTTCCTAACGACTTGTCCTAATTCATCTAATTTATTCTTGAATACCCATTTGGTACCAATTATAGTATGGTCAGGAGGTCGTGGAACTAAATCCCATACATCATTTCTTATAAATTGGTTTAATTCATCTTGCATGGCATTCATCCAAAACTCATTCTCACAGGCTTCTTGTATATTTTTAGGTTCAAAATCTGACAAGAAAGCCGTATGAGAAATCTTGTTAACATGAGATTTGGTTTGAATACCACGTGAGATGTAACTAATTATTAAGTCATGAGGATGATCTCTAACTTCAACAAAAGATTTTAGTAAAGTTTAAGCCATCACAACAAGATCAGCCGACTTGACTTGTCCATCAGTCGACTGATTCACATCAGTCGACTTGATTTCCTTATCAGTCGACTTATCCGCTAGGGTAGTCTACTCTAAAGATTTAATGACATTATTTAAAGGTGATGAATCAGTTTCATCATCTTTAATAACAGTAGATGAAGTCAGAGATTCATCAAATGAAACATGCATGGATTCTTCAATAGTCAAAGTTGACATATTGAAGATCCTATATGCCTTACTCCTATTTGAGTATCCATTAAAGATACCTTCATTAGATCTAGGATCAAACTTATTTAAATTATCTTTAGTATTTAAAATGAAACACTTACATCCAAATATTTTGAAATAAGATACTTTAGGGATTTTATCAAAAAATAGTTCATAACATGTTTTCTTAAGATTAGGCATAATCAAAATTCTATTTAAAACATAACAAGCTGTAGCAACAGCTACACCCCAAAAATACTTAGGTAAATTGCTTTCAACAAGCATGGTACGTGCACACTCTTGCAAAGTCCTATTCTTTCTTTCGACCACTCTATTTTGTGGTGAAGCTCTAGGAAATGCAAATGAATGTGTTATACCATTCTTGTTGCAATATTCTGAAAACGTTTCATTTTCAAATTCTCCACCATGATCACTTTTATTAGTGACTATGGTTAGAGACTTGATTTTGAATCCGTTTAAAAAATTTGCAAATTCATCAAAAGCATCATTCTTATGTTTTAAAAAGAAAGCCAAAGTGAATCGTTAAAAATCATCTATTAAAACAAATACATTCCTACTTTTGTTTAAAGAAGCAACTCTAGTAGGGCCAAATAAATGCATGCGGATTAATTCGAGAGGCCTACTAGTAGAAATTACTTCTTTTGTCTTAAAAGTAGATTTAATTTTTTTACCTAGTTGACATGCATCACATAACTTATCCTTTTTATACGATAGTCTTGGCAGCCTTTTAACTAGGTTGTATTTAGACAATTTAGCAATATTTTTCATGTTTACATGGCCAAAACGCTTATGCCAAAGCCAAGAATCATTATTAGAAACTACTAAACAAAAATCATTCGAAAATTCAGTTGATTTTAAACATAATTCATAAATATTATTCTTCCTAATTCCTTAAAAAATTATATTTTGCATGGTGGAGTGATAAATTAAGCATGCATCTTTTCCAAAAAAAAATTTATATCGCTTATCACACAATTGGCTAATACTTAATAAATTATGCTTAAGACCATTAACAAGTAAAACATCTTCCATTGAAGGGTTAGTGTGCTTACCGACCATGTCTATTCCAATAACCTTCCCTTTGTTATTGTCACCGAATGTGACTGTTCCTCCATCAATCTCTTGAATGGAAGATAGAAGGTTGGCATGACCAGTCATGTGCTTTGAGCATCTGCTGTCAAGTATCCAACGTTCTCTTTTAGGTACCTATAAAATTTACAATGTGAATATGGTACCCTTTTCATTTGGTCCAAAAGAGATTAGTTTTTGAGAAACCAAACCCAAAGTGAGTTTGATTTTCCACCAAATGCAGGAATATAATCTACAGAATTACATACAACAAGAATATATGATTTTATATAAGTAACTCTATCTTTCTGACTCAGATTGATTGGAACCTGTATATTTTTGCTCTGTCCAGTCGACTTTATCGAACCTTTCAGTTGACTGTTACTAAAATCTAGTCGACTGGGAGGTGTGATAGGTCGACTTATCTGAGGTTTTCGTCTTGTAGAATAAGACTCAGAACCTCTGGACATGCGACTGAAATTAGGGTTCAGTCGACTGGTCTGAACTACAGACTTGCTTTTTTCATTAAAAACTACAGTTATAGGTTTTTCAAAAAAATCATATAGTTTATTCTTAACACTAGAAATAGATTCAGGCTTATTTACACTAGTGTTCTTAGTAACATGAGGTTTTTCAAGAGACTTTTGAAAACCAAGTCCAAATCTCTTATTAGATTGAACTTGATTTTGGAGAACATTATTTAAATTCTTCTTTCCTTTATTAAATTTAGATACATTCTTGGATATCTCTTCATAATTTTTCTTAAGAGATACAAGATCTATATCCAAACTAGAAAGTCAAAAATTTAAAGACTTGACTTCTTTATCTAAGTCAAGATTCTCTTGGGAAAGTGTTTGATTTACTTTCTCCAAGTTTTTAGTTCTAATTTTTTCTTTTTTAAGCTCTTGAAAAATCTCATTGAACGCATTTAATAAATCATTCGAATTATAATCATCACTTACTTGATTTTGAGAAGGCATAAAGCATACATTAGCAACCTCGTTTGCCTCTTCACTTTCTTCTTCCGACGAAGAGTCGCTATCGTCCCAAGTTGCTTGATTCGTGTTTTTGTTCTTCATGTTCTTGTTCTTGGTGTACTTCTCCTTGAAGTTGAAAGCCTTTCCTTTAGGTTTCACATTCTCTAGTGGACAATCCTCCTTCTTATGTCCTAAATTGTTACACTTGAAACAAGTTAGAAGTTCATTAGTATCCTTAGATTTTGAATTAAATTTACCTTTCCTTAGAAACTTTTTGAACTTTCTCGTGAATATGGCTATCTCTTCCTCATCTTCTTCTTCATCCCCAGAGTCCGACATGGCCTTGAATGCTAGTCTTTTTCTTTGATTGTTGAGGTTTTGATCCTTCTTGCGTTTTTCAAGTTGTACCTCATACGCCATAAGATTTCCTACAAGATTCTCAAGAGAGAGTTGTGTTAAATCGTTGCCTCTTCTATGGCGGTGGTCTTCTTCTCCCATTTGGGTGTTATGCACGAAGTACTTTCCTTACCATTTCGGCTTGAGTGTATGTCTTTCCAAGTGCCACAAGAGAGTTTGTAATATCCGTGAACCTTGTGATCATTTCAGACACATTCTCGTTCTACTTCATGCAGAACATTTCAAACCTATGAACAAGAACAGATATTTTAGACTCTTTAACTTTATTAGTTCCTTCATGAGTTACCTCGAGTGTGTGCCAAATTTGATGCGCTGTTGTTGCATTGGACACACGATTGATAAGGGCACAAAATAGAGCGTTCATCGCCTTTGCATTGTTCATTGTTTCTCTCTTCATGTTGTCGTTCCATTGTGCATATGGAATGGTAGGAGCGGTGTACTCGGTATCCGTCATGTTCCATATCTCATAGTTGATGGACTGAGGGAGATCTTCATTCTACACTTTCAATAGTTGTAATTGGTTCCATCGAATAAGGGTGGCCTTTGTGTGGATTGGCCTTCATGGTATTGGCTTGCATTAGAAGTAGTTTCCATTGCACTAACCATGCTATGATACCAAGTGTTGGATCCTGTAGGTAAGGCAAGAAACACTAGAGGGGGGAGGTGAATAGTGTTGTATAAAAAATAGTAACAAAATTGAACTTTTTCTTACTGTCCAGTCGACTTGAAAAGGGAATACAGTCGACTGGGGCGTCAGAATAGAAGATTATTTTATATAAGTCTGACTAGTCGACTTATAGCGGAACTCAGTCAACTTGTCAGAAAAGTTTTTGAAGATTAAGTTATACCATTCTGATCAGTCGACTTATAGAAAAGGGACAGTCGACTTGCCAGACAAGTTTCACAGAGATATTAAAAATGCAAGTAAAGAAAATGCAACCACAGAGAGAATCAACCACAGAGTACACAGCGATGTATCCTGGTTCGGTCCTTCCGACTTACATCCAGTCCCCAAGCAACCCACTTGAGATTTTTCACAATTCTTAAAAAAATACAGAATATCATACTGCGTTTAGACAACAACCTTGTCCAACCCGTAGACTTCTCTCACCACTAAAGAGAGCAAACCCACTCTTCAACCAAGGGTGAAAACCTGACTCTACAACCTAGAGCCCTACTCTCCAACCGAGAGGACCACTCTCACAACCCGAGAGTGAAAGAAAACAATAAAAGAGTTACAACAACTTATAGCCTTGTTGTGATTGTGATTTTTGTATGGAGGCTAATAGGTCAACTTCCGAAATTAGTCTAAAATGAATTCACTATTATACTAGACCGATTTTAGAGAACCAAGTCTTAGAAGATTGCGAATGCTTGTTTGAATACTTGTTCTCTTTTTCCAAAACGAAAACTTAAACTTTTATAACAATGCTTGGAACCTTTCCATGGTGATTCCTAGGCTCTATTTATAGAGAGGAATCACTAGGACGTTATAAAACAGTTAATAAAACTGATTTAAAACGGATATAAAACTTTTGAATTCGAAAAACAAGTTTTAAATTCTGAAATCTGTCAAAACGACTTGAACAGTCGACTGGGTTGCCATGATGAGTCAACTGGCCAAAGTTTGAAAAAGCTCAGACAGTTTCGTACTAGTACAGTTGACTGGTGCTAAACGACAGTCGACTGGTACTCAATAGCTGATCTTAATCAAGCTTATTTTGACCTTTAAACTTGTGAAAAACACTTAATTATAAAGAAATGTGTGAGTGTGTGTGTGACAAGGCTATTACATCATTCTAAGACTCGAAGAAATAAAATTACAATTGTTTATAAAATATTTAATAAAACACACTGAATCACTGAATCCTGTCTTGATCTTGAGTCTTGAATTTGAGCTTGAGCCATTGTCTTTAGTTGTTGAAGCTTGCTTGATCAATATTGTCCTGAACTTAGAACTTTGTAGCTTGATCAAATTGTCTTTGAGAGCTTCATTGGATCAATTTTGCCTTTGTGTATCACACATGGTATTGACATTGATACATCCTGCAATATATAAGAAGTAGCATAACTTTGCATTGTGTTGTAGTCATCAAAACTAAGAATCAACATATTTCTCTTCTTTCTCGCACGGATTACGTTCGCCCAAACTAGAACAAATCATTGTCTGCTTTGTGTGATTGGTTTAATCTATTTGTTTGATTGTTCGTCATCAAATCTGTTGTCACTAAACTTAGCAACGAATTTCTGAACAAAATATACGAACAGCCATGTATGAGTTCTTAACTGTTTGATTTTCTTAAATATAATATAAGGACAAAAGTTTATGATGAACCAAGAACTCTTAGACACTTCAAATACAGGGTCTTAGTCACCATTTCATGTTAAACTACAAATTCGGGTTCATACAATGATAGACTCAAGTGCTCACGCTTAGGGGGTGTTTGTTGCCATACAAGAACACTGTAGCGAAAGAAATACAAGGAAGTGTACTGTTCACAGTTTTTTTTAGCTGGATGTGGATTCCTATTGTAGCGCATTCTGAAATTAAAAACAAAACCCGGATTTCCATGGATGAGCAATGTTCACGCGTTTTTAATTGTTTCTCTCTCATTTCTTTTTACATTGTCCAATAAAACATTTCCACCTACTCATATACATTAATTTTTTGCTAATTTTTAAATTCTCTCTCTTCTCTATATTTTATCTATATAATAAATTACAAAGAAAGCTATCAAGTGACTCTCATTCAATCTCCCCTAAAATCAATGTCCTAGATTGATTCTCTCAAAACATATTTTTTCGCCCAAAATTTCAAATCCCAAAATTAAAATTTTTCCCCCAAAACTAAAAAAACTCATTACTTTATTACTATCTCTCTCTTCTCTATTCACTTTTTCATATTTTTCTCTTTCTCTCTCTCCCCCCCTCTCTCTCATTTTTTCTTTATTTACTTAAAAATTTAGATTTTAAGATTTCAGATTTGTAAAATTTTCAGAATTTTTATATTTTTTTTATTGCACATGTTATATTGAAAATAGCAAATATCTCTTCAACAGTTAAATTTCATCATTTTCCATCCTTAAAGTTTTAAGAAGTTGGATTTTACACCCTCATTTATAATTATTTTTCAATATATACTAATAGAAACATGGACTTTTTTTACAACTAATTATTGTCATACTATTCAAACTTGAACTACATAATTGTTGTTTTACTGTTTACAGGGCTTTTCGTGTGTTGTATCGTTTCGAAGACGTGCCGTAGGAACGTGCCCACGGGCAAATCTAGTACTACAATAAAACTACATCCAAATAAACCACTTTTTCAGAACTCATTTCCAAAGATTTTTTCTCCTACAATAATCTTCATGGATTGGATATATTCTACAACCAACTAAACACCCCCTTAATAAAAATTCTAGCTCCGCCCTTGGATTTTGACAAAAATACCCTTCTAACAGCTATTAATATAGATGTTATGAAGGTATATGAGTATATTCATTTTGTGATGAAATTTGAGTTTTTGAGTTTGGTGTTTTCCCCAACTTTCATATATAGGATTCACATTCTCCATTGGTTTAAAAAGATTTTACTCATAAAATCTTTCATATTTTAAACTCTTTATCTACAATTTCTAGATCTTATATTCCATCACTTTGCTTGACTAGTTTAGAACCTCCAATATATTTTAACTTTCTATTGTAATATTGAGCATCAATTTGTTCTCTACTTGTTAAAGAATTTCCCTTTTTTGTAATTAGGCTTGGATTGTAGGGTTCTACTTGTAGAGGTGAAATCCTACTTGGGTGTAATTGAAAATTCACAAAGAAGATAGGCAAAGCTGTTCTTGCCTACTTTGGTGTGGGAGAAAACAAATAGTGTGTTTATATGTGAAGGAAACTACTAAAGAACTGACCTTTGACTGTTGCCATGAAAGTAGTTAAAGCTCCTAAGAGTGGATCTGGATCGTTGATTGAACACTTTGATCTGAAGCCGATGGTTGCTGACGTGACCGATGGACCTGCAAAAAGCCTGAAACATTAGGGGTGACCTTAACGACAAACCCTCTGACACTCAAGTCAGAACCAGAGAGAGAAAGAGAGTTTGAGAGAAAAACTGCTGATTAACTTCTGATTGAGGAGGGGGGAACGGTATTTATAGGCCTGAGAAGTAGTTGAGGAGATTGAGTTGAATCCATTAGATTAATATGAACTCTTTATCTCTTGTTGATTCTCCCCTTAGGAGATAAGACTCTCTTGTCTGAAGATAAGAGATTTGACTTACAATCCTTATGGATTAGATGTCTCTCCTAGTGGGTTAATGGGCTTGGAAATGGCCCATGTCTTACAGAGAAGCCTGGAGAAGGCCCAGAGCTATTAACAAGGCCTGTTATGATTAATCTGCCTGTATTAGCTTTATTATCTGTGCTAGGATTGTACGGGCCTGATTTGCTATGATTTTTACCATTATCATAAGCCCTCCACTCTCGGGAGATAATTTTCTTGCCTTTCGGGAAGCAGTTCGCCTAAATCTTGGATTCTAGAAAGCAATTTTAGCCTTCAGGATGTATTAGGGATACTTAGAACTGATCAGAAGCTTCTAAAGGTGGTAAATATTTTCTTGGATTTTTTTGGAGTTTTCCGTAATTTTTTGTACTTTTTCGAGTTATTCTGGATTTTAAAATAAAATTTCCCCCAATTTAAAATCATTATTTCGAATTTTTAACTAATTATCCCAATTTTTAATTACTTTTTTAAATTCTAATTTTTTTTTTCCAAAATAAAATAATTAATTTTGGGATTTTAATTATTTTTCAAATTCTAAATGATTTTTTGGGATTTTTATGAATAATCAAACCGTGGCACGCTTTTTGATGCGATCTTAGCTGTTGATCAGCACTTAGTTCACCCGCTGAATGAAGTTCGTGACTGTGATGGGGCTATGATGGTGATGAACAATATGGTGCATCCTAGAGCATTGATCTCGCACTGGCATGCATTTCGGAGTGATCGAGTGGTAGCAATTAGGCAGAGTGGTTGGGGAAGAAAGAAGGCGACGTGACCAAATCGAAAGCGTCCATCTCAGTTGTGTGCAAAACTGTCTTGGCAATCTGACGACCAACGACAACTGCGAGCGCCCCTAGCTCGATCGACGATATCGTTGAGCTATGGGCGTTTGATCTTGGTCGACCTATGGTTTCTTTCCTTTGTTGAGCTACCGTGGAGTTCTCGAGCTACAAATTTTTTGACGATCTATCACCCCCGTTGAGCCATGGGTTCTAACGTGCTCTGTTTTTTGTTGGTCGAGATATGAGCTTTCTTCCCCGTCGAGCTACTTCATCTAGTCGAGCTATGGGTTGAGTTGGAGTTGTCGAGCTATGGGGGACATGCTTTGGTCGAGCTATGGTAGCATCGAGCTATAGCTCTTGCCGTCGAGCTACAGTGTGTTCACTTTGCTACATTCGATCTTTGTTGAGCTCTGATCTTGGTCGAGCTACCACCTTTGACAAGCTATGAGCCTCATCGAGCTATGAGCCTCGTTGAGCTACAACCCTCGTCTAGCTATGGAGACGAGTATTTGTTGTCGAGCAATTAGCTCTGGTTGTTGAGCTACAGTGTGTTCACTTTCTTGCTTTCGATCTCTGTCGAGCTCTAATCTTGGTCGAGCTACCACCTTCGTCGAGCTACCACCCTCGCATAGCTATGCAGTTGAGTTTTGGTTGTCGAGCTACGGGCACTGAGTTGATATTTTGGAGAAGAAGGGTTTTAAGGAGTTTGTGGGTTTCAAGTTTCATTTGTCTTAGACCCGAAACCCTATAGACCTTTAATGTGTTGGAATTAGGTCAGGTTTGGATGGTTGTTGGGTTTGGTCTGAATCCGATTGCCCTTAATGAAGTTGGAATTTCTTCACTGTGTGGAATTTATTCATTCTTCCCTAACTGGTTGGTATTTTGAATTTTTTTTCTTTTATTCCCTCGATTGTTGGATCTCTTGTGTAGCTTGGAGGTGGAACTATTGTTGACTTCGGGTTGATTTGGTCGAAGGAAGTTTGGAGTTGACTGATTTCTAGATTGGCTTGATATTGGGTGGAGGTCGAGGCTTCAAAGTTGATCACCTTCATGTTGGTGGTTCGATGTTCTTGGATTGAGTTGATCACCTAATTTAGTTTAGAATTGTTGAAGTTGGCTTCGGAGTTTGTGCTCGAGGTGGATATGAACTCGCTTACTCATCTCTGAAGTAGGTTATGAAGCTTGAATTTGAAGGTCGTTTGCGGAGCTATGGTGTTGGAGTTTTGATCAACTTTGTTCGTGTCATCCCCACTTGTGGTCAAGCTATGAGTTGCTTCGTCGAGCTACAACTTGGTCGAGCTATGACTCTTGTCGAGCTATGACTTCGTCGAGCTACAACTTGGTCAAGCTACAACTTCATATAGCTATGACTTTGTCTAGCTATGATTTTGTCGAGCAATGACTTCGTCGAGCTACAACTTTGTCAAGATACGACTCTTGTCGAGCTATGACTTCATTTAGCTATGACTTTGTCGAGCTATGACTTCGTCAATCTATAACTTGGTCGAACTATGACTCTTTTTGGGCTACAACTTCGTCTAGCTATGACTTCATCTAGCTATGACTTGGTTGAACTATGACTCTTGTTGAGCTATGACTCTTGTCGAGCTACAACTTCATCTAGCTATGACTTTGTTGATCGACGATCCCATCGCTCATTTCGTTGAACCGCTCTTTCGTCGACCAAGCATTGTGTTGTTCGCTTATTTTGTCCGACGGGTGTTTGCACCGAGCAGGTATGTAAAGGAAACTTCTACACGGATTTTGACGTAGAGCTCGCTGTTTGATCCCGGCTAGTTTGGAGACAACTCTAGGATGGAGTCGAAAGTTGAACTTGTTGTTTGATCCTAGCAAGTTTAGAGAGAACCCTATGATGGAGTTGAACGTTGAGCTTGTCATTTGCACCTAGCAAGTTTTGAGAGAACTCCAAGACGAATTTGGATGTAGAATTCACTGTTTGATCCCAGCAAGTTTTTGAAGAAAACTCTAAGACAAAGTTGGTGTTGAACCTGCCGTTTGATCCGGCGAGTTTGGAGACAACTCTAAGATAGAGTCGAACGTTGAACTTGCTGTTTGGTCCCAGCAAGTTTAGAGAGAACACTGTGATGGAGTTAAATGCTGAACTTTCCATTTGCGCCCAGCAAGTTTTGAGAGACAACTCCGAGACGAAGTTGGAAGTTTGAACTTATTGTTTGCACCCAACAAGTTTTGAGAGACAAATCTGAGATGGAGTTAGAAGCTGAGCTTGTTGATTGTGCCCAGAAATTTGGAGAGAACTTTATGACAGAGTTGAACGTTAAACTTGTCGTTTGCACCCAGCAAGTTTTGGGGAGACAACTCTGAGATGGAGTTGAATGTTGAACTTACTGTTTGCACCCAACAAGTTTTGGGAGGCAACTATGAGCCAGAGTTGAGCGACGACCCAACTGCATGAAGTTAAGGGGTTGTTGTTAGGACTAGAGCGAAGAGCGGGGCGCTGAACTCATTATTTGGAGACAACAAGTTGTTGATGGAGCTCGATGGGTGGACAAGGTGTTGAACTCATTGTTTGGACTGAACAAGTTGTTGATGGAGCACAAGCGAAGAACAAGGTGTTGAACTCATTGTTTGGAGTCAACGAGTTATTGATGGAGCTCGAGTGGTGAGCAGAGCATTGAACTCATTATTTGGAGCCAATGAGTTATTGATGGAGTTCGAGTGGTGAGCTAAGTGTTGAACTCGTTGTTTGGAGCCAATGAGTTATTGATGGGGCTCGAGTAGAGAGCATGATGTTGAACTCATTGTTTGGAGTCAACGAGTTGTTGATGGGGCTCGATCAGAAAGCAAGGCGTTGAACTCGTTGTTTGGAGTCCACGAGTTATTGATGGGGCTCGACCCGAGAGCAGGGGATCAAACTCGTTGTTTGGAGCTAACGAGTTGCTGATGGAGCCTGTGCAGAGATCAAGGCATTAAACTCATTATTTGGAGTCAACAAGTTGTTGATGGGACTCGAGCGGAAATCAAGGCTTTGAACTCGATGTTTGAAGTCCACGAATTGTTGATAGAGCTCGAGCAGAAAGCAGGGTGTTGCACTCATTGTTTGGAGTCAACGAGTTCTTGATGGAGCTCGAGGGGTGAGCAGAGCGTTGAACTCGTTGTTTTGAGTCAACAAGTGTTGACAAAGCTCGAGCGGTGATCAAGGCATTGAGCTTGTTGTTTAGAGTCAACGAGTTGTTGGCAGAGCTCGTTTCGAGTATTCTTAATGTCGAAGTGAAGTCCTTTGTGTTTGTTCAGCATTGAAGTAATTCCGTTAGTCTCCATGCTGACAAGCAGTCATGTACAACAAATGACGTCCTCGGTATGCCGAGTTTGCACTTTTTTGCACTATGTTGCGCTTGATGGAGTTAGGACTTGTCCGTTTGCATGGTATGTTATGCAGGATAGAATAAGAGCTTGCTTAGGTGAATGTGGTAGGAAAGACTTGGAGTTTTCCCGCCTATGGAAGGCTTATCCTGATTTTTATCGTCAAGAGTTGAGGTCACCCTGGGGAGCTGTTAACTGGCTGGAAGCCTGTAAAGAGGTTTGTGTCTCTTAGGCAGAGCATCCCTCTAGTGGGTAGCTGGAAGAACGACTTGCAGGACAGTTTGTTGTACAGTGTTTGTAAGACTTCTTGTAGCGTTTCTTAGGTATAAAACGTAGACTCATTGTAATTCTGTAGTTGTAATGAGACTTGTAATGACACTGGATCTGACTGCATTGATTTGAATAGTTCTGTGATTTAAAGAATTCTTTTCAAATGCTTGATCCTTGTTGTCCCACTTGTCGCTGAGAATGATGAGTCATCGACTGAGTTCTTTGTAGCTAAATAACAAGGCCTCAAATTTGTTGTGTATAGCTAATGAACTGTCGATGGTGTTCGTAATGTTTGACGGAGTTTAGAACTTAATCGTCTTGTACTCAGCTAGTTGTAGGAGCATCGTTGAAGGAGAGTTATTTTCCAAACTTGTTGTATGGGTCCTCCAACAAATTGTGGGAGTCCCATCGAGTGGCGAGTTGAACTCCAAGTGTTGCTTCCACAAGTTTTATTGGAGTAACTACGTTCCACGATTTTGGACCTCTAATATGTGTTTAAGGAATTTTAACTAGTTTCAGGAACAAATCGAATGGCGAGTTGAACTCTTAAAGTGCTTGATTGCAGTTTGCTAAAGTAACTCCAAGCCATGGGTATGGATTCTGAACTTGTTAGTTTAGGTATTAACAGGTTGTAGGAGTAGATTGAATGGCGAGTTGAACTCTGAACTTGCATTGTTGCAAATTGCTATGGTAACATCGAGCCATGTGTATAGACTCCGAACTTGTCTTATAAGGAGCTTCTAATGAGTTTTTGATGCTGTTGTTGGAGTAGGCTTGTTTTTAACTCAATGTATTACAAGAATTTTATAAAAAATAATACAAATTTTATTGGAAAATAAAACTAAGCGGCTACTCTAGTGGCTGGTCATTATTATACGCAGTGACCGGTAGTGAAAGAGGTCTTTATTAAAAAGTAAAACTAAATGGCTGCTCTAGTTGCTGGTTTTTATTACAAAATATTGAAAATATATGGAGGAGGCAGGCATTAAGCGCCCTTATTGAGGTTCATGAGGTGTTCCACTTTCCAAGTTCCTGCTGATATCTCCTTGCCCCCCAGGTCTTCAAGTTGATGGGTCGTTAGGCGAACAACGTGGTAGACCTTGCCTGGACTTGCCTATTTTGAAGTGAGCCCCCCATTGTTTTTCATAGAGAATGGCAGATCTGCAGATGCACCAATGTGTTTAGACAGGAGTAGTTCTTTCCATTGAATGAGAGGAGTGGCTTCGGAAGTGGGATTCAAGTCTGTTGTCGCATTCTGATGAGGACGAGCTTGGAACTAGCAGGAGATGATTTGGCAGTTTTCAAAGTTATTGGCTGTAGCGCCCCGAATTTCCAATATGATATCTCAGAAATACGTGGCACAATTCCCAGCATCAACTTCAATTGCAATAGTGAACATAGCCAAAAACACAGATAATTTTTTTATTTCAACTTTTATTATTTTTTTATTTCAACTTTTATTACATTAATTGTTTACAAAACACAGTGGAATACAAAGCACCTTGAATTACAATCTTTCTTTTACAATTTACATAAGCTCTATATCATTATAGCACAAGCATCCAAATCCCAAGCTATAAGCACCTACCTGTAAAACATAAGGCTAGAGATAACCCTTACCACCAAAACTACAGGGGTCAGCCATAACGGTGTGAGTGACATAAAAATAAAATAACATAAATAAAACATGAAGGATAAAGTCATAAACAACATATGTCAACCATAAAAATGGAAGGAATATGAAACAACAATAAATAATCATAAGGCATAGAATCATAAACAACATGTATTAAGAATAAAAGAAATAAGAATCAACAATAAATAAAACATGAAAACATAAAGTGAACCTAAACTAAGTGTCAAGTGTAGAAAACAGAAAACAACATGCATAAAACCAAGTCAAGAAAACATCAATACTATATGCTGACTCTCTAATGCATACTTGTCGGATTCTATGCATCCTACAATACATAGGTCCAGTGCAAGCCCTTAACGACCTCCACTTTATAGGGTTAAGTCCCTCGTTATGCAACTAATCCTACTACGGTGATGGAAACAAGATCCAGAATACTCCGTGAATAGGCATCACAGCCCTCGACACGCAAGCATCATGTAAGAATAGCTCTAAAACCGGAGAATCACCTCCCAACCGTGTACCCCACGAATAAGCTTGCAAGGCCCTCGACGTGCAGATACACCAGGTACATCCCGTAAATAGGCTCGCCGACCCTCAACACGCGAATGCACCCTGCATGCTTCGTGAATAGGCCTGCAGACCCTCGACACGCGAACATAAAAATGTCCTCTCGAGACAGGACAACAAACAGTCCTGGAACGTATCTGCTGGACTAACAGACCAAGAGCATATACTTACGTTTCCCAAGTTCCATCACATCTCCACTAGTGCCTGTCCTTAAGTTGATTATTATTAAAACACAAAATCCTCATCTCTAGAGTTAGTGTATCCTGCCGAAGTTAAATTTTACAGCAACAAACCCAAGGCCCAACTGGTCTAAATCAATAAAATCTCATTCTGCCGGTTCACATGACTCCCACTCAATTCCTAGAGATTCACAAAACAAATATCAACACAAAACTTCAAATAAAACCCACAAATCCACCATCAAAACGTTTATACGAAGAAAACTTCTTAAATCAACAAAAACCAAATTCATTTAATGCGTTCATAAAATTCTAGAATTCAAATAGAATATTAAATCCATTAAATACTAGAAAAACATATTTTTAGGTCATAGAATATCATCAAAACATCAATTTGTTGCAAAACACATATAACTTACTTAAATAAGATCATAAGAATACTTTTAAAACTCTAGTACAAATAAAATACAATTCTCTGTAAGATACTGTGATTTGTAGTAAAAACATCGTTTAAACAGTAGATTAATAATCTATAGTCGAAGAAATAATCATTTAAAGAAACATCAGAAAACTCAAGAAATTCACCAGTCAGAGAAGTAGCAGTCGAATTCATGAGGTAGTCAGTCGACTGTCCTGCATAAAAATTCAAAACTCAAAGAAAACAGCAATCAGAGCAGTGGCAGTCGACTGCATAAGGTAGTCGGTCGACTGTACCGCGTAAAAAATCCAAAACTCAAAGAAAGCATCAATAAGAGCAGTGATAGTCGACTACATAAGGTAGTCGGTCGATTGTCCCGCATAAAATCTGAAACTCAAGAAAAATGCTTCAGTCAGGGCATTGACAATCGACTGTCGACATTAGTCGATCGACTGTCGAACCTACAGACTGCAGTTAAAGGTTCTGTGCATGATTAAACGATACATCGTTTAAAACTTTATAAAATCAAAATCTAGTTTCCTGAGATCCTTGAAAATATTATATATTTCATATAGGAGTTATTAAAGCAATCAGAAACACATCAAGATCTCAAAATGGGAATTTTCACAAAAACTTTCAAATCAGTCAACATGTATACATACATTTTCAAATACAGATTTAAGCATCAGTTTAAACTTCAAAACTCCATCAATAAGAGTATTAAAATGTTTAGAATTATTTCAGTATTAAAATATATAAGATGAAATCAAATTTGATGTGTATGTGAATTTTTAGCATGTGAAAATAGTTAGAGAAATTTTTATTATCATGTATAATAGTGACATGCTAAGAAAAGATATGTTGTATGGTAGGAGCAACTTTTTCATGAGCTTTTGTTAAGAAGCATGCTCGTGAGGTGAGTTTGGGAAATTCTTGCTCTCAAACGGTTCGGAATTTGAGGCTCAAATTTGGGAAATTTGTTCTTCTATGTATGTAGGGCATCCATGTATTTTTTCATAATATTTGGAAGCAATTTGATAGCCCAAACATTTGACCCAATCTCGGATAGTAAGGAGCTGAAAATGCTGCTGGCTGTGTGGAAATTGCTATGTCTTTCCGATTTTGTAACTCAATGTAGACTGGGTATTTTCAGCTGAAAATTTTTGTGGACGCTCTTGTATGTGTGTAAAACAATAGTCTTAAATTTCATATTCTTTGGAGGTCTTTTGATACCTCAAAGAAATTGTAGAGTGCACTGGTCTAGAAGTTGTGGCTGAAAACTGACTGTTTTTGGTCTGAAGTTCACCTGGCCATAACTCCTTGTGTGTTTATGATATTTCAATGAAATAATTGGAGTAGCTTTTGGTGTGAGTCTATTTTATGATTCTCAAATTTTAGACTTTTTAAAGGTCATTTTATGAGGTTTCAAAAATAAATAGTAATGGAGTAGTAAAGACCCTGTTAAAGAAGAAGCTGAAATTTATGCTATGTTTGAAGGGTCATAACTCATTGTGTGAGATGAATCTGAATACAAATTTTGCAAATAATAGAGTGTTAAATGTTTGGTTTAAGAATCTCAAATTTCATGAGCATTGGACTTAAGGTTGATTTGTTATTGAATTTCAAACTGGACCAGGTTCAATCAAGTTCAAATTGACTAGTTTGTAAAGATGTATAGTTCTGGAATTATTGGTTAAGAATTTGGGAAATTGACCAACTAGAGATTGTAGTAGGGAGTGATAGCTTTCTAACCCATCTGGAATTTTATTATTCCAGATTGTAGGTTTAAAGTTATGATTTTCCGAAGACTATGGCAGATCCAGTCTAGTCGAAACTCTGTTTATTGAAGGATCAACTTTTCCCCTGTTTGTGCACCTAACGGAATTTTGTATTTTCGAGGACTTTAATGATTGAATCTGAGAATGTGTTCAACAAGGAAGTTGTAGTAACACTCCCACTTTTTCATAGAATCCGGAATCGAGTAATTCCGATGAGTGAGCAAATTTTTATGATGTTGGAAAGGTGCAGCAAGTGCAGGAAGGAACATACCGCTGAGAGTGTATGAGGTGTTCAAAGTGTCAAGATGATTGAATTTGAGGAAATGGTTATCTAGAGAGTTGTAGACCTAGGTCTTAGCTTTCCGGAATTAGTGGTATCAAGAAAATCTGAGTTGTGCGTTGGAAGTTATGGTCGTTACAAGTTAGCAACCTGTTGTTTAGATTGACTTCAAGCTTAAGTTAACTGGGGGACTTGAGTTCTTTAAAGAATCTGAAAGAGATGTCAAATGGAGGATTGCGGTAGAGTCTCCTAACCTTTTCGAAAACTTGTTTTTGTTGGATTCCGATGAGTGTAGCTTGGGGCACAGCTACTGCTATTCTTGAATTCCTTCATTTGGACAAGTAATGAGAAATCCTCTGCATACCGCAGTGTGATGATCATGAGCTATTGAGTTTCAAAAGATATTTTTTTAGCCTTTCATCTGGAACTTAGACAAGTTCCTGTGCTTAGTACTCATGGGGGACATGAGTGAGTTGGGAGAAAGCTCTGGTCGATTTGTGTTTGGTGTTTCGATGCCTAAGTCTGTCAATGATCAAGAATTGATGGTTATGTGTGTGCTTACCTTCTTTGAATCATATTGCATCCCTTTGGGCGCCGTTGGACTACTCACTGAGGGTCACGGGCCGGGATTATTGGTCGATGACCTGTGAAGGTATTGGAAATCAGTGAATGTGATTCCCATGATGATTGTTGTTTGACAGACCAGACAGGCTCGATATTGTTGATCGACACCGAGTGTGATATTGGGTAACAACAAGTTTTCTGTAAACTGCATTGATTATGTTTCTTTATTTGTTTCGCTTGAAGACCGAATTGGTGTTAGGGGTGATTCCATTTAATCCGACTCGTTCTGAGAGTTGGCACTAGGTGGTGATAACAATGGGGTTGTCTCTTACCGTCATTAGGGATACGTGCTGCTGTGCGTATTTTGCACTGTTAATTCCTGAAGTACCATGGTAAGAACGGGATGTTGATTTCCTGATGGATAAGGGATTTTATACCTTCGAGGCTGTCATGTTCTATGTTCGTGGACACGAACGGATCATAATGGATCTTCTGCGTAATGGATATGCTGCTGCATATCTGTGAGCTCGTCACGACTTTTGAGGATGGTTCGATGTAATAGTTATTGGTGACAACGGAGTGGCTCTCCGGATTATTTCATTTTATATACCTCCTCAATCATGTTTTACTATCAGGAACAGGAAGTGGACCGAAATAGAATGCATTCCACTGCGAAAGTTCAAATCCCTAAAACTAGAGAAATGGCTTGATCTGGGGCACATGTAGTATGGGATGCATGTCTGTCCAGAGTCTTGCTAGCATTAGATTAAGTGCATCTGTTCTGTACTCTGTATTTTTGCATTAAACTTTAGGTCATGGCATACACGAACACTAGGAAATCAGGATACACGTTCCTTTTTCATTCAAGATGAATTGCAGGTGTGATAGTTGGAAATTGTTGTTTTCTTATCAGCATTGCGTCAGTAGAATTACTGACATGCCCATTTAATTATGTACTGGATACCGGGTCAAGAGGGCAGAAGAGCCGAAACCAGCAGGGCATCCAAGTGGAGCAGCAGTGTACATGCCTACCATTCGAGCGGGTGCAGAAATATCAGAGTCGTGCAGCAGAAGGCTCAAACCGAGGGTCAAGTCCCAGGGAGGCAGATAGACCACTTAGCAGAAGTTCGACAGTGACCAATCAATTCCCGATCTGGAAGTCAGCTGATAGCCTCACAAGTGGAATTTGGATATTTTTGTAAACAACTGTAATGAGTTTATATAATTTGTATTCCTTATTCATGAACAAGATAAGGGTTGTAATTATTGATGTAATGATTCTATTTGGCAATAAAAGTTTTTAAATTTCCATGTTATTTACTGTGTTGAGATACATTTGAAGAAAAAGATTCTGGTGATGTCACGGATGTCCTGTAACAAGGATCCGGGGCATTACACTCTGATACCAAACTTGTAGAGCCACAAATTTCCAATAAATAAATTAGAAATCGTGACACAAATTCCAGAATCAACCTCAATTGTAATTGATATGGCTAAAAAACGGGGGTTAATCGGAACCGTCCAAATCGGGCACGAATCTTGGGACCTAGGGGTAAAACGGTAATTTCGCCTACAAGAGGGTCCAAAATGAGTATTGGATCTTCTCCCCAAGGACCCAATAACCCACGAATGGATCCACCAGCAAAAGGGTGCGGATTTTAACCCGCTGCGCACCCGTTCCAGCGAGATAAAATCAGGGTCCCTGGTTAATCATGATCAACGGCCCTGATGTACGTCTATCTTTTCACTGGGATTTGGGGATTAAATTCCTTATCTGATTACGGGGAATATACCTTATCAGATTACATTACTAATCTGTTTATGAGGAGAATATTCCTTATCTGACCACGGGGATTACATTCCTAATCTGTTCTCTAAGACGCCTATAAATACCCCCAATCCATCTCCATTAAGAGGTAATCAATCTTCCACCAGTTTTTGCGCTCTTTCATATTCTTCCTGGTTACTGACTTGAGCGTCGGAGGGTGCGTCGCCGGGAACAACCCCGGTGTCTCGCACTTTTTGCAGGTCTACGGCGGGATCGACGACCAAAGCCCGACTGAACAGGTATACAGGTTTACTATTCAGTTTCCCTAAGAATCCACAAATTCATCTGTTTGCCCCCACACCAAATTTAGCGGCAACAGATTGGCACCGTCTATGGGAAACTAACGAATAGGAACCTCTCCTCTTCCCCGAAAATAGGTCTTCTCCAGCCATGCCGCCTCGGAAGGTCAGAACAAGGGGGTCCAACCGAGGGCCCAACCCTGATCAGCAGTAAGAAGTTCCCAACAATCCTGCTCAACAACAAGGGCAGCTACCCCCTACAGCAGAAGACCCGGTTCACCAGGACCTTCCCCCTCCTAATCAGCAGCCTCCAAAGGGTCCTAACCCTCAGAAACAGCCCCTTCACCAAGAGCACCTCCCCATCCACAATGCCTCTACGGACTCTATGGCCTCCCATCACCCCCGAGCCTCTGGCCGCCACAATACCGCCCTCAACCGCGAGAAAGAGGATGACCTCTGCCGCCATCTGGATGAAAAGCGGGCCCGAGAGGGAACCTCCCGCCAACACCATCCGGGCGATCGGTCTCCGCGCCGCCGGTATCACAGGTCTCCCGTCCGCAGAGGAAGGAAGGAGTCCCCCGATCACTACCGAAGAAGGCACTCTCCCTCAGGACGGCAACAGCCCCGGAACAATGAGGCACCGATCACCCGTGCCGAGTTCCAGCAGTTCCAAGCGACCGTCCTGCAGGCTCTCAACCTCCGTCAAAATCCTAACGAGCCGAAGGTCCCGTCCCCTCCTCCAGTCCGAAGCCCTCACCGATGGTCCCCATCTCCTCGTCCTGCTCCTACCAACTCCCGGCGTACCCCAAGTCCTCGTCACTCCCGAAGTTACCATCGCCGTAGCCCTCGCTCTCCCTCATACGAAGACGAGTCACGAGGCTCGGCAGACTACCGTCGGAGAGATGACACCATGTACCGACGTCTTCATGAAGTAGAGAGGCGCCTGGGTCAGATCGACCGAGAAGAGGAGCTTAGGGGAAGGACCTTACGTCCTAGCCGCCCCCCTTTCTCCCGGACCATAGTGGATGCACCTGTGCCGTTCGGTTTCAAACCTCCCCAATTCGAGACTTACACCGGGGAGACCGATCCAGTTGATCACATCGAAAGCTTCAAGACTTTGATGCTCCTCCATCAAGCCTCCGATGCCCTCCTCTGCAAAACCTTCCCCGCAACTCTCAAGGGACCGGCCCGAGAATGGTACTCTCGCCTCGCCCCCTCTTCAATATTCTCCTTCGAACAGTTCGAAACCCTCTTCGTCACACATTTCGTAAGCAGCCGTAGGGCTGAGAAAACCAGCATCTCCCTATTGCACCTCCACCAAAAGAAGGGGGAGAAGCTGAGAGACTATGTGAAGAGGTTCACAGCTGAAGCCAGGTCTATAGTATCCCTCGACCAGTCGGTCGCTACGGCAGCATTTCAATCTAATGTCCTCAATTCCAACCTCCGCTCCTCCCTCGCCAAGAAACCTCCGCAGAACTTTTCCGACCTCCTCCTTCGCAGTGAAAAGTATATCCGGGCCGAGGAGGCCGAGCAGCGACCAAACTGGGAGGGGTCTTCCTCCGGGTTTAAGAGAAAGGGAACAGAGGAGGAAGGAACCAGGAAGCTCCAAAAGGACAATGCCGGCCAGCGCCGAGCTCCCCCCAGGTTCGAAAAGTTCACTCCCCTCACCACTGACGTCTCAACCATTTTGATGGAGGTCGAGAAGGAGGGTATTATTCCCCCTGCTCCAAGGATGAACACTCCCGCCAAAAGAAGAGATAAAGAGAAATGGTGCCGTTATCACCGGGACCATGGGCATGACACCAGCGATTGTCGTGCCCTGAAAAACGAGATCGAAGCCCTTATCCAGAGAGGGCAGCTGACGAGGTTCGTAAGAAAAGACCGAGCCGAACTTCCTCCCCCGCCTCGGGGGGCTAACAAGTGTCCGGAAAGAGAAGAGACGCCAGACTTCGAGGAAGAGCGAGTCCTCCACCTCATTCACGGGGGCCCAATGGGGGGCTCCTCGAACTCGTCTCGGAAAGCCTTTATAAGAGAAGTCAACTCGGTCCGAACCACCCCTCCTCCCAAAGGCCTCGGAGTGCCAGTCACGTTTTTCGACGAAGATCTCGAGGGAGTTCGTACCCCACATTGTGACGCGCTCGTCATTAGCCTCCACATGGCGAATTTCAAAGTGGAGAGGATCTTAGTAGACAACGGCAGCTCCGTCAACATCCTCTTCCTCTCCGCTTTTAAAGGCCTAAAGCTCTCTAGAGACAGACTCAAGCCCACCAGCTATGTAGCGCCCCAAATTTCTAATATGAGCGCTTAGAAAATAAGTGGCGAAATCCCAGCAATCCACTTCAATACAACAATAAACACCAACAACACCACTAAAAATTTTCTTCTTTATTACAACAATTATTACAATTACAGCGGAAGTCTAAACATCTCAACACACATTAATATTTTATTTACAACTCAATAATGATCTCAAATATCCTTTACAGTTTTACACCAATCACTAAATAATCCAATTATCTCAAACTGCCCACTCAAGCATCCAACCTCCAATCTAAGCAATAACCTGCAACATGTGAGGCTAGAGTTGAACCCTAACCCCAAAACTACGGGGTCAGCCATAAATGGTGTGAGTGGTAACAAATCAAACCAATAGCATAAATGAACTTAAAACATAATATCCAACAAATAATAATCAAACACTAAAGTATGAAGTACGACAAAAGAATAATGGGTGATACCAAAACCAAAAGCCAAGTGTGTAAAAACAGGAAATCCGAATGCATAAAAGTGATTCAAGAAAACATCATGACTACATGCTGACAACGATGACTACTAAGAGATGAAGATAGACTATGATAATTTGCCCATGCTTGATCATTCCGGAGATTGATCCCACATCACAGGTATTTTCCCTGGATAATTCAGGAGATCATCCCACATCTAAACATAGATTCCTTATCACAATAATACCCCAAAAGCGTCGCCTCGACTCCGATCATTCCGTAGTTCAATCCCACATCTCAAGATAATTACTTGGATAATTCAGGAGAAATACCTCGCATCACAGGTTAACTACCTGGATAATTCCGGAGATAAATCACACATCACAAGTTAACTACTTGGATAATTCAGGAGATTAAATCCTACATCAAAATCCATACTGAGGTGCATAACTCAAGTTCCCATTCGTCATGACACTACTAATGCCTGTCCTTATTAGTTTGGGTTACTGAACAAATCTCCTAGAGTAGTGTACCCTACCGGACTAAAATCTGAATAACTGAAAATTTGCCTCGATGGGCCTCAACAAATAACTGAACAAACACCGGTATACTAGGGTCACCTACCTCTAGAGACTCAAAACAAATATCTGAACAAATTCCACTTAACAAGTGGCTCAACAAAATATCTCAAAATCATGTTCTTAACTGAACATCTCAAAAACAAATACTTAACTTAACATCTTAAAATCAAACACTAAACAAAATATCTCACAATCAAATACAAAGATCCTTCAGGACCAGTCGACTGCATAAAGGACCAGTCGACTGTCCAGAGGACATATCCCAACATTTTACAAAAAATAATCTAAGGCATGACCAGTCGACTTGACAAGTCATCAGTCGACTGCCCCGAGACAAATTCAAATAGTCCTCATCAAAATAATCTAAGTATTTGAGTCGACTGAAAGGTCATAGGTCGACTGTCCCGAAAGGACTGAACAAAATCACAAACAGAGGATCAGTCGACTGACCTCAGTCTAGGTCGACTGTCCCGAACAAAACTCAAAGACTGAAAATACACAGTAGGCTCGTACCAGTCGACTGCTTCGCAGTCCAGTCGACTGTCGGCTACAGATTTACAAAAAGTATAGGTCTGAACACAAATCAAACGGGAGTATTCTAAAGATTCATCGATCATAAAATTAATTTATATCCAGGCAAATAAACAATTCTCAATAATCTCCATCATGGTTACATTACCCAACCAATCAATTTCTCCAATCTCATATTCTCATGATCTCAATTCTTAATTCTCCCATTAGGGTTTTTCTCAACAAAATGTCTTCCATAACCTAATCCAAATCTGATTTACAACCATAAGGTCCAGGTGTTTACTATCTAATCACAACAAAATCAATTCTTAATATGTCTCCCAACAATACGATCTCATAGATCAACATTTCCTCAACAAATCTTAATATTTTCTCATACATGGTTCAAATATCAACAAGAGTTCTCATCCTCCATAACAAATAAAAGATCCATACCATACCTTCAATGGGACTAACAAAATAATGGCATAATGATCACAAACAAGCATAACAAGATCTTACGTCATTCATCAATCAAGACAAACAAAACAAGCAAAGCAAAACAAAACAACAAAACAAACCACTCACCTTTGATTTGATGAAAATCCGCCAAAAGCTTTCTCCTTGCTAGATCCAAGAATCCTCCTTTTTGCTCCTCAAATAATCTCAAAATTCTGTGAGTTCTCAATGACGGCTGGGAAAAGGATTTCCCTTATATATGCCGGATAGAATATTAGGGTTATATTCCCTCTTTTGCAAAATACTCCTTTCCAAAATACATCTTGCATATATAATTCTATTCTTGAAATTTAAATCAAATATCATTTAAGTTATGATCTAATAGAAATATATATATATATATATTTTAAACTTCAACAAATACTGATCGGAATGTCCAGAAAATGCATTTTTGCGCTTTAAACCCTCAAAATGTCAATTTTGCAAATAAGTCCTTCTTTTCTCAAAAATTGCAAATAGGCATAATTAATTTCAGAAAAATCTGGAAAAATATTAAATAATCTTCAAATAATAAATAATGATTTTTCATAAGGAAAACTAAATTTTTCAAACTTCTCAAAAGTCATTTGCACGTGTACACAAGATAAATCTTTTAGAAAAATATTTTTCAAATACTCAAAATCATTTAAAGTTCATTTTCAAATAATTAAAATAATATTTGAAAATACGGGGTTCTACATCACTCCCTCCTTAGAAGAGTTCTGTCCTCAGAACTACTACTAATGAGTTCAAACACATACCAACAAAAGGAAACAATACTTCATAGATAGATCATAATCCAAATAATTTCATATAACATCACAATCAAATTAAAGATTACATCATGTATCAATCAATAGTTCAATCATTCAAAGAATTCCATTCTCATACAAGAAATACATTCATTCAAACAATTCAGGAAAATCATTCAGCATGCGATCCTCTGGCTCCCAAGTAGCCTCCTCGAACTGTTGATTCCTCCACAATACCTTGACCATAGGTATCACCTTGCTTCTAAGGACTTTCTCCCTACGATCAACGATCTCAACAGGCTGTTCCTTGTAGCTCAAGTTCACCTGTAGATCTTCGGGAACTTCTACCAACTGATGGTTCTGGTCGGCCACATACTTCCTTAATAGCGACACATGAAACACATCATGTACTTGTGCTAACTCCTCTGGAAGTTTCAATCTGTATGCGGTCTTGCCAATCCTCTCCACGATCTTGTACGGACCAATATACCTCGGCGCCAACTTGCCACCCTTACCAAATCTGATCACTCCTTTGGTCGGAGAAACCTTGAGAAAAACTACATCCCCAACCTCAAATTCCAAATCTCTCCGTCGAGTGTCAGCATAACTCTTCTGCCGACTCTGAGCTTCAACTAATCTCTTGCGAATCAACTCAATCTGCTCTGACGTCTGTTGCACGATCTCAGGACCATACATCTGCCTCTCGCCAACCTCATACCAACATACAGGTGTCCTGCACCTCCGCCCATACAAAGCCTCATACGGTGCCATCCCAATACTTGCATGGTAACTGTTGTTATAAGCAAATTCAACCAATGCCAAGTATCTCTCCCAACTACCACCAAAGTCCATAACACAAGCTCTCAACATATCTTCCAGCACTCGATTCACCCTCTCCGTCTGACCATCTGTCTGCGGTTGAAATGTTGTACTGAAATCAGTCCTGGTGCCCAAAGCTGCTTGTAAACTTCTCCAAAACCTTGATGTAAACCTCGGATCTCTGTCAGACACAATCGAAACAGGAACTCCATGAAGTCTCACAATCTCTTCAATGTATAACTCAGCCAATTTCTCCATCGACCAAGTAATCTTCATGGCTAGAAAATGTGCCGACTTAGTCAATCGGTCCACAACAACCCAAATCGAGTCATTGCCCTTCGAACTCCTCGGCAAACACGTAATAAAGTCCATACTGATATTCTCCCACTTCCACTCCGGAATGGGTAATGGCTGTAACAATCCTCCAGGTCTCTGATTCTCTGCCTTGATCTGCTGACAAGTCAGACACCTTGCCACAAAATCTGCTGCATCTCGCTTCATGCCAGACCACCAAAAGTGGGGTTTGATATCCCTGTACATCTTCGTACCTCCTGGATGAACTGATAACAATGTGCTGTGTGCCTCCTGCAAGATACTCTCTCTCAACTCTGCATCATCTGGAACACACAACCTCTCACCCAACCAAAGAACTCCATCTTGGACACGAAATTCTGATAACTTGCCTTCTGAAACCTGCTGCAACATCTTCTGGATCTCTGCATCTGATCTCTGACCTTCCACAATCTTCTCTCTCAAGGACGGCTACAGTCTCAACTGAGCCAAAGATGCCCCTAAACATCGCAGTACCACCTCGATACCTGCCTGATCGATCTCTGCTGCCAACTCTCTTCGAGTAGTGATCAACCTTGACAAACTACTCTTCCTGCTAAGTCCATCAGCCACTACATTCGCCTTGCCCGGATGATACTTGATCTCAGGACGAATGTCTTCCAATACCTCCAACCATCTTCTCTGACGAAGATTCAAATCCCTCTGCTGATAGATATACTTCAGGCTCTTGTGGTCAGTGTACATATTGACCTTCTCACCATAAACATAATGCATCCACAGCTTCAAGGCATAAATGATAGCTGCTAGCTCCAAATCATGCGTCGGATAATTCTTCTCATGCGAACGCAACTGCCTCGAACCATACGCAATGACCTTGCCTTCCTGCATCAAGACACAACCCAAACCTCTGAGAGATGCATCGCTGTAGATGTCATAATCCTTCCCTGCTTGCGGCAATGCTAATATAGGTGCAGTAGTCAACCTTTCCTTTAACTCAAGGAAACTCTCCTCGCACTTATCTGTCCACACAAATGCCACACTCTTCCGAGTCAAACCTGTAGTACCCCGATTTATTTTCTAATATATATGAAAGGGGATTTATTTTTCTTATGATTATTACTTTTCTCCATGATAAATAGAGTGTAGTATTTCCTATAAAACATTCTTCTCAAAGCCCAAATGTGACTTGTTTATTTTCTTATATAAAAATACATATTTTGGCCCAAATGTATTTAAACCCCTAAACTTAACCTTTTCACAACTTGTATATGTAGCATTTTTCTCTCTTTATTTTCCGGGTAAGATGTGCATTTTATGGGGTTTTGTGTGTGTACACGTGCACTTCATGTACACGTGCACAAGACATTCCTCTTGGCCGGATTTGTGGAGTGATGGGCTAGGATCATGGGCGGTTACATCTTGAGGTGTGGGTAGTTTCTTAACTCCCAATTAGATCTCAGCCTTTGATTCTCCAACTCCCCTATTAATCCTAGCCATCTATTCTATCTATTTTCTAGTATAAATACCCCTTCTCATCTCCTATCTCTTTTACACTAAGATTATTACTGTAATAGAGAGTATTTGTGAGTTGTGTGGGAGCTTTTCTGTGGAGGCAAGCAGTATTGGTGAGGAGCTCGGCGTGGAACAGAGGAACAAGAAGTGCAGCGCGATATTGAAGGACTTTGCGGGATTTCGTTATTTTCTTCACATAAGGTGGGTGTTTCTCAGGACTTCTAATGTAGGAATAATGCTACAATGGCTATGATTGATATTATGTTATAAAAGTGATTTGAACGCGGTAGAAATTGCTTGAACACGCTATTAATATTGAAAACGAGGCTGTCGGTACAGTCGGCTGCCATGTGAGCCAGTCGACTGGTACGAGACATTATTTTTGCATGATTGTAATGATAAACGTGTGTATAAATGAACATGATGGTATGAATACTATCTGCATGGTTTCCCTATGACACATATGATGGAGGGAAGGTAAATGAATAAAAAGAGCTAATGGTAGTTAATAATTTGGAATCGTCGAAGCAGTCGACTGATAGTGTGTTAAGTCGACTGGTACTTCAATCTGACTGTGACTGTTGGGTAGTTTCATAAATTGAGATATTTTCATCATGTGGACCCAGTTTGATGACTTGGGATTTACATCTTTATTGTTGTAAGGAATTATGAGCATATGTGAATGCATGTTTAAAGTACTCCCCTAGCGGAGAGAGCATGTTAGTAATTTGAAGATCCATGTTGTAGTGTTACTGAATGCTAAGAAACCTTGTCTGTGGAACATGAACTTATGTATACTGTTAATTGACATCATGATGAAATGCACGTAAGAACTGTAAATAATCTACTGAAAATGGATCTGTCCAGTCGACCGATTGCGTGTAGCAAGTCGACTGATCTGGACATAGAATTATGCTGTTGAAATTGCTGAGACAGACGACTGAGGTGTGAACAGTCGACTGTCGTGTGACTAATATTGTGAACTTGAAAGTTGCGGGACAGGCGACTGGTAGTATACACAGTCGACTATCCCGAGCCTTTTGATAACCCTGTTTACGACTGTATGAGTCGACTGGTGTTCTTCCAAGTCGACTGTACAGAAAGGACTTTGACATATTTGAATTCATGTTATTTTTGCTGTTGGTAATTGTGAACTATATGATTAAAGTCAATGGATTCTGTTTATGACTGCATAAATTGTGAAATTGAATCATAGATGAGGATTGAGAATCAAATGGAATTATGAAATGTGAAATCATGATGAGAAAGTCTGTGAGACTCTAAAATGAATGATGAGCTGATGATGCTCCATTGGATATTGTGAATTTGAAATTGATCGAAAGAGTAGCTAAGTCTCCCCGGCAGTAAAATGAAAGGATATTGAGAAATAGACCAGGTTGGTCAAGTGAAATGAAATGATAAGTCCGGTTGATGGAGAGGCTAACTCTAGAGCTTGATTTGTATTCATGATTCTAATGTAACTTAAATACATAGTGTGGAGGTAATGAAGGTGAGAGAAAAACATGAGTATGAGAGCTAGGGTACGGTGCGGGTGTGTGAGCCGCAGAATGCATGCTTGATGAGTCAAGACATGGCGCGGGCACAACTCAGTAATGATCGGACTCTAGTCACGCTTATGGGATGTTTTGGTGACTGCAAGAGGAGTGTGTTCAGGGAGGAGGCTGAATTATCGCAGAATGCATGCTTGACGAGTCAAGACATGGCGCGAAATTCTACTCCAGGGGCCAGGATACATGCTTGTACTCATAGATTCATCTAGGATACTCATTGGAATTACAGTAGTAGAATAAGTCATGGCGGGGGATTGAACCCTACTAAAATGAAGATCGTTTAAGAGGCTTGCACTCGAACCTATGTAGTATGGAATGCATAGAATTCGAACAAGTATGGATTAGTGTCATAATCAACTAAGTAAATTGCATTAAGGATTTAAGTGCACAATCACGACACGACATCATTAAAAGTTCCCTAATTTGCATGCTTATGTTGAACTGGCTTGTGGTTTGTAAGAAATGAGATTCATTATACTGTTTCTGGCATAGAGAGGATGGCCATGTATAATTATCGTCGGTTGAATAAACTGACGTACCCACAGTGTTTTATGCAGGATAATCACATGTAAAAGGAATGGATGCACCAAGAGTTCATTATATTGTTGTTCATTTATGTAAATATTGTACATTTTGCTTCCGCTGTGTAAATTCAAATGTAACATGCTGTAACTCTGATGTAAAAGTAAAGATTTTAAATTCCTTGTAAAATTGTATGTGAAGAAAGCGAAAAGATCCTGAAGAACATCTCGAATTCAGTAAAAATGGGATTCGGGGCGTTACAGAGTGGTATCAGAGCCACGCTTTCTATGCTTTCACACTCGTACAAAATTATAAGGAACGACACCCTAGATGTGGACATTAGAGTGTGTGTTTGGATTTAGAGATTTAAATGTAAGTAACTTACATTTGTGTTGCTCTATGATTTATGCTTCTTCCTCTCTATTCTAAGATGGCTGATCACTTCAACCCTGCTGGAGGCGACGACTGGCACATTATTGAGGAAGAGTACCATCCTGGACAGGCTGATTCTGAGGACGAGTATCACCCTGGGCAAGCTGATTCTGATGATGAGGAGTACCCTGAATCCCGAGAGATCACCCCACCGCCGAACTCACCTGATGATTCTTCTTCTTCCGATGAAGAAAAGGGACCAGCTTTGGGTAACGCTGTGGCTTCTCTGCAGAGGCAAGTGGATACCTTGAAGTATAGAGTTGGAGTTTTGGAGGCTCAGCTGGAGAAGCGAAATGCTGACTATTCTGTTCTTAGCCATCGGATTTGGGAACTTGAGAAGAAAAAGAACCTGACTGATGTGCTGAAGGATGAGGTGGATGAACTGCGGGATGAACTTCGAGCAGCGAAGAGGACCCGTAGAGATTAGATTGTCTTGGTTTCTATTTCCTTCTATTCTGATGTTAAAATGTTTTTTAATTCGAATGTATAAACTTTGAAATTCAATGAAATGAAAGTTGGTTTAAATTCTTGTTTTATACTTCGAATTTAATGGATCTTTTGCATCAGAATATGGCGAGAAGGGGAGCCAGGAACGGTGAAGGTTTGGACCTGGATGCCGAGTTTGCAAGGGTTTACCAGACGCTGAATGCAGTGGCTGCAAACCAAGGAAGGGGGCCGGTGAATCCAGTACCCGAGGCAATCAAGCTAGTGGAATCGTTCAAGAGAATGAAACCACCAGTGTTCGAGGGAAAATCCGACCCGGATGCGGCCGATAACTGGATTCGGCAAGTGGAGACAATCTTCGAGGTGTTGGAAACACCGGAGGGCAGCAAGGTCAAGTTGGCGACTTTGCAGTTGGAGAAGGATGCGGCTGTTTGGTGGCAGTCGATGAAGAGGACTATGGGCGGCTTGTTGCTTGGCTGGGAGGAATTTCTGGAAGAATTCCGCAGCCATTATTTTCCCTCCGACGTCCAGGAGAAAAAGGCCATGGAGTTTCTGTCACTTCAACAAGGCAGCATGTCAGTGAGAGCCTATGAGACCAAGTTCACTCAACTCTCCAGGTATGCTCCAGAATTGGTGATGGATGAGGCGAAGAAGGCTCGCAAGTTCGAGCATGGTCTGAGGCCGAGCTTGAGATCTCGTATGATACCCCTTGGTATCAGGAGATTCGATAAGCTGGTGAAGAGGGCGGCAGCAACGGAGGCGGATATGGAGCAGTTCCATGTTGCTCAGCATCAGAGGAGCAACTGGCAGTCTGGGAAGAGGCCCGCGCCATCGGGGAGTTTCAAGGGGCAACCATCTGCACAGAAATTCAAACCGACAGGGGCGAATGCCGTCAGTGTAGCTGGGAGACCTGGAAACGATGCAGGGAGACCTTCTGCAGTCACTTGCTTTAACTGTGGTGAAGTGGGACATTACCAATCTCGATGTCTCAAACCGCGGACTGGCAATCACAATGTGCCAATACAGCAGACTGGGAAGAGGCCGTACCAGTCAGGGCGAGTATTTGCTTTGACAGAAGCTGATGCTGAGGAAGCAGATCAGGTTATCTCTGGTACGAGGGCTGAGGTCTAGTGTGATTTCTTTTCATTTCTCCTTCCCGATCATAGTGTAAAACTGTTATGTAATGATGTATGTTATATAACAGGAGAACTCTATATTAATGGAAAGGGAGCTGTGGTGTTGTTTGATACTGGATCCTCTCATACTTTTGTGTCTCCTAGATTTGCTAAAGTGTTGGGAGTTGAACCGAAGATTTTCCCAGGCAAGATCTTAGCAGTGGCTACACCATCAGGGGAAACTTTGACCACTGATCGGTACTATGTTGATTGCGAGATAGTGATTGGGGATCGAATCTTTGGCATTGATCTGATCGAGCTGACTATCTTGGGAGTCGATGTTATCATTGGCATTGATTGGATGTCGGTGTACAGTGCGAGCATCGAGTGTAAGGCCAAGACGGTGACAGTGAAGGCTCCAGGTGGACCTGAAGTCACTTTCCAAGGGAAGTTGAAGTGTTCTAAGCTGGTGGCAACTATCTGCAAGGAAGAGACTCCTGTGGAATTGCAAGGGATTCCTGTGGTTCGGGACTATCCGACTGTGTTCTTGGAAGATTTTTCTGGGTTACCTCCGCATCGTGATGTAGAGTTCAGCATCACTGTTCAACCGGGAAGTGCACCCATTTCTAAGGCACCGTATAGGATGGCTCCAGTGGAACAGGATGAGGTGAAACGGCAGATTGAGGAACTATTGGGAAAAGGCTTTATTCAACCTAGTGCGTCACCTTGGGGAGCACCAATGCTTTTGGTAAAGAAGAAGGATGGATCGATGAGGATGTGTATCGATTACCGGGAGCTGAATAAAGTCACTGTTCAGAATAAGTATCCGATTCCTCGAATTGATGACTTGTTCGATCGTCTACAAGGAGCAGCTGTCTTCTCCAAAATAGATCTTCGATCAGGATATCACCAAGTGCGAGTGAAAGCTGAAGATGTGCATAAGACTGCATTTAGAACTCGGCATGGGCATTACGAATTCTTAGTTATGCCATTCGGAGTGACGAATGCACCTGCAATCTTCATGGACTTGATGAACAGAGTTCTGAGGCCGTTTATTGATTCTTTCGTCGTGGTGTTTATCGACGATATTCTCGTGTACTCCAAGTCTGAGGAGGAGCACACTGAGCATCTGGCAGCAGTTTTGTAGAAGTTGGAAGAGCAGAAGTTGTATGCCAAGTTATCCAAGTGTGATTTCTGGAAATCTGAAGTGGCATTCCTAGGTCACATCCTTTCTAAGGAGGGAGTGGCAACTGACCCTCAGAAGATAGAGGCAGTGAGAGATTGGGCTAGGCCTGCTACAGTGAAGGAAGTCAGAAGTTTCCTTGGGATGACTGGATACTATAGGAGATTCATTCAAGGTTATGCTCAGATAGCTGTGCCGCTTACCGAGTTGACCAAGAAGAATGCGAGCTTCAAGTGGACCGAGCAATGTGAGGCGAGTTTTCAGGAGTTGAAAGATAGACTGACTACTGCACCTATTTTGGCTTTGCCTAGAGCAGGAGTTGAGTATGATGTCTATAGCGATGCTTCACATCGGGGGCTTGGTTGTGTCTTAATGCAAGAAGGTAAAGTGATCGCATATGGGTCTAGGCAACTACGACTGCATGAGAAGAATTATCCCACTCATGATCTAGAGCTGGTTGCGATTATCTTTGCTTTGAAGCAGTGGAGGCACTACGTGTATGGTGAGAAGCTGAACATGTACACGGATCATAAGAGCTTGAAGTATATCTACCAGCAGAGGGATCTCAATCTAAGACAGTGGAGATGGTTGGAAGTGCTCGAGGATATGCGACCTGAGATCAAGTATCATCCCGGAAAGGCTAATGTTGTTGCTGATGCACTTAGTCGCAAGAGCAGTTTGGCCTGTTTGATTACGACTCAGAGGCATTTGATTGAGGAGTTGGACCGAGCAGGTATTGAGGTTGTCTTGCAAGGATTGGGAGCATCTTTATCTCAATTGAAGCTTCAGCCTACTCTGAATGCAAGGATCATTGCAAGTCAGGAAGTTGATGCTGATACTCTGGAGATGAAGGAGCAGGTTAGTGCTGGCAGGTTGCCCGGTTTTCAGACCAGGGATGGAGTGTTGTGGTTCGGAGATAGGCTGTGCGTTCCAGATCAGGCGGACCTGAAAGAAAGTATTCTTCAGGAGGCGCATGCTACTCTTTTGTCGGTACATCCTGGGAGTACTAAGATGTACAAAGACATCAAACAGCATTTCTGGTGGTCAGGTTTGAAGCGGGATGTGGCCGAATTTGTCGCGAAATGTGAGGTTTGTCAGCAAGTTAAAGCCGAAAATCAGAGACCCGGAGGTCTATTACAGCCATTACCTATTCCGGAATGGAAATGGGATAACATCAGTATGGATTTCATCACGGGTTTTCCTAAGAGTTCTAAAGGCAATGATGCTATTTGGGTTATAGTCGATCGACTTACCAAGTCCGCTCACTTTTTGGCGATGAAACTCACAGCTTCGATGGACAGGTTGGCTGAGATGTATGTTGGCGAGATTGTCCGACTTCATGGCGTTCCTTCGACCATTGTGTCTGATCGAGATGCGCGGTTTACCTCGCATTTCTGGAGGAGTCTTCAGGCAGCTTTGGGTACCAAGACAGATTTCAGCACTGCTTTTCATCCACAGACCGATGGGCAGACCGAGAGAGTCAACCGTATTCTTGAGGATATGCTTCGGTGTTGTATACTAGACTTCGGAGGCAGTTGGGAAAGGCATTTACCTTTGGTGGAGTTTGCCTACAACAACAGTTTTCAAACTAGCATTGGGATGGCGCCGTATGAAGCTTTGTATGGCAGGAAGTGCAGGACTCCTGTGTGTTGGTATGAGGTTGGGGAGCGTCAGTTGTTTGGTCCTGAGCTTGTACAGCTGACTTCTGAGAAGATTGATCTGATCAGGAAAAGGTTGGTGGAAGCTCAGAGCAGGCAGAAAAGCTATGCAGACAACCGGAGGAGGGACCTTGAGTTTGAGGTTGGTGACTTTGTCTTTCTGAAGGTATCACCCAGCAAAGGTGTGGTTCGTTTTGGCAAAGGCGGGAAGTTAGCCCCGAGATTTATAGGCCCATATAAGATATTGAAAAGGATCGGGAAAACTGCTTACCGGCTTGAATTACCGGAAGAGTTGTCTCAGGTGCACAATGTTTTCCATGTGTCTATGTTGAGAGGTTATATTCCAGACCCGAGTCATCATTTGCCAGAAGTACCGGAAGGTTTGCAGTTAGACCTGAATTACATCGAGACTCCTGTTGAGATCGTTGACCGTAGGGAGAAAGTCTTGAGGAATAAGACGATACCGATGGTCAAGGTAGTCTGGAGAAACCACTTGGTTGAAGAGGCTACTTGGGAATCCGAGGACAAGATGTTGAAGGACTATCCTGAGCTTTTTGCTTGATTGTATTTGTATTGATTGTATCTGGTATCTTGTATCTTATGTCTTTTGTTCTGGTTGGGTGTGTTGTATTTCTTCTGTTCTCGCTCTTGACTGTAGTTCCGGGGACGGAACTATTCTAAGGAGGGAGTGATGTAGTACCCCGATTTATTTTCTAATATATATGAAAGGGGATTTATTTTTCTTATGATTATTACTTTTCTCCATGATAAATAGAGTGTAGTATTTCCTATAAAACATTCTTCTCAAAGCCCAAATGTGACTTGTTTATTTTCTTATATAAAAATACATATTTTGGCCCAAATGTATTTAAACCCCTAAACTTAACCTTTTCACAACTTGTATATGTAGCATTTTTCTCTCTTTATTTTCCGGGTAAGATGTGCATTTTATGGGGTTTTGTGTGTGTACACGTGCACTTCATGTACACGTGCACAAGACATTCCTCTTGGCCGGATTTGTGGAGTGATGGGCTAGGATCATGGGCGGTTACATCTTGAGGTGTGGGTAGTTTCTTAACTCCCGATTAGATCTCAGCCTTTGATTCTCCAACTCCCCTATTAATCCTAGCCATCTATTCTATCTATTTTCTAGTATAAATACCCCTTCTCATCTCCTATCTCTTTTACACTAAGATTATTACTGTAATAGAGAGTATTTGTGAGTTGTGTGGGAGCTTTTCTGTGGAGGCAAGCAGCATTGGTGAGGAGCTCGGCGTGGAACAGAGGAACAAGAAGTGCAGCGCGATATTGAAGGACTTTGCGGGATTTCGTTATTTTCTTCACATAAGGTGGGTGTTTCTCAGGACTTCTAATGTAGGAATAATGCTACAATGGCTATGATTGATATTATGTTATAAAAGTGATTTGAACGCGGTAGAAATTGCTTGAACACGCTATTAATATTGAAAACGAGGCTGTCGGTACAGTCGGCTGCCATGTGAGCCAGTCGACTGGTACGAGACATTATTTTTGCATGATTGTAATGATAAACGTGTGTATAAATGAACATGATGGTATGAATACTATCTGCATGGTTTCCCTATGACACATATGATGGAGGGAAGGTAAATGAATAAAAAGAGCTAATGGTAGTTAATAATTTGGAATCGTCGAAGCAGTCGACTGATAGTGTGTTAAGTCGACTGGTACTTCAATCTGACTGTGACTGTTGGGTAGTTTCATAAATTGAGATATTTTCATCATGTGGACCCAGTTTGATGACTTGGGATTTACATCTTTATTGTTGTAAGGAATTATGAGCATATGTGAATGCATGTTTAAAGTACTCCCCTAGCGGAGAGAGCATGTTAGTAATTTGAAGATCCATGTTGTAGTGTTACTGAATGCTAAGAAACCTTGTCTGTGGAACATGAACTTATGTATACTGTTAATTGACATCATGATGAAATGCACGTAAGAACTGTAAATAATCTACTGAAAATGGATCTGTCCAGTCGACCGATTGCGTGTAGCAAGTCGACTGATCTGGACATAGAATTATGCTGTTGAAATTGCTGAGACAGACGACTGAGGTGTGAACAGTCGACTGTCGTGTGACTAATATTGTGAACTTGAAAGTTGCGGGACAGGCGACTGGTAGTATACACAGTCGACTATCCCGAGCCTTTTGATAACCCTGTTTACGACTGTATGAGTCGACTGGTGTTCTTCCAAGTCGACTGTACAGAAAGGACTTTGACATATTTGAATTCATGTTATTTTTGCTGTTGGTAATTGTGAACTATATGATTAAAGTCAATGGATTCTGTTTATGACTGCATAAATTATGAAATTGAATCATAGATGAGGATTGAGAATCAAATGGAATTATGAAATGTGAAATCATGATGAGAAAGTCTGTGAGACTCTAAAATGAATGATGAGCTGATGATGCTCCATTGGATATTGTGAATTTGAAATTGATCGAAAGAGTAGCTAAGTCTCCCCGGCAGTAAAATGAAAGGATATTGAGAAATAGACCAGGTTGGTCAAGTGAAATGAAATGATAAGTCCGGTTGATGGAGAGGCTAACTCTAGAGCTTGATTTGTATTCATGATTCTAATGTAACTTAAATACATAGTGTGGAGGTGATGAAGGTGAGAGAAAAACATGAGTATGAGAGCTAGGGTACGGTGCGGGTGTGTGAGCCGCAGAATGCATGCTTGATGAGTCAAGACATGGCGCGGGCACAACTCAGTAATGATCGGACTCTAGTCACGCTTATGGGATGTTTTGGTGACTGCAAGAGGAGTGTGTTCAGGGAGGAGGCTGAATTATCGCAGAATGCATGCTTGACGAGTCAAGACATGGCGCGAAATTCTACTCCAGGGGCCAGGATACATGCTTGTACTCATAGATTCATCTAGGATACTCATTGGAATTACAGTAGTAGAATAAGTCATGGCGGGGGATTGAACCCTACTAAAATGAAGATCGTTTAAGAGGCTTGCACTCGAACCTATGTAGTATGGGATGCATAGAATTCGAACAAGTATGCATTAGTGTCATAATCAACTAAGTAAATTGCATTAAGGATTTAAGTGCACAATCACGACACGACATCATTAAAAGTTCCCTAATTTGCATGCTTATGTTGAACTGGCTTGTGGTTTGTAAGAAATGAGATTCATTATACTGTTTCTGGCATAGAGAGGATGGCCATGTATAATTATCGTCGGTTGAATAAACTGACGTACCCACAGTGTTTTATGCAGGATAATCACATGTAAAAGGAATGGATGCACCAAGAGTTCATTATATTGTTGTTCATTTATGTAAATATTGTACATTTTGCTTCCGCTGTGTAAATTCAAATGTAACATGCTGTAACTCTGATGTAAAAGTAAAGATTTTAAATTCCTTGTAAAATTGTATGTGAAGAAAGCGAAAAGATCCTGAAGAACATCTCGAATTCAGTAAAAATGGGATTCGGGGCGTTACAAAACCTGTCAATGGAACTGCAATCTGAGAATACCCCTGAATAAGCCTCCTGTAGTAACCAGCTAATCCCAAGAAGCTTCTGACTTCCTTCACTGATGTCGGCCTGGGCCAATCCTTCACTGCTTCCACTTTCTGAGGATCAGTAGCCACTTCCTCCTTAGAAAGAATGTGACCAAGGAAAGCTACCTCAGACTTCCAAAATTCACACTTCGACAATTTGGCATACAAGCTGTGCTCCTGCAATGTCTGTAATACCGCTGTCAAGTGCTTAGAATGATCCTCCTCCGACTTCGAATATACCAAAATATCATCGATGAAAACCACCACAAAGGAATCAATGAATGGCCTCAACACCCGATTCATCATATCCATGAAAACTGCTGGCGCATTCGTCAACCCGAATGGCATCACCAAAAATTCATACAACCCATGACGAGTCCTGAACGCTGTCTTGCTCACATCTTCCTCCTTGACTCGCACCTGATGATATCCTGACCTCAAGTCAATCTTCGAAAATACCGCTGCTCCTCGAAGTCTGTCGAACAAATCATCTATCCGCGGCAGTGGGTACTTGTTCTGAATAGTCACCCTATTCAACTCCCTGTAGTCAATGCACATCCTCATCGACCCATCCTTCTTCTTGACCAACAACACTGGCGCTCTCCACGGAGATGAACTCGGTCTGATAAGCCCTTTGCTCAAAAGCTCCTCAATCTGCTTCTTCACTTCATCCTGCTCTACAGGTGCCATCCTATACGGAGCCTTGGAAATCGGCGCACTCCCCGGCTGAACATTGATGCAAAACTCCACATCTCTCTGCGGCGGTAATCCTGGAAAATCATCCAAGAACACCTGAGGAAACTTCCGAACCACCGGAATGCCCTTGACTTCATCTGCAATAGACTTCTTAGATACCATTGCAGCCACCTGCGGGATCTTCTTCTTCCCTTGGAAAGTTACTGCAGGTCCACCTGGTGCTTTCACCAACACCTCCTTCTGCTTGCAATCAATTGTGGCATCATATATAGCCATCCAATCGATGCCTACGATGACATCCACTCCCAACACTTGTAGCTCGATCAAGTCGATGCCGAACATCCTTCCACCAATCTCGATATCACAGCCCTCGTAATATCGATCCGCTACTAGCTCTTCACCTGACGGCGTTGCCACCGACAAAACCCTGCCTGGAAATAGCTTAGGTTCCAAACCTAAGGTCTTTGCAAAACTTGGCGATACAAATGTATGCGATGAACCAGTGTCAAACAAAACCTTTGCTTTTATTCCATTTATTAAAACAACTCCTGTTACAATAAGAATGATACTCAATCTTAAATTGTTCTGAAATAAAAGCTTTTATTCATCACAATGATTCAAAAATGAAAGAAATCAAAATTCCTGCATACCCTGTATTACATCTTCCGAGTTTCTCGCATCCTCCTCGGTCAATGCAAATACTCGCCCTTGCCTCTTCGGGACTTTGCTTCCACTCAAACCATCTTTCTTCAGTTGTGGACAATGGGGCTTTGAGTGTCCAGTCTGCCCACACTGAGAACAAACATGCTCTGCCAACTTCGGACATGCTGACCTGTAATGTCCTACTTCCTTGCAGTAGTAGCAGGTCACTCCCTGAGCTCCAGGTGCCTTCTGCACCGGTCCACTGAACTTTGCCTGCTTCGCAGGGAATCCCTTCCCACTCTGGCCTGATGCTGGCCTCTTGTTTCGGTTCCATGTATCCTGCTTCTTCTGAAACAGTTCCATATCTTCTTCAGTCATCGCGGCCCTCCTGACCAGCTTCTCGAATCTCCTGATACCCAACGGAACCATCCTTGACCTCAAGTTCGGCCTCAAGCCCTGCTCAAACTTTTTGGCCTTCTTTGCTTCATCCGTGACCAACTCTGGTGCATACCTTGAAAGTTGAGCAAATTTCGTCTCATACTCCCGAACAGTCATGCTCCCCTGCTGAAGGTTCATGAACTCAGTCGCCTTCTTCTCCTGAACATCAAGAGGAAAGAAACGATCTCTGAATTCCTCCAGAAAAGCTTCCCATGTCAAAGGCTGATCTCCCAGAGTCCTCTTCAGTGACTCCCACCAGACACCAGCATCTTTTTCAAGTTGCATAGAAGCCAACTTCACCTTACTGGCTGCTGGAGTCTCCGATACTTCGAAGATCGTCTCCATCTTCCGAATCCAATCGTCTGCTGCTGTTGGATCAGCTTGCCCCTCAAAGACTGGTGGCCTCATCCTCTTAAAGGATTCAATCTGCTTTATGGGGTCGGCATTCACCAATCCATGCCCAGCTCCATGATTCGGCGGCGGGTTCTGCTACTGCGCTTGCTGCTGCGCCACATTGAATGCCATCAATGTGTTCAAGGTCTGATAAACCTTAGCAAACTCAGCCTCTAGGTCAATTCCCGCTCCTCGAGAACTACCCGATCCATCCTCATTGTTGCCACCATTTCTACCTCTGGGTGCAACCATCGTGATTACTGCAAAACGAGGGTAAAGTTAGAGCACACATACAATTCAAACCCAAACCATTACCCTATGGCAAAGCCATAACCATACCCCAAACCATAATTTCAAACCAAACATCATAATTTAATTCTATGTGATACTCACACTCTGATGTCCACACCTAGGTACTCACACTCTAGTGTCCACACCTAGGTTGGTTGTCATACTATGTCTATTATTACATTGAAGCAGAGCTCTGATACCAATCTCTGTAGCACCCCAAATTTCTAATATGAGAGCTTAGAAAATAAGTGGCGAAATCCCAGCAATCCACTTCAATACAACAATAAACACCAACAACACCACTAAAATTTTTCTTCTTTATTACAACAATTATTACAATTACAGCGGAAGTCTAAACATCTCAACACACATTAATATTTTATTTACAACTCAATAATGATCTCAAATATCCTTTACAGTTTTACACCAATCACTAAATAATCCAATTATCTCAAACTGCCCACTCAAGCATCCAACCTCCAATCTAAGCAATAACCTACAACATGTGAGGCTAGAGTTGAACCCTAACCCCAAAACTACGGGGTCAGCCATAAATGGTGTGAGTGGTAACAAATCAAACCAATAGCATAAATGAACTTAAAACATAATATCCAACAAATAATAATCAAACACTAAAGTATGAAGTATGACAAAAGAATAATGGGTGATACCAAAACCAAAAGCCAAGTGTGTAAAAACAGGAAATCCGAATGCATAAAAGTGATTCAAGAAAACATCATGACTACATGCTGACAACGATGACTACTAAGAGATGAAGATAGACTATGATAATTTGCCCATGCTTGATCATTCCGGAGATTGATCCCACATCACAGGTATTTTCCCTGGATAATTCAGGAGATCATCCCACATCTAAACATAGATTCCTTATCACAATAATACCCCAAAAGCGTCGCCTCGACTCCGATCATTCCGTAGTTCAATCCCACATCTCAAGATAATTACTTGGATAATTCAGGAGAAATACCTCGCATCACAGGTTAACTACCTGGATAATTCCGGAGATAAATCACACATCACAAGTTAACTACTTGGATAATTTAGGAGATTAAATCCTACATCAAAAGCCATACTGAGGTGCATAACTCAAGTTCCCATTCGTCATGACACTACTAATGCCTGTCCTTATTAGTTTGGGTTACTGAACAAATCTCCTAGAGTAGTGTACCCTACCGAACTAAAATCTGAATAACTGAAAATTTGCCTCGATGGGCCTCAACAAATAACTAAACAAACACCGGTATACTAGGGTCACCTACCTCTAGAGACTCAAAACAAATATCTGAACAAATTCCACTTAACAAGTGGCTCAACAAAATATCTCAAAATCATGTTCTTAACTGAACATCTCAAAAACAAATACTTAACTGAACATCTTAAAATCAAACACTAAACAAAATATCTCACAATCAAATACAAAGATCCTTCAGGACCAGTCGACTGCATAAAGGACCAGTCGACTGTCCAGAGGACATATCCCAACATTTTACAAAAAATAATCTAAGGCATGACCAGTCGACTTGACAAGTCATCAGTCGACTGCCCCGAGACAAATTCAAATAGTCCTCATCAAAATAATCTAAGTATTTGAGTCGACTGAAAGGTCATAGGTCGACTGTCCCGAAAGGATTGAACAAAATCACAAACAGAGGATCAGTCGACTGACCTCAGTCTAGGTCGACTGTCCCGAACAAAACTCAAAGACTGAAAATACACAGTAGGCTCGTACCAGTCGACTGCTTCGCAGTCCAGTCGACTGCTTCGCAGTCCAGTCGGCTACAGATTTACAAAATGTATAGGTCTGAACACAAATCAAACGGGAGTATTCTAAAGATTCATCGATCATAAAATTAATTTATATCCAGGCAAATAAACAATTCTCAATAATCTCCATCATGGTTACATTACCCAAGCAATCAATTTCTCCAATCTCATATTCTCATGATCTCAATTCTTAATTCTCCCATTAGGATTTTTCTCAACAAAATGTCTTCCATAACCTAATCCAAATCTGATTTACAACCATATGGTCCAGGTGTTTACTATCTAATCACAACAAAATCAATTCTTAATATGTCTCCCAACAATACGATCTCATAGATCAACATTTCCTCAACAAATCTTAATATTTTCTCATACATGGTTCAAATATCAACAAGAGTTCTCATCCTCCATAACAAATAAAAATCCATACCATACCTTCAATGGGACTAACAAAATAATGGCATAATGATCACAAACAAGCATAACAAGATCTTACGTCATTCATCAATCAAGACAAACAAAACAAGCAAAGCAAAACAAAACAACAAAACAAACCACTCACCTTTGATTTGATGAAAATCCGCCAAAAGCTTTCTCCTTGCTAGATCCAAGAATCCTCCTTTTTGCTCCTCAAATAATCTCAAAATTCTGTGAGTTCTCAATGACGGCTGGGAAAAGGATTTCCCTTATATATGCCGGATAGAATATTAGGGTTATATTCCCTCTTTTGCAAAATACTCCTTTCCAAAATACATCTTGCATATATAATTTTATTCTTGAAATTTAAATCAAATATCATTTAAGTTAGGATCTAATAGAAAAATATATATATATTTTTAAACTTCAACAAATACTGATCAGAATGTCCAGCAAATGCATTTTTGCGCTTTAAACCCTCAAAATGTCAATTTTGCAAATAAGTCCTTCTTTTCTCAAAAATTGCAAATAGGCATAATTAATTTCAGAAAAATCTGGAAAAATATTAAATAATCTTCAAATAATAAATAATGATTTTTCATAAGGAAAACTAAATTTTTCAAACTTCTCAAAAGTCATTTGCACGTGTTTTGCACGTGTACACAAGATAAATCTTTTAGAAAAATATTTTTCAAATACTCAAAATCATTTAAAGTTCATTTTCAAATAATTAAAATAATATTTGAAAATACGGGGTTCTACAAGCTACACTCTCCATGGGTTCACGGGGGTTCCGGTAACTATTGAAGGGGTGATCACCCTCGATGTAACTGCCGGCCAAACTCCTACCACCCGAACAGAGCCAATGGACTTCATGGTGGTGGATGTTCCTGCTGCCTACAACTTCATTTTGGGTCGGCCTGGCCTCGCAGCTCTGGAAGCTGTCCCCTCAGCATACCATCTTAAGATGAAATTTCCCACCCGGTCCGGGGTCGGGGAAGTAAGGGGCAATCAGGAGACGGCCAGAAAGTGCTACATGACCTCAACCCTTGGACCCGTCCTCTCCTTAGAGACTCTGGAGATTCCTCAAGATACTGCGAGACCGACCTCCGAGCCGGTGGATGAACTGGAGGAGGTGCCCTTCTCTGAACAAGAGCCGACCCGCAAGTTCTTTATTAGCAAGACCCTCCCATCCGCCCTATCCTCAGGTATTGTGAAATGCATCCGAGCCAATCAAGACCTCTTTGCATGGTCAGCAGCAGATATGCCCGGTATCTCTAAAGAACTCTTGGTCCACCGCCTGAGCGTCGATCCGGGGTCCAAACCGGTTCAGCAAAAGAGGCGCAAGTTCGCCCCCGAGCGTTAGCTCGCTATCAAAGAGGAGGTAAACAAGCTGTTGAAAGCCCGATTCATACAGGAGGTGAACTATCCTGAATGGCTATCAAATGTGGTAATGGTGAAAAAGTCCAATGGGACGTGGAGAATTTGCATTGATTTCACCGACCTCAACAAGGCCTGCCCCAAAGATCCCTTCCCTCTGCCGAGCATCGACACTCTGATTGACACAACCTCGGGACATGAGCTCCTCAGCTTCATGGATGCCTTCTCAGGTTACAATCAGATAAGAATGTTCCCTCCAGACATCCCGAAGACATCGTTTGTTACCGACCAGGGCCTTTATTGTTACAGGGTCATGCCGTTCGGTCTCAAGAATGCGGGTGCAACATACCAACGCCTCGTCAACAAGGTTTTCCAGGCCCAGATCGGCCGGAACATGGAGGTTTACGTTGACGACATGCTTGTAAAAAGCATCCGAGGCATTGACCACGTGGCCGACCTCCAAGAAGCATTTGATGTTTTGAGAAAACACAATATGAGACTCAACCCGAACAAGTGTGCGTTCGGCGTTTCATCAGGGAAGTTCCTCGGCTTCATGGTTAGCCAACGAGGAATTGAAGCAAATCTGGAAAAGATCAAGGCCATATTGGACATGGCCCCTCCTAGAAATGTCAAGGAAGTTCAAAGATTGACTGATCGCCTAGCCGCCATAGGGCGCTTTTTGTCGAAGTCCGGGGAAAAGTGCCCCCCGTTCTTCAAAGCCCTCAGGGGGGCTAAAGGATTTGAGTGGGGGCAGCAGCAACAAGACTCATTCGACCAGCTTAAAGCATACCTCGTCAATCCACCTCTTCTCAGCAAACCTATACCTGGCGAACCACTCTACCTCTACCTGGCAGCTTCCGAACAGATGCTTAGTGCGGTCTTAGTCAGAGAAGAAGAAAGGGCTCAGAAGCCCATCTACTACGTCAGCAAAGTACTTCGGGACGCCGAACTCTGGTACCCGAAGATTGAGAAAATAGCCTATGCCCTGGTAATGGCCGCAAGAAAGCTTCGGCCCTACTTTCAGTCCCATTCGGTGGTCGTTCTTACCGACCAGCCGCTGAAACAAGTTCTTCACAAGCCCGAGACTTCCGGACGCCTTATGAAGTGGTCGATCGAGCTGAGCCAACATGATATAACTTATCAGCCTCGGACCGCGATTAAGGCACAGGCACTGGCCGAATTTATAGTTGAGACCACCATCCCTGAGCCCACTCAGACAGTGAAGGGACCACCGGTCTGGTCGATTTATGTTGACGGATCTTCTTGCAATGAGGGAAGCGGGGCAGGAGTCATTCTAGCAGGCCCAGACGACTTCATCCTCCAATACTCCCTCCGTATAAATTTCAAAGCTTCGAACAACGAGGCCGAATATGAGGCGCTAATAGCCGGTCTACGAATGGCCCGAAATGCAGGGGCACGGCGGCTATAGATCTTCAGCGACTCCCAATTAGTCGTTAATCAGGTCCACGGCGAGTATGAAGCCCGCGATGATAGGATGATCAAATACTTGGCTAAAGTTAAGAGCCTCATGGCGCTGTTTGAAGAGGCCCTCATCCAAAGGATCCCCCGAGAAGAAAACGCTCAGGCTGACGCCCTATCCAAATTGGCCTCCTTTTCCCTTCAAGGTCTGGAGCAGACCATATTGATTGAAGTCCTCCTGAAGCCGAGCATAGAGGACGAAGCGCCCAACTCCGCCGAAACATTGGCCGTCCTCCTCGAAGAAAACTGGATGAAACCCATTGTCGAATTCTTGAGGGACGGACTTCTCCCCGAGGATCCGAGGGAAGCAAGAAGAATCAGGACCCGAGCCGAGCGTTTTACTTTAATCGAAGGCATCTTATATAAACGCTCCTTCACCCAGGTGGACGGTCGGCCTTACCTAAGGTGTCTTTCCCCTGGGCAAGCCGACTACGCCCTGCAAGAACTCCACGAGGGCATCGGCAGAGCTCATTCTGGGTCCAGGGCTCTAGCGCGCAAAGTGTTGAACTACGGGTATTACTGGCCCACTCTCCTACGGGACGCCGAACGACACGTTCGGTAATGCAGCTCCTGTCAAAAGTATGCCGACATCCGACGCCTTCCACAAGCACCGCTCGCCTCCCTATCAAGTCCGATCCCCTTCGCCATGTGGGGGATGGATTTACTAGGGCCGTTTCCACCAGCCCCCGGACAGCTAAAGTTCCTAGTCATGGTAGTCGATTATTTCTCTAAGTGGATAGAAGCCGAGCACCTGGCTACAATCACCGAGCATAGGGTCGTCCAATTTTTCTGGAAAAATGTGATTTGCCGGTTCGGCGTTCCCCGAGTCATAGTCACGGATAATGGAACACAGTTCACTGGGGCCGCCTTCCGAGCTTTATGTGAGGACCTCGCCATACAACACTGATTCTCCTCCGTCTCCCATCCTCAGTCGAATGGCCAGGCCGAGAATGCCAACCGACAGATCCTCGCAGGCATCAAGAAGAGACTAGACAAGTGCACCAAGGGCTTGTGGGTCGATCAACTGCCCAACGTGCTATGGAACTACCGTACCACGAAGCGGACCCCAACAGGCGAGAGCCCGTTTAACCTCACCTATGGGTCCGAGGCCCTCATTCCCCTAGAAGTTGGGATACCCTCTCCTCGTTTGATGGCCTTTGAAGAAGAGCAGAACGCCAAAAAGCTCAGAGAAAGCCTAGATCTGATCGATGAAATCCGAGAGAGAGCTGCCATACGCCAGCAAGCTTACCGAAGGAGGATCGAGCTAGCATACAACAAAAGGGTCCGCCCAACGGACCTTAAAGAAGGGGATCTAGTCCTCCGAAAATTGGTCATCTCGTTCCCCGGACAGAAAAGCAAACTGGCCCCGAATTGGGAGGGACCATACAAAATCTCAAAAGTGATCCGCCCCGGTGCGTACAAGCTAGGAGATCTCGAAGGCAGAGAAATTCCCAGGACTTGGAATGCCGACCATCTTTTGAAATACCAAGAGAAGGCAACTACGCTTCTCTAAGTAACTCGAGATGTCGAACCATTCCCTTCCTTTTACTAGTAGTGATTTTTCCTTAGAAGCAGCCGATCATTAGATATTAATAAATAAAGTTTTTCATATTTTCACTGCTGTTACATCTCTCTGCTTTTAACTCTTTAATCTAACAATGGTTCCGGAGTCCAACACTTGGCTCGATTCTACTTCGCAAGTTCGCTCCTAAGCGAACTAGAAGTAGTTCGCCATTCGAAAATGCTCCCACAACCCTAAACTAATCTAACAATGGTTCCGGAGTCCAACACTTGGCTCGATTCTACTTCGCAAGTTCGCTCCTAAGCAAACTAGAAGTAGCTCGCCATTCGGAACTGCTCCCACAGCTGTTGAATGGTTCGGAGTCCAACACTTGGTTCGACTCTACTCTGCAAGTTCGCTCCTAAGCGAGCTAGGGGTAGTTCGCCATTCGGAAATGCTCCCACAACCCTAAACTAATCTAACAATGGTTTCGGAGACCAACACTTGGCTCGATTCTACTTCGCAAGTTCGCTCCTAAGCGAACTAGAAGTAGCTCGCCATTCGGAACTGCTCCCACAGCCGTTGAATGGTTCGGAGTCCAACACTTGGTTCGACTCTACTCCGCAAGTTCGCTCCTAAGCGAGCTAGGGGTAGTTCGCCATTCGGAAATGCTCCCACAACCCTAAACTAATTTAACAATGGTTCCGGAGTCCAACACTTGGCTCGATTCTACTTCGCAAGTTCGCTCCTAAGCAAACTAGAAGTAGCTCGCCATTCGGAACTGCTCCCACAGCCGTTCGATGGTTCGAAGTCCAACACTTGGTTCGACTCTACTCCGCAAGTTTGCTCCTAAGCGAGCTAGGGGTAGTTCGCCATTCGGAAATGCTCCCACAACCCTAAACTAATCTAACAATGGTTCCGGAGTCCAACACTTGGCTCGATTCTACTTCGCAAGTTCGCTCCTAAGCGAACTAGAAGTAGCTCGCCATTCGGAACTGCTCCCACGGCCGTTGAATGGTTCGGAGTCCAACACTTGGTTCGACCCTACTCCGCAAGTTCGCTCCTAAGCGAGCTAGCGGTAGTTCGCCATTCGGAAATGCTCCCACAACCCCAAACTAATCTAACAATGGTTCCGGAGTCCAACACTTGGCTCGATGCTACCTCGCAAGTTCGCTTCTAAACGAACTGGAAGAAGCTCGCCATTCGAAACTGGTCCCACTTTAGAAGTCCCGGCGCAACAGACAATAGTCGCAAGAGTAAAACACACAAGTTCGGCAACAACACTTTTATTGATGAAACAGATGCGGTACAGAGACAAACACAGCAGGATTACAACTCGTCAAAGAAAAGGTTACAATGCCGACTTATTACACTTGGCAAAAAACAAAAAAAATATACGAAAACTTGCGGAGTCAACGACTTTAGCGCTTCTTTGGAGCCGGAGCGTTCCGCTTCAAAGACACTCGAGAATGACGACGCTTGTCTCCGGAGCGCGACCCCAAGCCAGCGAATTGAGACGTATCCTCGGCACCACTTCTAGTGGCTACTCCGACGGACGCTCCGCTTGACGAAATTGCCACCGAGCTCTGTGCGTCCCCCGGACTAGGTTGGCCGATCCGCTGACGGGTCGCCATCTCATAGAAGGTAATACCACGCTCACTCTCAGCCCGGGTGCACGATGTGCTTCGAACATTGATCGGCCCTGAATGCGGCTTAAGACGGGCCACTTCTGCCTCCAACTCCGAGATCCGATCCCGCAACGAGTCGTCCTTGACGTCGAGTTCGAAACGTGGGGGTATCGCGGAGTCCGGCACTCCAGATCGGCTGGCGATGAGGCGCCGAAGGTGGGTGACCTCGATGCTTTTATCCACCGTCGCTCTCTTGAGCGCTTCGACTTCGGCAGTCAACTGTACCCGTTCGGTCGTCAACTTGGCCACCTCGGCCGTCAGCCCCTCGCCCTCACTCCGAAGCTTTGCCTCTACGGACTGCAGATGTTGTATCTCGGAAAGCAAATCGTCTCTCTCCGCTGTTATTTTGGACAAGTTATGACGGATGCACTGAACCCGAATCTCATTACTGAAATCAGTTGGCGAATATTCACCTTCAGGGATAAGCTCGGCGATCCTGCTTTCTAAACGGCGAATCTCGATATCTCGCCGGCCGAGGATGAGCTGGAGATGGGTCCTCTCGCTTTCAGCTCGGGGCAATCCGAGCTCGACCTCGTAGAGTCTCTCTCGGCACCTCGCCAGACACAGCCTTGTCGCCCCTAGGCCGACCTCGGCTCGAGCTTCCTCATCCGAGCGCGAAGGCTCGACGTCTTGGGCGATCACCATAAGCTGCAAAGAGATCGGAGTAATCAGCAAAAACGTCGAACACTGCCGAAGCACCACACTTGGAAAAATTTTCTTTTCTAAAAACAAGAAGGGAATGTTCGGCAAAAGAGGGGGCAAAAGACAAAAACTTCCGAACATCAACACTTGCAAAAACTTTCTTTTCATTAATGTCAAAAGGTAGCGGTGGCCAGTTCGCTATTAGGCATTACAGAGTTCGAAAAGAAAAACAAAAAACAAAAACAAGAAAACAAAAGGCGGATTCAAGGCTCGACCTCTTTCCCCGAGCGACGAGGTGGGGTGGGAGTTGACTTCGCCGAAGGAGACGCCGCCGCCAGCGGAGTAACCGCGGTGCTAGGGACCTCATCAGCGGCCCCGGCCCCGGCGCCGGCTTCGTCGTCGCCCTCCTCCTCTTCTTCCCCTTCGGACTCAGGGTCGAAGCCCTCGACGTGTCCGGGGAATAGCCGCCACCCCGAGACGTCCACCCCGGGGTACGCTTCCGACACCCGCGTGAGGGCGGCAGCGAAGGCCTTCGCCATATTCTGCATGAGGAACCCTTGGGCCTTCTCCAAGGTCGCGTCCTCTGCCGCCTTCACGGCTGCCGCCTGCGCCGCCTCGACCTCGGCCAACTGCTTGGCCGACCCCTCCTTCTGCCGAAGGAGCTCGCCCTCCAGCCTCTTCACCTCGGCCTCGAGGTGCTGGACCCTCGCCGACCTGCCCTCGTGCTCGACACGGAGCTTGTCAAGCTCGTTCGACATCCGAGCTTTTTCGTTCCGAGCTTGGTCGGACTCCTGCTTCAGCTCTTTCTCTAGAGCTGTCAGCCTCTCGGTGAGGTGGCCGAAGTGGACGATGATCTGCAGCAAAGAAGAGCTAAAAGAGTTAGAAAAAATTTTGTGATTCAAGAAATACAACAGACAAGGAAAAGCTTACCGATACCGCCGAACGAGCGATCTCGATCACGTCGTCGCCCTCTCTCCCCGCCTCCATGGCGGCTCGGTCCTTCGGGGTGGCGAGATGCTTGATGGCCTGCATGCTCGCCAAGGAGTTCCCGGGGAACCCATCGTGCTTCCGAACTTGCCAGTCCGGAATATGGATCCGCTTGTGCTCCTCCGTCAGGAGCTCCTCGCCTGCCACGGTCAGCGGTGGGGTCGGCATGGCGAGAGCGGCGGCAATGGGGAACTCCCCCACAGGTGCGGGAGCCGAAGTCCCCGCCACGGTGACGACCGGGTCGTCAAGGATCTCCACCTCCCCGACGGGGGCTGTGATCCTCGGAGCCTTTGAGGTCGGGGGCAACTTGGACACTACCCTCTTGCGCTTCTTCGGCGCCTTGCTCGCAAGTCCTGCCCTGAGCGCCAAGACTGCGTCGTAGTCCATGGATTCTGCATCAAAAACAAAAAGGTGATTAGCGCATAAAAAACAACAAGGCAATGAGTACGGATAAAAGAACTTGACGAGAGCCGCGTACTGGGATCTACGCGGCAGAGCCCTCCCTTGTAGAGGACGTCCTCCGTCAGCTCCCTCCAATCGTACTTCGGCCGGTCAAGGAGGATCCGGACCGCCTCTTCTTCTTCTACTGAGAGCTTCGGCACCGCCTTCGCCCTCTTCGGCACCCCTTCTACCGAGTCAGAGGGGATCGGCCAGGCCTCTCGACTCCGCACGACGAACCACTTCTCTCGCCAGTGCTTAATAGAGTCAGGGCAGATGACGAGTCTGCCGCCGTGCCTCAGAGTCAAATAATACCGGTACTCCGACTTATTCCCTTGGTGGAGCCGGTATAGCGTTCGAAGCACGTTCAGCCACGGCTCGATCCCTGCGGCCTGGCAGTGGAGAACGAAACCATTTATCACTCGCCACGCGTTCGGCATAAGTTGGATGGGGCTGACCCTGAACCAACTCACCACGGTGATTGCGAACGCGTGGAGAGGTAGCCGAGCACCGGCGATAAAGGCGTCGACCGGCCAGCAACACATGGTCACTGGCAGCGGCGAGTTGGCCCTAACTCCGGGGCCCGGCAACATGATTTTGTACTCCTCCGGGATGAAAAAAAATCCCGGATCCCTGCCAGATCCTCCTCGCGCAGGATCGACGCCGCATCGTCCGCCTCCGTCGTCTCCCTCGCGGCATTCTCCTCGAAGGACCTCCCCCTCCCATGGACAATTTGCTCGGCCTGATCCTCCGGGAGCTGCCTGACTCTGTGGAGCCCCGTCAACGGACCTGGTAGTTGTCCGAACTCCCCCATCCTCTTCGGATCGACAACGATCGAATCCTTGCCGAACACCTTGCCTTTGGTCGGGGTCGGAGTCGAGTCCTCGACGTCTTCAAGGGAGGGCTCGGACCAAGAGACTTCGTCGGAGACAGAAGCTATAGACATAGTTGATGATAAATTACCTTAAGAAAGATAGCTGTCGGAAAACTTCGCCTGAACTAAACGCCGACACCGGAAAAATTCGCCTGAGCACAAAAACCGTCTGAGCAAAGGAGAGGAGAAATGAAAAATGAGAGAGGAGGTGAGGATTTATAGAGGGGAGGGCGCTCCAAACGAGGTTAATGGGCCCGTACGACCGGCCCATTTAAACCAAACGACGAAGCGACCCCAATCATCGCCTCGCTAACCACAACGAATCATGAGTTGAATTTAATGCGCGTCCCGTCTGATAGAAGCCCAGAGGTCACTGCAATTAATGAACGTCCCATCTGTCAGGGTTGTCAGGGTTGTCAGAGTTGTCAGAGCTGTCAGAGCTGTCAGAGCCACCAGAAGTTCAAATGGCGCACAGAAAAAACAAACCCCTAAAAACGACAAGTCTAGAAGTTCGGCACTCACTGCCGAGCGTTCGTGACACCGACCTTGTTACGGGGTAAAAATCAAGTTCGGCACTCATTGCCGAGCGTTCGTGACACCGACCTTGTTACGGGGCAAAAATCAAGTTCGGCACTCACTGCCGAGCGTTCGTGACACCGACCTTGTTACGGGGCAAAAATCAAGTTCGGCACTCACTGCCGAGCGTTCGTGGCACCGACCTTGTTACGGGGCAAAAATCAAGTTCGGCACTCACTGCCGAGCGTTCGTGACACCGACCTTGTTACGGGGTAAAATTCAAGTTCGGCACTCACTGCCGAGCGTTCGTGGCACCGACCTTGTTACGGGGCAAAAATCAAGTTCGGCACTCACTGCCGAGCGTTCGTGACACCGACCTTGTTACGGGGCAAAAATCAAGTTCGGCACTCACTGCCGAGCGTTCGTGGCACCGACCTTGTTACGGGGCAAAAATCAAGTTCGGCGCTCACTGCCGAGCGTTCGTGACACCGACCTTGTTACGGGGTAAAAATCAAGTTCGGCGCTCACTGCCGAGCGTTCGTGACACCGACCTTGTTACGGGGCAAAAATCAAGTTCGGCACTCACTGCCGAGCGTTCGTGGCACCGACCATGTTACGGGGTAAAAATCAAGTTCGGCACTCACTACCGAGCGTTCGTGACACCGACCTTGTTACGGGGTAAAAATCAAGTTCGGCACTAACTGCCGAGCGTTCGTGACACCGACCTTGTTAAGGGGTAAAAATCAAGTTCGGCAGATCGCCAGACTCACTCCTAGTGCTCGCGGCTATGCCGAACTCGCTTTCCTCTCCGGAAAGGCTTGCCGAACTGCATATGGACCTCGGCCTCCCAGCCAGCGAGCCCTGGGAGGAGCCTAAGGCGTGATACAAATGTACGAAACCCTCGAACGACGAGTTGACACTTCGCGAAGGGAAAGAGGATGTCCCTGCAAGAATACCACATGACCATCAGAACTCATGAGCGACTCGGAACTCAATCCACTTGGAAAATCACCTCACTACCCCTTCGAGATTCGAAACCCACCATTTGAACTCCGATACAACTCCGCTAGCCATTAAAACAGTTAAACTACTTCTCAAAGGCCGATCAAATTTAGCCTTTAGGAGTGGGGGGCTCGTGATATGGCTAAAAAATGGGGGTTAATCGGAACCGTCCAAATCGGGCACGAATCTTGGGACCTAGGGGTAAAACGGTAATTTCGCCTCCAAGAGGGTCCAAAATGGGTATTGGATCTTCTCCCCAAGGACCCAATAACCCACGAATGGATCCACCAGCAAGAGGGTGCGGATTTTAACCCGCTGCGCACCCGTTCCAGCGAGATAAAATCAGGGTCCCTAGTTAATCATGATCAACGGCCCTGATGTACGTCTATCTTTTCACTGGGATTTGGGGATTAAATTCCTTATCTGATTACGGGGAATATACCTTATCAGATTACATTACTAATCTGTTTACGAGGAGAATATTCCTTATCAGACCACGGGGATTACATTCCTAATCTGTTCTCTAAGACGCCTATAAATACCCCCCATCCATCTCCATTAAGAGGTAATCAATCTTCCACCAGTTTTTGCGCTCTTTCATAGTCTTCCTGGTTACTGACTTGAGCGTCGGAGGGTGCGTCGCCGGGAACAACCCCGGTGTCTCGCACTTTTTGCAGGTCTACGGCGGGATCGACGACCAAAGCCCGACTGAACAGGTATACAGGTTTACTATTCAGTTTCCCTAAGAATCCACAAATTCATCTGTTTGACCCCACACCAAATTTAGCGGCAACAGTAATCATAAACATACCTTCCAAATATAGGGAAATTTAAAACTTTTTATTACATCAACTCTCTTTACAACAGTACAGCGGAATTTAAACACTTTAGATTACAGTTCTTTTTACAACATAACGATATTTAAAAAGACCACAAATACAATTTTCTCTTTACAATGAATCCTTTTACAAGATATGCATAAACATTAAAAATTCTACCACACGCTCCCAACTCCATGCTAATGGTACCCACTTGTAAAACATGAGGCTAGAGATACCTCTAACCCCAAACTACATGGGTCAGCCATAACGGTGTGAGTGATATTCAAAAGAAATACAACTTTAAGCGAAACATAAAGAATAAAATAATAAATCAACAAGTGAGACATACCAACACAGTAATAAGATTCCAACAAGTGGGAACATGAAATAACAATAAATGAAACATTCATCATCAAGTAAAACTAGGCTAAGTGTCAAGTGTAAAAAGCAATATGCATAGAACAAGTTAAGAAACACAAATGCTTATGATGATTTCTAATGCATACTTGCCGGATTCTATGCATCCCACTCTGCATAGGTCAGATGCAAGCCCTTATCGTCCTCCACTTTATAGGGTTCAATCCCTCATTATGCAACTAATGTAGTGCCCCGAATTTTTAATAAATAACTTAGAAATACGTAGAACAATTCACAGCATCTACCTCAATTGTAATTATAAATACAGTACAAATACAGAAAAATTTAAAACTTTTATTGCAATATTTCCTTTGCAAAGCACAGTGGAAATTAACACCTTAAATTATAATTTATTTTACAACATTGTTCCATATTTACACGTCTTGTTAGAGTATATAAGATACATAAACATTCTACCACATGCTTCCAACTCTACGCTAAAACACCTACCTGTGAAACATGAGGCTCGAGATAACTCTAACCCTAAAACTATAGGGGTCAGCCATAACGGTGTGAGTGATATACAAAAAGAGATGTAACTTAAACCAACATAAAGTACGAGATCACAGTCAACATATTAACATAATAGAACGAATGAAATATGAAATAACAATAAAAGAAACGTAAATCATCAAGTGAACTAGGCTAAGTGTCAAGTGTGGAAAATAGAGAACATGCATGAATCAAGTCAAGGAAATCACAAATGCATATGATGGAAACTAATGCACACTTGCCGAATCTATGCTCCACACTCTACATAGATTCGGTATAAGCCCTTATCGTTCTCCACTTTATAGGGTTCGATCCTACGTTATGCAACTAATCATACTACAGTGATTACTTTAAGATTTAGATTACTCTGTGAGTATCTAGCCCATGCCCCGATAATTTTGGAGGTCAATCTCTATCCACAAATAATTCTGGAGACTATTTCACTCACACCTGGGAATTTTTTAGAATACCCCACACTGCAAGCTATGGCGCCACGTCACACGAGTATCCCATACACGTCGCCTCGATCCCGATAATTCTGGAGATCAATCCCACACCGCAGGTAATTTCGGAGACTATTTCACTCACACCTTGATAATTCTGGGGATTATCTCACACCGCAGATCATCCTGAGCTCCATAACTCATGTTTGCTCCCATTTCATCACATCACCATCTAGCGTCTGTCCATACATTATTTAAGTTCAATTAATTAACTACAATTCTCGTAGAGTTGGTGTGCTCTACCGGACTTGTAATGCCCCGAATTCCAAATAAGACTGAATTCAAAGTTCCACAAGATCTTTACACTTCTCTTCATACAATTTTACAAGGAAATTTGAAGTTTTTATAATACAATAGTCTTTACAATTATTTACATAGCGAAAGATAAAATGAAGTACAATAATGAAAATTATACAATTTCAACATCTTTAACATTTAAATAAATCAGCAGCAGCATATCAACTTTATATCTTCATGAATAGTCCCACTCCTGTATATAAAACTGTGGCCACGTCAGTTGCTTACAACCGACGAAAATGTTATACACGGCCATCCTCTCTATGCCGAAATTATAACGATCTTAATACTTTAACAAACCACAAACTTGAATATAAAATAAAGTGTTAAAATGTGACTACGCTAAATATGTAAGTGTATGCAATGCCTTAATGCCTAATGCAGATATTTTATACAAAGATGACACTAATACATACTTGTTCGGATTCTATGCATCCCTAACTACATAGGTCCAAGGGCAAGCACCTACGTACTCCACATTAAAGTATTCAATCCCTCACCATAAAAACTACCCAGTAATAATAGCAAGGTTTGGACATTCCACGAGTACGGATCCTAGCCCGGGTATATGTATATACACTGGAGTACGGAAAACTATCCACCCGACTACGCATAGTCCCGGATTTAAAATAAAATCTTGTCTTCATCGAAGCAACCTCAGTCCCGGAGTATACCGCCCGGCTGGGTCTATAGTTCCGGAGTACACTGCCCGACTATATAGTGTGCCCTACTTACGTTTGCCCAGGTTTACTACATCTTCTCTTAGTGCCTAGTTCTTAAGTTCAAGACATGAATAAATTATCATACCTAGAGTTAGTTTTACTCCCTACCGGACTTAATCACAAATACCGAGATAGCTCTATGGCCATATCTCAAAAATATAACTCAAATCTTTTAATTTAACAATGTCGGTACCCGATGTCTCACTAAACTCTAGATTACAACCTTTCATGTACAAGAATCTATGGGTACTCATATCCTTCAATAATCATGTATTAAACTCAATGTATTCTTATCTTCAACTTATTCACAAATTGATCAATGTCTTATCTTAGTTTTACTCATGATTCATTTACTCATTTACAATTCAAAATAAAACCATATTTCTTTTTCATGAACAATAGATTTATCCACTTTAAGTCTCATTAGCAATTTAAGCTCATATAGCAATTTCCACATCAAGTATTTCTTACTCAACATAAGTATATGTTTACATCAAAAGAATCCTATAACATGACACATATTTTTCTCTTCTTTTCAAAATAAAGGTCATATACTCAAATAAATAATTTTGAAGTCAAAACTCATTTACTATCTCAATTCCTCTTTTTATTTCTCAAAATATACATGAAATTTTCTAAAACTAATTTTAATAAAGTCTATATCATTTTATAGGAATATTGGAATTTTTCCTCAAAAAATTTATTTGCATTAGAAACTCATCAAAATGTCAAAAAAACCAAAAAGAATCGAATGGCAACCACCGGGTTTCGAACCCAGGCTCCCACCCACACAGTGAGCACCCAAAGTCCACCCCGAAAGCCACTTAGTCCATGTGACTTAACTGTCACAATAGCGAACCCGAAACCATACATATAGTGTTTCCGGTCTGTGGTTCATTTAAAAAAAATATCAAAACAAAAAGGAAATATCAAGCTTCGAACCCTTAACCCACAGCTACAGTAAAGGTGCTGTGGTGCACCAACTAGCCAAATAGTCCATGTGTGATTACTGATATCAAATTATACTATTATGCTTTTGTTCAACCGGCACAGTAACTAGTTTATTTCACGAAACTCAAATATATGATCGATCTACTCTTTTTAATGGACTGTAATTATCTCTTCTAGACTGAGTTTACAAGCAAACAGTAACTCACGAATTTATAATTATTTTTTAGATAAAAATATCTAAATTTCAAATTTATTTCTTCTCTTTTATGAACATGAATTGTATTTCTTCATTTTAATCAAACTAGTAATTTGTATCTCTTACAAACAATTTAAATGAATCTATGTGTACCAATTTAACTTCACAAAAATTCATTTTTACTAAGTCATTGAAAGCACAACAAACATATGTTCAATTTCTAGTCAGATAACAAATTCCACGAATCCATAAAAAAACACCATTTGTCAGTATGCTTCTAGTATTTGTCTCGAATGGTCATATCCACAATCAACGAGAGGTAAACAGACCAAACAAAGTACCTAGTCCAATCATTTCCTCTAATCAAAGAAACTAATTCATCAATAGTTACACTAAAACTTGTAGAACAAATATAACCCGAATCGAAATAAAAATAAATTAAAATATACTACTCATTTAACATTATTTGCATGCATTCCCTACATTTAGAAAGCACAAGATCACCCACCTCTTATGAAGACTTGCAAAAATGAAGAGACACACAACTCCTAGAAAACTCCTATAGAAACTCCGATTTGTCTCCTCGGATTTCGCACACCAAGAGCAACTTCCAAACTCCAATTCTCGGTCAAGGACAACAAGAGCATTTCGGCATGTACACAGTGAAGGATCTTCACTCATCTCATATACATTTGTGTATATATAGACATATATATATATGTGTGTGTAATGAATGGCTATATATATGTATATATATATGGATGGAGAGAGGTGGAGTAGCACAGTGGATGTGCCTATTAGGGGCTGGTTGCTTTCGGCAGAGCCAGATTAGGACAAGAAGGAAAGAAGGGAAGGAGGAAGTGAATGAGTAAGTATATATACACATATTTTGAATGGTTGAGAGATAGAGAAGCAATGAAGTGGATGTTCTGATGGGATTGCTGGATGTGATTTTTGGCAGAGTAAAAATGAAGAAGGGAAGATGGAAGAGATGAAGAGAAAGGTAGGATGTTAGGGGGGTATGTATAGGGTCTTAATAGAGTAGCTATGACAATTACTCTCCACAACTCCACTCACCCACTTTCTCTAACTCTCCATTTTCTCAACTCCCGGCCTCTCACTCTTCCATAACCGATCTCTAACTCTCCCTCTTCCCACATGTGCACGTGTTGTGCACTAGTGCATGCTCCACAAATAAATTATTTTTAAAAACATAAATTGTATATATACATAATATGTACGTAAAAGTTAGTTTAATTAAAATTTTAATGTTTCATGCAAAAATAAAATAAATACACACACTTCGAAATTTATTTTCAAAACAAATACGCTTAAATATGCGCACCGAAAAACAAGTACTTCGCACGTAAAAACTTTAAAAATACGAAATTCGGTTTTATCAACGGAAAATGTTAAACATGATAAAAATGCAGTATAAAAGCAAAAATATGTTTATTAATTTTATATATTCCGTGACTTAATCATCACGTACAAAGAAAACACGTGCATTACACGTACAAAATTATTTAGATCCCAATTGCGAGAAAAATAAATTTTTGTTTTATAAAATAGATTTGAATACCTAAAATAAATAAATAATTTAAACACAGAAAATATTACACGTAGCAGTGGAAACACATAATCGATATGTGCATCAAAAACACGTAAAAAGCACGTTAAAATGTAGAGATTGAAATTTAATATTTTAGTTAATTTAAATAGGATAAAATATACGGGGAATGCATAAATAATCATAAATCACAATACGTAATGAAAACACGTTACAAATACTACCAGTAACGGTACAAAATACACGTGCGTAACACACGAGGGCAAAATTGTCATTCCCAATTTTGTGGGGTGTTACAGGACTTGACTCAACTGAACAACAGCAAGGCCCCAACTGGCCATAACCACAAAATCTTAGCTACTGGTATACTAGGGTCCCACTTAACCTCTAGAAACTCACTGCTCAAAATAACAACACAAATCTTTCATTTTAATCACTTCATTTCATTGTTAGTGAGAAATTCCCTCAATCAATGCAAATTGGAAATACATCTGTAATCATTCAATGTCTACATATTTTGTTAAGAAATCTGGAACCATCACATTGTTTTAAAGGTGTTATACATCTTCAAAAACAGTAGAGGAAACTTGAAAAGGGATACTCTTGAAATTCGAGAACGTTTACTTTCTGAAACCACGCCAATCTAAAATTAAATTCATCGGTAGATTGGAGTATAGACCCTCTGAAAATGTTGTAATCTGAAGTCAAAACATTTTTTTGAAACTGAAAATTTATAGTTCATAAGTTCGAAGAAACATTTATTCAAAGAAATAAATTAGCAGTGAGACACAGCTATGTTGGTCGACTACTCAGATGCGGCGGTCAACTATCATGTGCAAAAATTCGATTAAAAGCTTAACGACGGCCATTGTTAACTGTTCTGGAAAGATTCTCTCATTTTATACTGATTGATATACAAGAATATATATATATGTGTGTGTGTGTGTGTGTGTGTGTGTGTGTGTGTGTGTGTGTGTGTGTGTGTGTGTGTGTATTTGCTTCAATTGCTCGATCTAACATTGATGGTAAAAGAAACTCTGAAATCATAAGATTTGACAGTACGATAAAAACTTTTATTTCAACTGTATGTATATGTGCATATAAAAATTTGACATCTTGAGTCGTTTTTGTTTGAGATAAAATGCACATATCAGAAAAATCCAGGAAAAATCATGGCTTATCAGTTGTATATTGATCAATTCGTTTTATTAGAGAAATTTCAATCTAGTTCAATCGAAAACTTCTCAAAAATCTAACTTTCCAGTTTCTACCTGCACACCATCAAACTCAAAAAAATTCAAACTCAACCTTTGTATGTAGTTCTTGATTTCTTACTATCAAACCCACATCTCATGATGGCTATACACGTACCAATCTACTATCAATCCTTGCCTCTCATTTATGTGTTCTTGTCCCAACTACTAATCGAGTTTTATCAATGAAAAAAAAAATACCAACAAAGTACACACAGGCATGAACAGTAGTAGTGAATTCACTATACATATATAATGAGTTCGTAAACCATAATATTTGAACAAGGATTTAAAAAGAAATGGGAACCTGCATCTACACTGTGCACATGCACAAAATGGGTGTTTAAAATTCTTCTTCATGGTGAAAACAATGTATATATTAGATCAATAATTGTAACCCCTATTTTTTTGTTTTGTGTATTTTTGAGTGTATTTTTCGTTTTGGTGTATTTTCTCTTTTTGTATTCTTCTTGTATCTTTTTCTTGGACCGTATATTAGTTTTTATTTTCAATAAATTCATTTTGTTATTTTTGTCGTCCTTTTATTTGATTTTCTTGATCCAATTGTCTCATTTGTTTTGTGTCCATTTGATCGATCTACTTTTGATTCTCTTTATTTAATTTGCATGTGCCTATTTTATTTGTTCTTTTCTGTGCCGTCTCATTTTTTTTATATCACCCTAATTATCCTCCTTGTGGATTTGCCCTATATCTTGATCATTGTTTTAACCTATCAATTCACCTTATACCCATTAATTAATCACCCAATATATATCCTGTACCCTATTATCCAATATAATCCATTTAGCTTTATATTAAACCTATTAATAACTAACCATTACCCATTAATCACTACCATTATCCTATTCAGAACCTATAAAACCATTCTCCTATATTTCAACCTACCCTGATTACTTATACTACCCGAAACCCAAGTGCACCTGACCCATTAGCCCTATTACTGCACCGCCTCCCCTACCCTGTTAACCCTACTTCCCTACTGTATATTGTGAACCCATGCTCTTGTACGTCATCTCCCCTTCTACTGCCTCGCTCTATCTCCGCTGCACCTTCAAGCAATCCCGATCACCTCCTTGCACCCTCCTCACCCTGTGCTCTCTCTCTCTCTCTCTCGCCCCCTGCGCCATGTACCCCGTCTCCGATCCTCTTCCTGTCGCTCTGTTGTTGCACAGCACCGAAGTGCTGCACCTTGTCATCTCCGACGCCAGACAGCCAGCACCTTCGTCGGAGCAGCGACTACGGCATCAGTTCTCCACCGCTCTCTCTTCGACGCAGCCGCAGTTAGCACTAGCGACAGTAGCTTCCTACTGCCTTTGGATCTTGGTGTGTGTGCATCGTTCTCTCACCGTTGGGTGTGTGTGGAGTTGTTCGTTGTTCAGTTTGTTGGGTTGTATTCGTGGTTGTTGCTCGCTTTTGGTTCGTGTGATTCGTTGGTTTCATTTTGTTCGTTTGAGTTCGTTGCTCCGGGAATCCGTTCCCGTTATTCTTGATTTTCGTCAGTTTCGTCATCGGTTAAGGCAAGTAACTTATACTCAATTCCTTTGTATGATACAAGTCCTAAATAACTTGTACTCAATTCCTTTGCATGATACAAGTTATAAATTCTGCTTGTAGTATAATTGGGTTCTAGAGACAACTCGTATGTGATGTATTTTGATGAGTATTGTCTCTATAAGGCTATTGACCATAGTTTCCTCACGACACAAATTTGACATGAAACAACTTAGGTTTTGACCGCTCTTGATGTGATTATATTTGTGTGATAATTATGAGAATTTGTGTGTTTGTTTGGATCCATGTGACATACTTGTTGTGGTTCCGCTATATACCATATTTCATATTTTTTGGACACTTAGTAGATCTATAACATGTTTAGTTGTGTTTGGGACGAGTTTCGTATGTTGTATGTTGATTTGTTGTTGAGAGGAAAATCTGTATTTTGTCAGTGATCAGTTTTGATTGCTATTTTAGACCATATTAAGGTTAGTATATTAACTTCAGTATTAAACATGATTTTTAGAGAAATCCGTCTTCTTTCCAAACTCTCTAACCTTGATCGATTTTGTTTTTGTATGTGTGAGACATAATTGTTTTACTACAGAGGTGTATTTCATTTCCAGATTTCGTTTCTTGATGATTTCGATGACTAAAATATTTTGATATTAGTGCTAAGCATATTATTTTGATCTGAAATTTTGCACAGTATTTCTATATCTATTTAGGGATTACCCAGAATTGTGGTGGATTTTATTGATGAGTTTTATATGTTGTTTCATGCTTGTTTATAAAACTATACTTGCTGGATTTTGCTCGTTGTTCTGTAAAGATTTGTATTTTCACCCTAATTCCTTTTCCTGTATGAAAAATATTTATGAAATATGAAAGTTATATTATTTTGTCTATTTCATCTCCCTTTGGCGGATTTGGATTTCGTTTCACGGTTTGCGAGATATTACAGTTTTCGTACAGTAGTGTTGGGAATTCCAGATTTGCCAGCTATCGTTTCTTAATATTTTCTGATTTTTGTTGGCTAAACTAATCTTACTGGAAAATTATGAAACTTTATATTCTGATATTAGACATATAGGGGAATACCCCAGATTTTTCCTGGATTTATTTAAGGTGTTTTGATGCTATTTTCCTGACTGTGAATTTGATTTACTGATTCCTAGCTGAACGTATTTTCTTATTTCAAATCAGTTTTGAGTTATGCTTTTCTAAAACACTATATGACTTATATATCTTTGCTGGATTCGAAGGGGAGTCTATTTTCCAGATTCTTCGACGGATCCATATTTGCATTTTTGTAGCAACGAAAATCCCTATTTTAGTACAGTAGTGTCTTGCTGTCCTGAACTAGCAATTGCATGATTCTATTCCTTTATGAGTTGTCTATCACCTGGACATGTTTATTCTTCATCTTAAACATGTTACTTGTTTATATCATATTATTCTTGACCTGGTTTTGACACATACATGCCTATTTGATTAATAATAACAAAATAACCAAGCTAGGGTTAAGGAAAAGATCTAGTAATGGAAAATATAGAAACGTGTACTGAGAAGAGGACCTGTGTCCTGCCTGTTACGTGTTCATGACTACATGATTCACAATCCTGTTTACCTGTACCTGACTGCATGCTTCCCTATAGGAAGGTGTACTCGGAAGAGAACCACTAGGTTCTACCTGTTTCCTGTACCTGACTGCATACTTCCCTATAAGAAGGTGTACTCGGAAGAGAACCACTAGGTTCTACCTGTTCCTGTTTCCTGCTTCCTGATCTGTGAGTACACTGCCCTATGGAGTCCACTACAAAATCTAAACGAAACTGTTTGAATGTAGAAACCATGTGATAAAAGTTGTGGCGCATGAAGTGCTACCTAGTTTGTAATAATACAAGACTTGACATAACCTGATACCTGTTACTTGAGACTTGTACTTGTACCTGTTTACCTGTATACCTGATTACCTATTTACCTGTATACCTGTTACCTGTATACTTGTTACATGTTTACTTGTTTACCCGTTTACTTGACACCTGATACATGTTACCTGTACATGTTTGTATACCATGTTGCTTGATCAATTTGCTTGATTCATGTTACATATTACATTTCTGTTGACACACTTATACCATGCTTGTTTATTTCTATTGTTATTTTGTATTTGTGATTTCTCCCCATGTACTTGTATCCTGCATTACAAGCAGCCCGTAACTTGCATTGACGAGAGTTTGTTTTTTTTTTCCTATTCCTGCAATTGTTAAATTGCATATTTTGGAGAACATGTACCAGATGGTGTTGGTGATATGAGTTACTAGTGCTGGAGTTTGTTTGCATTTATTATTATTATTTCCTGTTATTTACTTGAACAATTGTATTTGATACTTGGATTTAATCTTGTATTTAAAAGTGACCCCGGATATTATTAACTTGTCCGGACTTTATTTATTTGAGATTATATTATATTTTGGATTTCAAGTAAATTTCTGTTGGTCTATCTGATTCAGTTATGCATACTTGGTTGATTCTTTTGTTTCCGACTCTGATCATTCCTGTGATATGTTGTATAGATTCCTGAACAGCTTATGGATGATGAAAATCATTCGCTGGGCTTAGTCGCGTATCTGTATTTCGTATTCTTTTGGAAAGCGGGGCGTGACAATAATACAATGGACATACCTTCTCCAGTTGTGCTAGTTCATGCTTCAACCAAAATCAATCTTACAAGAACTTTCACTCAAAATTTCAGTTTTGAAAATCTCAACCTGTACATGAAAATATTTGATCTTCCTCTCAAAATTTGATCTTCCTATCAAAATTTCATTATGTGTGATTATCGTACATGAGCACATCCATCACTAACACAAATTTTATTCCTAATTTGTTTCTAACCCCATCAGTAGTCAAGTTTTCTCCCCCAAAAATCAAAACAGAGCATGGTTTAGGAAAACAGTGAACACCACTTATGCATATTAATTCATACAATCTCAATAACAACCAATCTCTACATGATCTAACAAGTACCCTGCAATCATGAACAGTAGCAGTATAGTTGAAATAAAACATCCAGAGTGCTACTAAAATCTCTAAAGAATCCTTGAACCCTCTATGCCAAAAATTTCTCATCGACTAATGTTCTTATTCATGAAAGACATAACTTAACTACTCATTCATCTAGATTATTCACTTCATCCACAAATGGTCTTCTAGCATGCAGCCTACTAAACAAATCTTTACATTCAACAGATATAGAACGATCAAGGGATAAGAACATCACTCACCTTTTAAAGAAGATTGATTTGATGAACTAAAAGCAATTAAAGGCCTTCTCCTCCGCTCTTTTGCAAAACTCCCAGATCCAATCACCAAAATAAAATGCAAGTGGGTTTTTCAGGTTCACACAGAGAGACTGTTGCTGCCAATTGTTTTAATAGCCGGGATACCTTAGTTTTAGGGTTTTGAGAAGATTTTATAAAATACCCTTTGAGAAATATCTTTACATAGTTAGATTTATCATATTTGGTAGTTAGATAAACAAAATAGGGTAAGATTTAAACCCCCAAATCTCTCCTAACGCTGGCCAGCCTTAATTGAAATCCAGAAAATCAACTTTTGAAATTTGCCTCCAAGTGGCACTTTTGCAAAAAGACCCTTACTTTTAGAAATATTCGCGAAAATACCAATAATCATTATAAAAATCCAGAAAATTTGGAATTAATATTTACTAATAGATATTAGGTCATCTAATCAAAAATTTTGACTTTGTTTCTCAAGAAAAATATTTGCACGTGTTTTGCACGTGCAAAAAGGTAAATTTCAGAAAAGATTTATTGAATCACCAAAAAACCACTTTAATTCATTTATTAGCCCAAAAGCATTATTAAAAAAAATTATAGGGTGTTACAACTAATCCTACTACGGTGATAGAAACAAGATCCAGAATACTCCGTGAATAGGCCTACCGACCATCGATGCGCAAGCATCATATAAGTATTGCTCTGAACCCCGGAATAGGCCAGACGACCACATCGTATAAGAATCACCTCTCCACCGTGTACCCTGCAAATAGTCCTGCCGACCATCGATGCACAGATACACTGTGCATTCCGCGAATAGGTCTGCCGATCATCGGCGTGAGGATATACCATACGTTCCGTGAATAGGGCTACCGACCATCGACACACTAACATACCAAAACTGTCTCCTTCTAGACATTCCATGAATAGGCATGCCGACCATCAACACGCGAACATACTAGAGAGACACAACAAACGTACAGCCCCGAAATACATCCGTGCGACTGGCAACAGAGCCCATACTTACGTTTTCCAAGATCTATCACATCTCCACTAGTGCCTGTCCTTATATTTATTATGTTTAATTAATTAATTAGAATACAATCTCTCTAGAGTTAATGTAATCAACCGGACTTAAAACAACTAAACCATGAATGAAGACCCCAACTGGTCAACTTCCACAAAAATCTCACAACCCAAAGTATCATTAATAGTCTTTCTAGAGTCCCCATCATAACCTTAAGTCACAAATCAAACTCATCTTGGTTTTTATTATACAAAAATACTCTTCATTAATAACAAGCCTCTTAATCAACCAATATTGCGATGAAAATTTGTTTATATGTATGGAAGCACATTTCATCTATGAAAATATAGAATTTTACCAAATCTGAAAATTATACGATTTTGTTACTCAAAACAATATACTCTAAAATATATATTAAATCCTTGAAAAATTAACTTAATTCCAGCACATATCAAGAAATTCACCATAAAAATCTGGGCTCAAATAAATTAGTTAAAGAGTTGATATTCAATAAATTCTGAAAACTATCTTTCATCCAAAAATCTGAAAGTTACATCACTTTGTTCCTCAAAACAGTACATTCTAAAATCAATATTAAATTCTGGAAATACTCAATTTAAATCCATCACACAACGAGGGATTCACCATAAAAATCTGGAATCAAATAAATTAGTTTAAAGGGTTCATATTCAATAAATTTTGGAAACTAACCGTCATTTTAAAACTTTGAAACTACGACAGTACAGTGGTAGAAATTGCATTTTTTACAATCTACAAGTCGGATTAAGGATCCGTCAGATGTTCTATAAACTAGACACGGTGAGCTACAATTTCAATTTAATAAGTTTTAATTATTCCATCAGCAACTAAGTCGAAATCTGGTTCCAAACTGAAATAGATGACAGTCCAGACCATACAATGTCTTTAAAATCTCATCCAAACTCGATCAAACCACTCATATATATTTGTTTAAATCCATATATAGATGCTTATACATGCATACTAGAGTCTCCATAACATAGCATAGAAACCACACCCATAAACAACTCAAAATCATCTCAAAAATCCAACCCGAAACAAAATCAGCCGAATGCAACCATGGCTTGGGTGAACAGTAACCTGGGGTTACTGTTCAACCCCACTAGGTCAGAATAGTAACCCTCGGTTACTGTTCAACCCCCAGACCCAAACTTAGCCCAAAATTTTGGTTTTTATTATTTCTTTTTTTATGTATATTTCTTGCCAAAAATACTTCTTACATACACAACAATACATAGAATCATAAAACTTTACTTTAATATTAGAACAATGAAAAATCTCATCTTTTAATCATCCAAAACATGTTTCTTGAATCATACACCATGATCTAACATCTACGGTCACATATATTCTCATTAGATATATTTCTTTAAGCAAAATATTAATCTTTTATGCATAAGCCAATTCAAAATAAATTACTTTCGATCCATACAATAATTATTCAAACACTAATGTTTAGTTTCAATTTTTTATGTTTAAAAACAACCATCAATCAATCATGTTCAAGAGTGTGGAGCAGGTTCTAATTATTTCTACATATCTTTATTAACTACAATTAAATCCAAAGATCCCAAGTTAAATTTTTCATCCATCATCAATATTTAACATTCAAAATTAATAAAATACGATCATCTCTCATAAAAATTTCATCATTAGTACATGTAAACATCCATAAGTTCATTCATCATGATAATATGAGTAAAACACATCAAAAGACTAGAAGTATCACTCACCTCAAAGAAAATCAACTTGAAGAATAATAATATAAAAAAAGAAAAGTCTTCTCCTTGCAAAAGTCCAAGATCCAAGCTTTAAACTCTAAGAAAATAATGAAAAAAAGATATTTTGAGTGCACAATAGGGATGGCCGGCTGCTGCTCCTATTATAGGCCGGGATTGGCCTCCTAGGGTTCCACAAGAGTTTACAAAATTACCCTCTAAGAAGATTATTTATTAACATATATGGATCCTTCCAATTATTAGTTAATCAAATCAATTTAAAATAAAGTCAAATTAATTCCCTTAACATCCCAGAACTGGCCGACCAACATATGCAGCCCAAAATTTCAAAATCTGGAGTTCTTACTCCAAGTGCCAATTTTGCACAAAAGTCCTTCATTTTATTGTATTTGCAAATAAGCCATAAAATATTCATAAAAAATCCAGAAAAATTAGAATTATTATCTACTAATAAAGATTATATTTTTCAAATAAGTTTTCTGACTTTTATACTCCAGGAAGAATATTTTCAATAAAGCCCCTAACAATCTCAAAATTGCGGAATTATATATTTATTCAATGAAATCAATAAAAATCAACCAAATATGGAAATAATCTAATTGCTTAGAGCCTACTACAGAATAGCCGGCCCTAAATGCAAAAAAAACAAAATTTAAGTTAAACTTTCACCCCTAAACGACTTTTTGCTAAAAAGACTCATTTCTTTGAAAAATTTACAAAAGTTGTTTCTTTATTCAGAAAAATCCAAAAAATTCAAATATACCCAATAAAAATAATAGAATTTGTTCATCAACTCAATATTCTAAATTCACACTTCGAAAATATTTGCACGTGTGAAAATGTCAAATTTACAAAAATTCAAAATAATTAAATAAATTGATTTAAAAATTATTTATTAATTCAAGATATTGTATTAAAAATTGCGGGGCGTTACAGTTTCTCTCAAGATGCTTTCGACTTTCATGAGTCGGGCTTCTTTCTGCAGTGCGCCCCCTATGAGAAGAGGAGTATCTTGAAATCATCCTTCGGTGAGAGTTACTTCTCCAGTTCACTTGACGTTTTTAGTGGGAGGCCTCGGATCAGGCGCGCCTTTCACCCAAACAATCTGTAGATCGGTTCCTTGTTGTCTGAAGCTGAAGATTTGACTTAGATTTCTTGACCTTCGGGGTCTTCGTGAGGCCATTGATCGATGGAATGATTATGGACTGAGATATGGTCGTGCAGAGGGCGATGTTCATGACGGCTTTGTCGGTGTAGCCCCCAGAATTTCCAGTATGATATCTCAGAAATACGTGGCACAATTCCCAGCATCAACATCAATTATAATAGTAAACATAGCCAAAAAAAATACAGATAAATTTTTCTTTCAACCTTTATTACATTAGTTCATTACAAAACATATCGGAAAAACAAACACCTGGAATTACAGTCTTTTCATTACAACACCTTCTTTACAATTTTACATAAGCTTTATTATCATTCTATCTCATGCATCCAAATCCCAATGCTATAGGTAATCACCTGTAAAACATGAGGCTAGAGATAACCTAAACTCCCAAAACTACAGGGGTCAACCATAACGGTGTGAGTGACATAAAAACAAAGCAACATAAATAGAACATGAAACAATGAAACATGAAAAACATCGAGTGTAGCTAGACTAAGTATCAAGTGTAGAAAACAGGAAAATACATGCATAAACCAAATCAAGAAAACACAATACTATATGCTGACTCGCTAATGTCTACTTGTCGGATTCTATGCATCCCCCTCTACATAGGTCCGGTGCAAGCCCTTAACATCTCCACTTTATAGGGTTTAGTCCCCCGCCATGCAACTAATCTTACCACGATGACTACTATGAGATATAGGTAAACTGTAAGTATTAGCCCATACCTCGATAATTCCGGAGACTATTTTAGTCACACCTGTGGATCTTCGAGAATACCCCACACCGCAAGCTATGGCACCTCATCACACGAATACCACATGAGTGTCGCCTCGATCCCGATAATTCCGGAGATCAATCCCACACCACAGGTAATTCCGGAGACTATTTCACTCACACCTAGATAATTCCGAGGATTATCTCACACCCCAAGCCATACTGAGGTCCATAACCCATGTTCTCATTCATCATATCACCACTAGTGTCTGTCCTTATCTTTTTAAGTTAATTAATTTAATTTCGAACCTATCCTATCTGACTTAACTCAACTGATCAACAAATATGCCTCAACAGGCCCAAAACACAATAACTGAACTGCCGGCATACTAGGGTCCCACACAACCTCTAGAGACTCACACTCAACTATCCAAACCCAACAATAAAACATCTTGAAAACATATGTTCTGTAGAAATATAATATTTAGAATAGTAAGTTATAGATCCCAAAAATATTTAAAGAATCAATCATTTAAAGAACATCAGAATAACTCAAGAAACATCAGTAACAGTCGATTGTAAACTGGAGTCGGTCGACTGTCCAGAGTGAAAAACCAGCACTTCAAGAAAATAATTCTAAGTAATGGCAGTCGACTGTAAATGTCATCGGTCGACTGTCCAGAGCGAAAATCCAAAATTTTTAAGAAAAATAATTCTATGTAATGACGGTCGACTGTTAAAGTCATCAGTCGACTGTCCAGAACGAATATCCAACACTTTGAGAAAATATCAAAACAGAGTAGAGACAGTCGACTGGAAAATGGGCCAGTCGACTGTTCCGCATGAAATTTCAAGAAAACGAGAAAACACAGCAGTCAGGTAGCGACGGTCGACTGTCGAAACATACCAGTCGACTGTCACACCTACAGACTGCAGTTTGGGTTGTGCATGTTTCAATCGATACTAAGATTTACTTTATAAAATGAAATCTATAAAAAGTATATTTCTGATATGATCAAATATGACTTGTAGAGTATATAAGAGTCCACAAAACCAATCAAACCATTTTGAATTGATAAAAAATAGCTTTTTGATGAATTTCTTCAAATTGAAACATGAATATGTGCATATATCAAAAATAAAGTTTTTAAGAACCAATCATACTTCGAAAGACATTCGTATTCTGTTCCAAACCATATTAATACCAAAATATGTCGAGATATAACCAAAATCTTCAAAAACACTTAAAGATTCAATTCCTTCATAACAACAAAATATGATATTCATGTAATAGTGTTCGTGCATGTTTGTGCACCAAAGTAAATTTACAAATCCATCAAATTAGGAATAGACAAATGTTCAGATTAATATCTAATAATTGAGCAATTCAAATCCAAGTAAAAACTTGATGAAATCACGAAATCTCCAATTTAGTCATAAAGTATCAAATCCAAATCTAGTTATCACAACTCCAATCCTCAAGACATGATCTTTTAATTCATTAGTCCTTCTCAAAATTTCCTCAACTCAAATCACCATCTTTAACTCATGAACATAAACATAATTTAACATTAACATGACCAAGTCGCATTCATCCAACTCACCAATAGTTAAAAATCTTATCTTTAATCTATTTATGCATAACATTCACCATATCCAATCAAATCAGCAATAATCCAAAGAAGTAGCCTACTCATGATTTATATTAGGTTATTTAACAATCTCAAATCATCCACATGTAAATTCTACTCATAACTAACTTAGGGTTTCATAAAAGATCCAATTTTTGTTCATCAATTCATGCAATCCATCATATATATATTCATACCAAAACCTTAGCGTGCTTTCTAGTAGATGAAACACCACATATAACATTCAAAGAACAAAATAGAACAATTACACCACTCACCTTGTTGAAAGAATCGAACGAAGACGAATAGAAAGTTAGAAAAGCCCCTCCTTAGCAAGAAATCCAAGATCTTCTCTTTAGAACTCCAAAATATTAAGAAATAAGAAATCCTCTGTGTTGTGCAGTATGATGACGGCTGCACTACTCCCTAAATAGGCCGGGATTAAAGATTCTATGGTTTTTGAATACATTTGCAAAATACCCCCTTTCAAATATACCTTTACATAAATAGATTCCCATACTAGGGAATTAGTTAACAACCAATTTAATTGGGTTCAAAAATCAAACGATCCTCCACTGGCATCAGCCGGCACTGTGGGGAAAACCCAGAAAATAATTTTGCAAAAAGACCATCTTTTATCAAAACTTGTAAAATATATCAAATGTGTTGAAACGAAAGGTAAACTTTTACTCCTGAATTGACAAGGCATTATTTCCAGCCCAAAAATCCGAAAATCTGGAGTTTCACCCTCATTTGGTAATTTTGCACAAAAGTCATTCTTTTTGAAATATTTGCAAATGGATCCAACCATCGTCAGAAAAATCACAAATAATCTCAAATAATAAATAATGAGTTTCCCCAAAATAATTTTGGCTTTTGAACCTCTCGAGAAAACATTTTCACGTGTTTTGCACGTGTAAGAAGATAAATTTTTAGATAAATATTTATTTAATCACCAAAAACAATTTTAATTCATTTAATATTATCAAAACAATATTTTAAAAATACGGGGTCCCACATCACTCCCTCCTTAGAAGAGTTCTGTCCTCTGAACTCCCACTAATAGGGTCCAAACAAATATACAAACGAAAGGAATGTGAATTCATAAATGGAAACATACTTCAAAGAATACAGTTGCACTTGAGAACATAATCAATTAAAAGAAATAAAACTCACTCGAAAGTACAACCATCAAGAAGAAAACAATCACATAAAAGGAATACAATCATTCAAAAAGCTCAGGGAAATCCTTCTACATGCAATCCTCCGGCTCCCAAGTAGCCACCTCGAACTGCTAATTCCTCCAAAACACCTTGACCATAGGTATCACCTTGTTCCTCAGAACCTTCTCCCTACGATCAACAATCTCTACAGGGTATTCCTTGTAACTCAAGTTCACCTGTAGACCTCCAGGAACCTCTACCAACTTATGACTCTGATCTGGCACATACATCCTCAATAGCGACACATGGAACACGTCATGCACTTGTGCCAACTCCTCTGGAAGCTCCAGCCTATATGCCGTCTTACCAATCCGCCCCAAAATCCTGTATGGCCCAATATACCTTGGCACCAACTTGCCTCCCTTACCAAACCTGATCACTCCTTTGGTCGGAGACACCTTGAGGAAAACTGCATCCCTAACCTCAAACTCCAAGTCCCTCCTTCGAGTGTCTGCATAGCTCTTCTGCTGACTTTGAGCTTCAACCAACCTCTTGCGAATCAACTCAGTCTTTTTCGATGTTTGCTGCACAATCTCGGGCCCAAACATCTGCCTCTCGCCAACCTCATACCAACAAATAGGCGTCCTGCACTTCCTCTCGTATAGTGCGTCATACAGAGCCATCCCGATACTAGCATGGTAACTGTTGTTATAAGCAAACTCAAACAATGCCAAGTACCTCTCTCAACTACCACCAAAATCCATAACACAAGCCCTCAGCATATCCTCCAATATCCGATTCACCCTTTCAGTCTGACCATCAGTCTGCGGATGAAAAGCGGTACTGAAATCAGTTCTGGTACCCAAAGCCTCTTGCAGACTCTTCCAAAACCTCGAAGTGAACCTCGCATCCCTGTCGGACACAATCGACACGGAACTCCATGAAGTCTCACAATCTCACCTATATACAGTTCTGCCAACTTTTCCAATGACCAAGTAATCTTCATGGCCAAAAAGTGAGTTGACTTGGTCAAACGGTCCACAATAAACCAAATCAAGTCATTGCCCTTCGAACTTCGCAGCAAACCCGTGATGAAATTCGTACTGATATTCTCCCATTTCCATTCCGGAATGGGCAACGGCTGCAAAAAACCTCCGGGTCTCTAATTTTCTGCTTTGATCTGCTGACAAGTCAGACACCTCACCACAAAATCTGCAACATCCATCTTCATACCGAACCACTAAAAGTGATGTTTGATGTCCTTGTACATCTTTGTGCCTCCAGGATGTACTGACAACAAAGTAATGTGTGCCTCCTGCAAGATACTCTCTCTCAAGTCTGCATTCTCTAGGACACACAACCTCTCACCCATCCATAACACTCCATCTTGGACACGAAACTCTGACAACTTGCCATCGAAAACCTATTGCAACATCTTCTGGATCTCTGCATCTGATTTTTGACCTTCCACAATCCTCTCTCTCAAAGAAGGTTGTAGCCTCAACTGAGCCAAAGATGCCCCTAAACTCTACTGCTAACTCACTCCGAGTAGTGATCAAACTCGATAAACTACTCTTCCTGCTAAGTCCATCACTACCACATTCGCCTTACCCAAATGATAATCTCAGGACGAATGTCTTCCAACATTTTAACCATCTTCTCTGCTGAAGATTTGGATCCTTCTACTGATAAATGTACTTCAGGCTCTTGTGGTTAGTGTACATGTTGACCTTCTCACCATATACATAATGCCTCCGCTGCTTCAAGGCAAAGATAATATCTGTTAGCTCCAGATCATGCGTCAGATAATTCTTCTCATGTGGACGCAGCTGGCTCGAACCATAGGCAATAACCTTGCCTTCTTACTTCAAGACACACCCCCAAACCTCTAAGAGACGCATCACTGTAGATATCATAATCCTTCTCAGCTTGTGGCAAAGATAAAATAGGTGCAGTCATCAACCTCTCCTTTAGCTCAAGGAAACTCGTCTCACACTTATCAGTCAATGTAAATGCCACATTCTTTCGAGTCAAACCTGTCAAAGGAACTGCAATCTGAGAATAGCCCTGAATGAATCTCCTGTAGTATCCAGCCAAACCCAAGAAACTCCTGACTTCCTTCACATTCGTTGGCCTGGGCCAATCCTTTACTGCTTCGACCTTCTGAGGATCAGTGGCCACTCCCTCCTTAGAAAGGATATGATCAAGAAAAGCTACCTCAAACTTCCAAAATTCACACTTCGACAACTTGGCATATAAGTTATGCTCCTATAATTTCTGTAATACCTCTATCAAGTGCATAGAATGATCCTCCTCCAACTTTGAATACACCAAAATATCATCGATGAAAACAACCACGAAGGAGTCAATAAATGGTCTCAAAATTCAATTCATCATATCCATGAATACTGCCAGCGCATTCATCAACCCGAATGGCATCACCAAAAACTCATAGAGCCCATGACGAGTCCTAAAAGCTATTTTACTCACATCTTCCTCCTTGACTCGAACCTGATGATATCCTGATCTTAAATCAATGTTCGAAAACACAGCAGCTCCTCGAAGCCTGTCGAACAGATCATCAATTTGTAGAAGCGGATACTTATTCTGGATAGTCACCCTATTCAACTCCCGATAGTCAATGCACATCCTCATTGACCCATCATTCTTCTTGACCAACAACACTGGCGCACCCCACGGTAAAGAACTCGGCCTGATAAAATCCTTATTCAGCAATTCCTCAATCTGCTTCTTCACTTCATCCTGCTCTACAGGTGCCATCCTGTACAGAGCTTTAGAAATCAGAGCACTCCCTGGCTGAACATTAATACAAAACTGCACATCTCGCTATGGTGGCAATCCTGGCAAATCCTCCAAGAATACTGTAGGAAAATCCCTCACAACTGGAATGCCTCTGATTTCTTCTGAAACCATCAACTTGGATACTACTGCAGCCACTTTCGAAACCTTCTTCTTCCCTTGAAAAGTCACTGCGGGACCACCTGCTGCTTTCACTAACACCTCTTTCTGCTTGCATTCAATTGTGGCATCATATATTGTCATCCAATCAATGCCCACGATCACATCCACACCTAAGACTTGCAGCTTAATATCATTGCCGAATAATCTCCCGTATGCGAAGAACCAGTATCAAATAAAAATTTCGCTTTATTTCCATTAACCAAAACAAATCCTTTTACATGAAGAATGATACTCAAATCTCCAATTTATTCTCAAACAAAGTTTTACTTAATACATTGAATAAAATAAAAAATTCAAAATTCTTGCATACACTGAATCACATCCTCTGAGTTGCCCGCATCCTCCTCAGTTAATGCGAACACTCGCCCCTGCCTCTGAAATTTGCCTCCGCTTGAACCACCATTCCTCAACTGTGGACAATAAGGCTTAGAATGCCCTGCTTACCCACACTAAAAACAAGTCTGCTTCGCTAACTTGGGACACGCTGACCTGTAGTGACCCGCTTCCTTGCAGTAGTAACAAGTCACCTCCTGAGATGCAGGTGCCCTCTGTTCTGGCTTACTGAACTTGCTCTGCTTCACTGGAAATTTCTTCCCACTCTGACTAGTTACTGGCATCTTATTCCTGTTCCAGGTCTCCTGCTTCTTCTGAACTGATCCATATCTTCCTCTGTCATAGCTGCTCTCCTGATCAGCTTACCAAACCTCCTTATGCCCAAAGGAATCATCCTCGACCTCAAATTCGGCCTCAAGCCCTGCTCAAATTTCTTGGCCTTCTTCGCTTCATCGACGATCACCTCCGGCGCATACCTTAACACCTGAGCAAACTTAGTCTCATATTCACGCACTGTCATGCTGCCCTGCTGCAGATTCAAGAATTCCATTGCCTTCTTCTCCTGAATATCCAGAGGGAAGAAACGATCCCTGAACTTATCCATAAAAGCTTCCCAAGTCACTTACTGATCTCCAACATAGGTCCGGTGCAAGCCCTTAACATCTCCACTTTATAGGGTTTAGTCCCCCGCCATGCAACTAATCTTACCACGATGACTACTACGAGATATAGGTAAACTGTGAGTATTAGCCCATGTCCCTATAATTTCGGAGGTCAAACTCTATCCACAGATAATTTCGGAGACTATTTCACTCACACCTGGAAATCTTCGAGAATACCCCACACCGCAAGCTATGGCACCTCATCACACGAATACCACATGAGTGTCGCCTCGAACCCAATAATTCCGGAGATCAATCCCAAACCACAGGTAATTCTGGAGACTATTTCACTCACTCCTGGATAATTCCAGGGATTATCTCACACTGCAAGCCATACTGAGGTCCATAACCCATTTTCTCATTCATCATATCACTATTAGTGTATGTCCTTATCTTTTTAAGTTAATTAATTTAATTTCGAAGCTCCCAGAGATGGTGTACCCAATCGGACTTAACTCAACAACTGATCAACAAATATGCATCAACAGGCCCAAAACACAATAACTCAACTACTAGCATATTAGGGTCCCACACAACCTCTAGAGACTCACACTTAACTATCCAAACCCAACAATAAAACATCTTGAAAACATACGTTCTTTAGAAATATAATATTTAGAATAGTAAGTTATAGATCCCGAAAACATTTAAAGAATCAATCATTTAAAGAACATCAGAATAACTCAAGAAACATCAGTAACAGTCGACTGTAAACCGGAGTCGGTCGACTGTCCAGAGTGAAAAACCAGCACTTCAAGAAAATAATTCTACGTAATGGCAGTCGATTGTAAAAGTCATCGGTCGACTGTCCAGAGCGAAAATCCAACATTTTAAAAAAAATAATTCTAAGTAATGACGGTCAACTGTTAAAGTCATCAGTCGACTGTCCAGAGCGAAGATCCAACACTTCGAGAAAATATCAAAACAGAGCAGAGACAGTCGACTGGAAAAATGGGTCGGTCGACTGTTCCGCACGAAATTTCAAGAAAACGAGAAAACACAGCAGCCAGATAGCGACGGTCGACTGTCGAAACATACAAGTCGACTGTCACACCTACAAACTGCAGTTTGGGTTGTGCATGTTTCAATCGATACTAAGATTTACTTTATAAAAATGAAATCTATAAAAAGTATATTTCTGATATGATCAAATATGACGTGTAGTGTATATAAGAGTCCACCAAACCAATCAAACCACTTTGAATTGATAAAAAATAGTTTTTTGATGAATTCCTTCAAATTGAAACATGAATAAGTGCATATATCAAAAATATTTTTTAAGAACCAATCATACTTAGAAAGACCTTCGTATTCTGTTCCAAACCATATTAATACCAAAATATGTTGAGATATAACCAAAAAGTTCAAAAACACTTAAAGATTCAATTCCTTCAAAACAACAAAATAGGATATTCATGTAATAGAGTTCGTGCATATTTGTGCACCAAAGAAAATTTACAAATCCATCAAATTAGGAATAAACAAATGTTCTGATTAAATCCTTAATAATTGAGCAATTCAAATTCAAGTAAAAACTTCATGAAATAATGAAATCTCCAATTTAGTCATAAAGTATCAAATCCAAATCTAGTTATCAGCACTCTAATCCTCAAGGCATGATCTTTTAAATCATTAGTCCTTCTCAAAATTTTCTCAACTCAAATCACCATCTTTAACTCATGAACATAAACAAAATTTAACATTAATGACCAAGTCGCATTCATCCAACTCACCAATAGTCAAAAATCCCATCTTTAATCTATTTATGCATAACATTCACCATATCCAATCAAATCAGAAATAATCCAAAGAAGGAGCCTACTCATGATTTATATTAGGTTATTTAACAATCTCAAATCATCCACATGCAAATTCTACTCATAAATAACTTAGGGTTTCATAAAAGATCCAATTTTTGTTCATCAATTCATGCAATCCATCATATATATATTCATACCAAAATCCTAGCATGATTTCTAGTAGATGAAACACCACATACAAAATTCAAAGAACAAAACAGAACAATTACACCACTCACCTTGTTGAAAGAATCGAACGAAGACGAATAGAAAGTAAGAAAAGCCCCTCCTTAGCAAGAAATCCAAGATCTTCTCTTTAGAACTCCAAAATAATAAGAAATAAGAAATCCTTTGTGTTGTGCAGCAAGATGACGGCTGCACTACACCCTAAATAGGCTGGGATTAAATATTTTAGTGTTTTTGAATACATTTGCAAAATACCTCCTTTCAAATATACCTTTACATAAATAGATTCCCATACTAGGGAATTAGTTAAAAACCAATTTAATTGGGTTCAAAAATCAAAAGATCCTCCATTGGCATCAGCCGGCACTGTAGGGAAAATCCAGAAAATATTTTTGCAATTTCATCCCTTCAAATAGCAATTTTGCAAAAGACCCTCTTTAATCAAAACTTGTAAAATATATCAAATGTGTTGAAACGATAGGTAAACTTTTAATCCTAAATTGACTAGGCATTATTTCTAGCCCAAAAATCCGAAAATCTGGAGTTTCACCCTTATTTGATAATTTTGCACAAAAGTCATTCTTTTTGAAATATTTGCAAATGGGTCCAACCATAGTCAGAAAAATCTAGAAAAATCACAAATAATCTCAAATAATAAATAATGAGTTTTCCCAAAATAATTTTGGCTTCTGAATCTCCCGAGAAAATATTTGCACGTATTTTGCACGTGTAAGAAGATAAATTTTTTGATAAATATTTATTAAATTACCAAAAAACATTTTAATTCATTCAATATTCTCAAAACAATATTTTAAAATTATGGGGTACTACAGTCGGGAGCTTTCTGGTGCCTCTCCGTTGATAGGAGCTTGATTAGGTTGTTGGGGCAGATTTAGCTATTGAGGAAGTGGGTCCTCCACAGGAGGAGTTTGTTGACGAAGATAGTTGGCCAGACAGCTTGAGGCCGTTGCTATCCTTTTTAGTCTTGGTGGCTTGGTGTTAAGTCTGATCTGTGTAGTTTCCCATAGACAGTTCCAATCTGATGCTGCTTATTTTGGTGTGGAAGTAAACAGATAGTAAGTTTATATTTGAAGAAAACTACTAAAGATCTAACTTTTGATCGTTGCCGTGAAAAGTGGTTAGAGCTCCTGAGAGTGGATCTGGATTGTTGATTAAAAATCATGATCTGAATCCGATGGTTGCTGACGCAACCGATGGACCTGTAAAAAACGTCTAAAACACCGGGGGTGACCCCGGCAACGGATCTTCCGACGCTCAAGTCAGATTCAGAGAGAGAAAACAAGTTTAAGAGAGAAACTGTGAATTTATTGATTACCTTCGAACTAATGAGGAGGAAGGGTATTTATAAGCCAGAGAAACAGTTTAGAAGATTAATATGGATACATTAGATTGATATGACTTGCTTAGAGCATCTGTAGTCGTGGGCTAAAAACCCAAAATTTGGAAAAAAATGGGAATAAAATCATTGTAGTCGTCTTCCAAATACCCTAATTTTGGGTGTACGATGAATAGTGGACTGCCAAATATAGCAGACGATTTGGCAAAAGCCAAAATATAGCTCACGGGAAATTTTCTTTCGTCCCTGAAAATAGACGAAAGATAATATTTCGTCGCTTTACTATTTTTTTCCCGGACGATAAATAATGTGTCGTCCTATATTATAAAAATAAAAAATAAAAAAAAAATTGTCGGACGGTGTTTAATACACCGTCCCAACAATTTTGAATAAGACAAAATTATGGGCCGGTGTATTATCCACTGTCCCATAGTTTTTGATGTTTTTTTTTGTCTTTTAGTCCACAAAAAAAAAATTATTTTTTTTTAAACAAATTTTGAGACGAGAGATAATCGATCGTCTGGCCATATTTTAACTTTCGACCACTACAGCGCGCAGCCATATTTTCTATTCCCAATTGCCAAATACCCAAAAAAATAGGTTAGAACGACTACAGATGCTCTTATCTCCTGTTGGTTCACCCCCTTAAGAGATAAGACTCTTGTCTGAGGATAAGATATTTGTCTCACAACCCTCATAGACTGGTTGTCTCTCCTAGCGGACCTAATTTGTCACTTTTAATGGGCTTGAAAGATACCAATGTTCTTGTAGATGAGGCTGAAGAAGGTCCGGACCTGTTAAAGAGATTCGTTATGATTAATCTGCCTGTATAAACTTTAATATCAGTGTTGGAAACGTATGACCCTAATTTGCTGCGATTTTTATCCTTATTAGACTGCAAGAATCTTTGAAACTGAGAATTATCCAGAGGTGGAGTAGAGAGAATACCCATTGGAGGTCGTTGAAAGCGCAGTCTAGCACGACAGTGGCCAATGGTATGGCCCACATTGGATGGTAAGCACACCACATTTTATGGTACTGTTGTTGTGGAAGACGATCAGCGGAAATCAAGATGTGAACTTTGGTAGAAAGATGCAAACAAACTAGTCTAATAATGAGCTTCAACAATAGCTAGTCGAACCTGGGGGCTAGCCAAAATTTCCAAAGCATGACTTCTACGAAATATATGACATGGTCTTCACTAAATATCTATATAATAAAACTCAAAGAAAGCTATTAAGTGGCTCTCCTTCACTTTCCCCAAAATCAAAGGCCCAGATCTAACTTTACAAAACACATTTTTTTCCTTTTTCCCAAAAGTTTCTTCCCAAAACTCAAATTTAGAATTCAAATCCCCCCCAAAACAACTCATTTATTTATTTAATTATTTCTCTCTATCTCTCTATCTATTTATATATAGGGAAATATGGAATTTTATTCCTCAATTTATAATTGTTTTTCACCATATACTAATGGAAACATAGACTTTTATTTACAACTAATTATTGTCATACTATTTAAACTTCAGCTACATAATTGTTGATTTACTGTTTAAAAAACTTTTCATATGCTGTATCGTTTTGAAGACGTGCCGTAGGCACGTGGCCACAGGCAAATCTAGTCTATATAATAAAACACAAAGAAAGCTATCAAGTGGCTCTCCATCAATCCCCTCAAAATCAAAGACCCAGATCTAACATCACAAAACACATTTTTTCCCCAAAACTCAAATTCAAATTTCCCCCCAAAACAACTCATTTATTTATCTCTCTCTCTCTCTCTCTCTCTCTCTCTCTCTCTCTCTCTCTCTCTCTCTCTATATATATATATATATATATATATATATATATATATATAATAAAATACAAAGAAAGCTATCAAATGGCTCTCCTTCAATTCCCTCAAAATCAAAGGAACAGATCTAACCTCACAAAACACATCCCCCCCCCCCCCCGGAAAAAAAGTTTCCCCCCAAAATTCAAATTCAAATTCCCCCCAAAACAACTCATTTATTTATTTAATTCTCTCTCTCTCTCTCTCTCTCTCTCTCTCTCTCTCTCTCTCTCTATATATATATATATATATATATATATATATATATATATATATGTCTTGCTCCATTGAAAACGGGTCCGTTTTCAATGGGTTGGAAAACACCAACCTCCACCGTCCGATCGATCTTGATCTTGATCAGCGGATCACATCAAGATCCGCTTAAGTCTCCCACTAACGTTCCCAAAAGCGGAGGGGTATTTTCTTCACTTCATGCCAAAAAACGTTTGGGACTTAGCATTTTTTTGGCGTGGAGTTTTTTTTGTCGAAAAATTCACTTAGGCCGTTGTTGGAAACAACGGCCTAGGTTGTTTTTTTATAAAAACAACATACCTTGGCCGTTGTTTCCAACAACGGCCTAGGTATGTACAAGTATTTTTCCAAACACTTGTACATACTCAGATCTTCATCTCCCTATTTTCGTCACAAACACTATCTCTCGTTCTCTCGGGCTCCGAAACCCATCCCCAAACCCTAGTTCACTCTCCCAACTCCTTGGCATCGATTTCTTTGTCTTCTCGATCTTTGCCCCTTGTGGAAAGCTCCATATCTCTCTCTTCCTCTCCCGAATAGAGCAAACCCTAACTTCACATCCAAATTCCCAAATCATCTAAACCCTAGCACAAATTGTTTTCCTTTGTCTACAACAGCGTGCAGTGGCTTCTCACATCTTCGCCCACTCTCTATCTCTCTCTTTGGACTAGGTATTTTCTTAATCCCAATTTACTATAATGAACTCTTTGAATTTATTGATTTTTTTTCCAATTTTGGAGTTGGGTTTTTTGTATTATGCGTAGTAGTCTAGTCTATAATTTAGAGAGTATATAATTAGCTCTGATCATGTATGTTGTATACATTTTGTTGACATTTTCGTAGATGTAGTGCTCGTTGTAGTGGTGGAATATAGGAGAAGAAAAAAAACGAGATGAAAAATTCGGAGTTGTACGAGTAGGTCGGACTCGCCGCGTAGAAGGTAACGGATCTTGTAGAGGCGATTTCCGTCTCACGATTTGTGAGATACGTCCGTTTATCATTTTAATTCAATACAACGGATATAAAGTGATACACAGCCATATCTTTCAAACCGAGAGTCAAAACTCACCTCTGCAAGTTCTGCTGGCTCGTGTTTGGTGTGCCAGAGTTGACAGCAAAATATAGGAAATTTTTCTTCTCATTTTTGTTATTTTGACGCGTATATAAAAAACCTTTAATCCACCTCGGAATTTGTGGAATACGTTATGAGGTGAAAATAGTTTAAACGAAGTCAAAATAAAACGAAACTTTGCGAGTAGGTTGGTCACGCCACTCAAGTCATACCAATCTGTACATGCGAGTTCCAACCCGTGGTTTGCGAGATACGTCAATGTATCGCTTTCCGCTCAGTTTAAAATAGTGAAACCAATACACGGCTGTATCTTTCAAACCATGGTTCGGAACTCCCATATACCAGTTGCGTTGGCTTGTGTGCGGGAAGCCTGACCTAAAGTCCAATTTTTGGATTTTTTGCATCTCGTTTATATTGTTTTTACGCGTATATGAAAAAACTTCAATATACCTCGAAATTTTTTTAGTACGGTCGCAATACAAAAATGCTTAAACGAAATTGAAAAAATTCGAAACGGTGCACGTAGATTCGGCTAACCATTCACAATGCAACGGAACTTGTATTTGCGAGTTCCGACCCATGGTTTGCAATATACGTCAATGTATCGCTTCCCGCTCTATTTTAAAGAGTGAAAGTGATACACGGGCGTATATTTCAAACCGTGGGTCGGAACTCACTTCTACAAGTTGCGTTGGCTTGTGTTTGGTGTGCCCTAGTTGACGGCGAAATTTAGAAATTTTTGCATCTCGTTTGTGTTGTTTTGACGCGTATAAGCCAACTCTTGAAATTTTTTTAACTCGTTGGTTTGTGTTTGCTAATTTTTGGCGAGTAATTAGTTTCATATGTGCAAACTTTGTTACAGAAAAATGGCTAGAACGAGGGGAACCGGAAGGGAAAGGACATCCCAGGAAGCACGGGGGAAACATTCCACAGAGAATGTGAGAACTAATAATTTGTATTGTCCCTAATTCTGTATTTAGTGATATTGATTTTAGACTAATAATAATTATGTTTTTTGGTTCATGTAGGTTGGTGCATCCTCTTTGACGACAGGAAGTCATGGTCCAGGACCAATATATCCCGGTGAACTGACCTTGCAAGATCGCCACAGATTCGTGAAAGTGTGGGGTGGGACGACGCGTAGGTGTAATTTCTGCACCCACGAGACCATGAAGGTGCATCCACGTATTGTCGAGTACCTAGTAGCAGCCGGTTTCTATAGAATCAGCATGATGGGGAATGTTAAACTCGACCGAGCACTTCTCTCGGCACTCGTGGAGCGCTGGAGGCCAGAGTCGCACACGTTCCATCTACCGGTCGGAGAGATGACGGTGTCGCTACAGGATATAGCGATGATATCCGGTCTTCCAATAGATAGGTTGACCGTGACGGGTAATATTAACTTTGATAAAACAGAGATGTGCAATGAACTGCTCGGTACAGAGTTTGATGAGTCAGCTGCGGAAGATGATGACATTTTCCAAGGATAATCAATCCGACTATCTTGGTTGAAGGGACGTTTTGATGGGACGCTGACCAACGAATCGCCCGACGACTATGTACAGTGATCGGAGGGGTTCTATTGCCTAACTCATCGGGCGATACGGTGCACCTCATGTACCTACGATTGCTCGCCGACCTAGGCTTAGCTGGCCGGTACAGGTGGGGAAGCTGCGCGTTGGCAACACTATACAAGGCGTTGTGTCATGTGGCGCTAGAATCATCAGAAATGACCGGACCGATGGTTTTGTTACAGATTTGGTCCTGGGAGCGACTGCACCTGGGTCGTCCCCGCATTAGGAGACCGGCGGCCGGTTGGATGGCCCAACCAGAAGATCCTGCTATGTTAGCACCCTTAGGGGTATATTGGGCTGGTAGTCGGAGTTACAAAGACAACCCCAAGGGTGTAATAACGTACTACAGAGACGAGCTCGACCAACTACGTGAAGAGTTCGTGATTTGGGCACCGTATACACCCAAGCGGGTGGGAAGACTACCGCCAATGTGCACCATTGGGTCGCAGTTGTGGCTGACAATGGCTCCCCTCATTAACTTCGGTATAGTGGAGCATCCGCGACCGGAGCGAGTCCTTCGTCAGTTCAATCTTCAACAAGATAGTCTCCCAAGCTGCGCAAACCTATACGCTCATGAGTTACACGCCGTTAGGGGTACCGGCCGCATGCCTACTCATGATTGGGCAGATTTCCATCGTGTTCACGTTGCAGAATGGAACGAGTGACGGTTTGAACTTGTACTCGTCAATGTTCCAGAGTACGATGGAAGAGCGCAAGGAAAGTACATAACTTGGTTCCAATCATATACACATTTGTACATCTCTCTCGATACAGTACTACCTGTTGGTGTTCAACGAGAAATTGAGGAGAGGGAGATTGAACCACCACCCGCATATTCCAGTTCACAACCCATGTTCCAACCGAAGGCCATAGCTATACGTATAGTGGTAACTTCAATCTTCATATTTATTTTAATGTTCGTTATACGTGAATTTCATGAATTCTTTAAATTATTGAATTTGTGTAATTATTTTTGTTGGTTTTTTCTGATTTAGATTGATAATACGATGGACATGGCAAAAAAATGCACGGAGGTAATAAAAAGTAATGTGGGCACGGCTATGAAGAAGTTCGCTCAGAGGATGCTCTCTTCATGCCGTACCATTTTGGATGTTTTGGGAGAGGCCGAACGTTTGGATCGAGCATTAAGCAGACCGAGGGGCCGACGTAAAAGTGTGAGGGGTAGGCCAGCTGCATTGATGGGGCGACAACGGAAACGTGAGATGAGAGAACAATAAGCTTCAACTTCACATCCATCTCACGAACAAGCGCAGGAAGAAGAGACTGAGGAGAGGGTTGTTGGAGACGTACAACAAGAGGAGGGAGGAGAAGAACAAATCCCCGAGTCGCCAACTATGATCCGGCGTCGAAACCCTGCTCGGAAGAGGCGAGCACCACAGGCATACACGCCCGGTACTTAGCCAATACATTTTGTTTGTTGTCATTTGTTTTTTTATTTTGGGTTTTATCCTGTTGTAACTAAACTAGTGGAAAGTGTGGTTCGTAAGTTTAAGTGTAGTTGATGTTGTTGTTATTAATTTCTAATAGTCAATTATGGTTGGTGATTTTGGCGGTTGTAGATATGAATTTATTCGGAGAGTGTATGTAATGGCAAAGTGTTTGGAATTTGGTTTAATTTTCAAGTGTAGCAGATTCAGCTGCTTCGTACAAATGTAGATTAATTTATTTTTTTTAAAACCTAGGCCATTGTCTCCAACAACGGTCTAGGTAACAGGACTAAGGTTGGAGGATTTGTCTTGCTCTCTAACTTGTTAGCTTTAAAAATAGCAACAAGTCAGAGAGCAGCCCAACTTTATTGTTTATACCCTAGGCCGTTGTCTCCAACAACGGCCTAAGTTGTAGGACAAAAATATAGACAATTTGTCTTGCTCTCTGACTTGTTTGGCTTTAAAAATAGCAACAAGTCAGAGAGCAGCTCCAATTTATTATTTATACCCTAGGCCGTTGTCTCCGACAACGGCCTAAGTTGTAGGACAAAAATATAGACAATTTGTCTTGCTCTCTGACTTGTTGGCTTTAAAAATAGCAACAAGTCAGAGAGCAGCTCCACTTTATTGTTTATACCCTAGACCGTTGTCTCCGACAACGGCCTAAGTTGTAGGACAAAAATATAGACTTTGTCTTGCTCTCTGACTTGTTGGTGCTAAAAATAGCAACAAGTAAGAGAGCATCCCAACTTTATTAGAAATACCCTAGGCCGTTGTCTCCGACAACGGCCTAAGTTGTAGGCCAAAAAGATAAACAATTTGTCTTGCTCTCTGACCCCTTAGGCCGTTGTCTCCAACAACGGCCTAGGTAGTGGACCAAAAAGATACACAATTTGGGATGCTCTCGACTTGTTGGTATTAAAAATAGCAACTGGTCAGAGAGCCCCCCCAATATAATGTTTATACCCTAGGCCGTTGTCTAGGTAGTAAGCCAAAAATTAATTGGTTGTTTGCTTTTTTCAATTTCCTCTTTACTCTTTACGAACAATCTCTGTGGAACTTTATATAAAAGACAGATAAGAACTTGGCTTATATAAAAATTTTATATTTTTTTTATTTTTTAATTTGACTACACCTAACTAACCACTACATAATCATGATGTTTTAATATGTACCGAACACCCCAGAAAATATTAAGCTAAACTATATCATTCGTTAGGGGTTAAGGTTAGGGTTAGGGTTAGTGCTAATGGGGGTTAAGGGTAGGGTTAGGGTACGCGGGGGTTAGTGGTTTGGTTAGGGTTATTGTAGGGGTTTGGTCAGGATTATTTATAGTTGGGAGTTGATAGGTAGTAAGTTTCCAGTAAGGAGTTTATAAATATTTAGGTTCTATCATTAATCACATGTGTCTCTCCACTCTTTACGTACATTGTCTTCTGAACTCTACAAAATAGACGTTCATATTTATGTTTTTTTTTGTTTATATTTTTAATTTATTTCCATTCCTAGCCACATAACTAACGAATATAAAATCGATACCCACAAACGAATATAAAAACTAACCCAACTTAAAACAACCCAACTTAATTGGTATTTTCTTTCTTTTGTCTTTATTGAATAATAATATATAATCTTCAAAATCCTCGTACGTTGTTTACAATGAAGACGTACTGAAGACATTTTCCAGACATGCAACTGGGAAGAATTCCACAAGATTGGGAAGAAGAGGTGTGATCACATGTAGTAGAACAAGTTCATTATGGAAAAAACCAATAAGGTAAAACCCCACATGTATGGGAAAAACCACATGTAGCTCCCTGACTTGTGAATAATTATTGCAGACACTTCAATATGGAAAAAACCTAAACTACATCACCACATGTACCTCCCCACATGTACCCTATATATGGGAAAAACCACATGTGGAAACCCACATGTAGTTTTTCCATCTATTGCACTCTTTCGGAAACACCCTCCTAAAATACAAAAATCCAAATCCGAATATCAAAATTATCCAATAATTATGATGGACAAGAAGAAATCAAAAATAAAAAAGAATTGGTTCGCTTTTGAGCGGAGAGTAATCAGATCAAACTACTTGGCCATCAAGAACTGAATCTGATTATTTTCGGGAAAAAACGGTCTAAATAGGGACCATCATGTATTGGGAAACCGTAACAGAAAACCACATATATATTTGACCACATGTATAAACCAATGTGAAGAGTATTCCAAAAAGGTTCAAAGATTACTCTAAAACACTACCGCCAACTGTTGCTTCTGTGGGAATTTTGGATGTGGAATCTCGTCGTGAAGTAATTGTGTGCAGTTTTTCGAGACACTTTGAAAGGTGGAAGTAATGGGCAAATAAAAAAATATACCTATACGATATACAAGTGTAGATTATCTATTTTTGGTATAAATTTCCACAGAGACTATGCGTAAAGAGTAAAGAGAATATTGTAAAAATCCCAAAAATTTCATACCTATGTCGTTATTAAAGACAACGGCTTAAGGAATTCATATAAAGGGGTCCTTCATGACTTTTTGCTTTTTAAAAGTATTAAGCTAAAACCTAGGCCATTGTTGGAAACAACAGCTTAAGGTATTTACTATAACCTAGGCCGTTGTAGGCCAACAACGGCCTAGGTAACTTAAGGTTTTAGCTTAAGCTAAAACCTACAACAACGGCCTAGGTAGTAGGCCAAAAAGAGATAAATTGGGGTGTTCTCGACATGGCTAGGGTTAGGGTTAGGGTTAGTGTATTCAGTTTGGTAATTAGTGTTAACGGGGGTTAAGGGTAGGATTAGGTTTAGTGGGGGTTAGGGGTTTGGTTAGGGTTATTGTAGGGTTAAGGTTATTGCAAGGAAGACATTTGCGGTAAGATCTTGTTTTGGTTTATCATTAATTTGCAGTAGTTGGGAGTTGACAGGTAATAATTTTCCAGTAAAGAGTTTATAGATATTCTGTATATAACCAATAAAAATCAATAAAACATGATATGTAGGTTAGGGTTAGGGTTAATGTAAGGTTGGGGTTATTGTAAAGTTAGCAGAGTAGGGTTAAGAATTAGGATTAGGGTTATTGTAGGGTTAGCACAACGCAAGACTATGCACATTTGTAATGTAGCTCAGAGTAAGACTAGGCACATTTAGCTGCTTGAATCATCTGATTCTTCTTTGATTTAGGATAACACCCGTCTACTATTATTGAAACAAAAAACCCCTAACCCTAACCTTAACCTTGACCTTATACTTGTAAACCTACCCCTTTATATTTTTTGGAATATTTTTAAGCATATTACCTTTTATAATTTTATGTTGGTTGGATAGAGCAAAAAAATTGTAACGTAATTATAAACAATATATACGCGTATATCATCTGTTTTTCGTGTAGAGTTCTAGAGAGACTGTTCGTAAAGACAGATAGTTCTTATTATTATTTTTTTTAAAATTTTCCACCATCTAGGGTGTAGGCCGTTGTCTCCATCAAAGAAGTGGTGTTGTCCTCTAAGCCAAGTGACCAACAGAAGCCAGCAGACTTTCAACATACACCTAAGTGGGAAAAAGCACCTAGCTAAACAAGCAGAACTCAATCTCAAAGCAGAACTCAACACCCGCCTACTATTATTGCAGACACTTCAATATGGAAAATACCTAAAGTACATAACCACATGTAGATCCCCACATGTAGCCTATATATGGGAAAAACCATATGTACATCCCCACATGTAAACCCATATAACAAAAAACCCCTAACCCTAACCTTATACATGTAAACGTACTCCTTTATATATTTTTGAATAATTTCTAAGCATATTACCTTTATAATTTTATATTGTTTAGATAGACCGAAAAAATTGTAATGTAATAAAAAATTATAAACAATATATACGCGTAAATCATCTGTCTTTCGTGTAGAGTTCCAGAGAGACTGTTCGTAAAGACAGATAAAATTTATTTTATTTTTTGTAAAAAAATTTCTCCAAAATGGATGATTATGAATTATTTTTTATCATTTTTTTACATATTTAACCACCATGATTATATATTGGTTTGAAAGGTGGTAGTAATCGGCACTTAAAAACAATATAGCGAAAAGATATACAAGTGTAGATCATCTGTTTTTGGTATAAATTTCCACAGAGACTGTACGTAAAGAGTAAAGAAAAAATTATAAAAACACCAAAAACATCATATGTAGGCCGTTGTTACAAACAACGGCTTAAGGCATTGAATTAAAGGGGTCCTCCATGACTTTTTCCTCTTTTCAAGTATTAAGCTACAACTTAGGCCGTTGTCTCCAACAACGGCCTAAGGTATTTATAATAAATGGGGTTGCTCTCTTACTTGTTGCTCTTTTTGTCTTCTCCAAGTCATAGAGCACCCCCAAATTCACAACTTTTAAACTATGACCTAGGCCGTTGTTGAAGACAACAGCCTAAGGTATTTATAAGAAATGGGGTTGCTCTCTGACTTGTTGCTCCTTTTGTCTTCTCCAAGTCAGAGAGCACCCCCAAAATCACAACTTTTAGACTATGACGTAAGCCGTTGTTGAAGGTATTTATTCTCTGACTTGTTGCTCCTTTTGTCTTCTCCAAGTCAGAGAGCACCTCTAAAATCACAACTTTTTGACTATAACTTAGGTCGTTGTCTCCAACAACGGCCTAAGGTATTTATAAGAAATGGGGTTGGTCTCTGATTTGTTGCTCCTTTTGTCTTCTCCAAGTCAGAGCGCACCCCCAAAATCACAACTTTTAGACTATGACCTAGGCCGTTGTTGAAGACAACGGCCTAAGGTATTTATAAGAAATGGGGTTGCTCTCTGACTTGTTGCTCCTTTTCTCTTCTCCAAGTCAGAGAGCACCCCCAAAATCACAACTTTTTGACTATAACCTAGGCTGTTGTTGGAGACAACGGCCTAAGGTATTTATAAGAAATGGGGTTGCTGTCTGACTTGTTGTTCTTTTTGTCCTCAACAAGTCAGAGAGCACCCCCAAAATCACAACTTTTTGACTATAACTTAGGCCATTGTCGGTATATATAAGAAATGGGGTTGCTCTCTAACTTGTTGCTCCTTTTCTCTTCTACAAGTCAGAGAGCACCCCCCTCAATGGCCTAAGTTTATCATGTACATATTGTTTTGCTCTGTGGCTTGTTGCTCTTTTTAAACTAGTTATATTGAATAAAAAACCAAATTCATGAAATAACCAACCCTCGGTTTAAAATATATATATATATATATATATATATATATATATATATATATATATATATATATATATATATATATATATATATATATATATTTACAAATACAGGTACAGCTACAGCTGATACAATTGAGTTACAAACCAACATTTGCATACAACAACAATATTAATAAACGACACAAACAAACGACACTTAGGTCTCGAGAACTTTTACAGTTACCAATCAAAGGTAATTAACCAAGTTGCATAAAGAGTTATAAATATACCGAACAATTACATTTTAAAAATTACAATTCACAGTGGATCGTCATATCTCGACTCAGAACTGTCTTCTTCGGAAGGAATTACTTCTTGCCTTTATTGAAAGATTAGGTTTAGTTAGTAAGAAACTCATTTGCCACAAATAAAGTATAATAAATTTAAACGAGTGACAAACATAAAAATTACGAGTCATACCCCTCAAATAAAGTTGGATAATTTCTTAAATCATGATTCATTTGGACAATGCCGCATCTTCGGCACCTTCTCGGATTTTTTATGCGGAGTTGCTCTCTAATCGGCCTCAATCTTTTGGCGCGAGGCCTTCCCTTTGTCGTGCACTGCTGTGGGTCACTAATGTGTGTAGGTATGTATCCTCTCCCTTGATCATGAGGTTGTGCACTACCATGCGGTTGTGAACTACCTCCAGGTTCGACACTATCATGTGGTTGTGAGGCATGTTCCGGTTGTTTACCTAATCCGGGTTGTAGACGAGAAACCCCGTCAATGATCTTCTGTAAATTCTCCAACGTGTATTTGTAACTCTCATTGGAGGAACAACCGAGATCGACAATTTGTTTTGCATGGTACCTCAACTCACAATATCGAGAAGCAAAATTCTCCGTATTGGGTTCGGTTGGAACTGATGTGTAACTTCTTCTCATCACATCCCTAATCCATCATCTTTTAATATATACATCCGGGAGGGATGTGTGATGGCAGAAACGAAGTACAGCTAAAATATGCCTGCAAGGAATGACAACGAATTCGAACAAGTGACATGCACATGTAATAATTCCATTGATTTTGGATAATTGAAGAATGCAAGCCGGTTCTGATTCTCCACAGAGTATCACATGGAAGGTTGAACTATCCGGTGTCTCAAGATCGGCAACAAATGTCACATTGTACATGAAGCTTTTTGTGACTTCATCTTGAAATTTGTAAATATTTTTCAAAGTATATGTTTTTGCCATTTGTGCCTCCAAAGCCCATTCGCTCTTCAACTTCGGTCTCTTCTCACGGTTACGATGATTTTCTTTCAATTCATCGTGTCTTTGCCTTCCCAAAAAACGGTCGAAGATGACGGCAAATTCATGTAGGGAATATTTTTTTCTGTATGATGCTTCAGAGCAGAATGTGCGGACTCAACCTGTTGGCTACTCAACATGCCGGCCCAAAAAGAATCTTTAGCGTAGATGGGTGCCCAACTTTCACGGATATCGAATATATCGTTCAACCATTTGTTACTCTCTAATCCGTATTGCGAAATCAAAATATTCCACTTTTCTACAAATTCATGTATATATTCGGAATTGTAGATTACATTCTTCAAGGACTTCCTAAACTTGTCGACATCGAAACCAAGACGAACCTCCTGGGGTAACTTATCCAGAATGTGCCAAATACAAAAACAATGTCGAGTCTGGGGGAAAACTTTCTTAACTGCGGCGGCGATCCCATGGTCTTGATCGGTGACAATACCGGATGGAGCACGATTCATAATCCCTAACCACTTTTCAAAGAACCATTCAAACGAAGAGGCCGTCTCATTTGGAATGAACCCACCTCCTAAGAAAGTCGATTGCCAATGTTGATTCACTCCAACAAACGGAACAAATAACATTCCGTAACGATTCGTATTGTACGTGGCATCAAAGCAAACTACATCGCCAAATTCTTCATAATTCATCCTACAGATACCATCTACCCACATACAATGTGACAACCGCCCTTCGGGATCGACTTGAATGTCATAAAAAAATGAAGAATCCGTCTGTTTCTTAGATTCGAAAAAATCAATTAGCATTGTAGAATGGTGTCCTTTCAATGCTTCTTGCGAATATCTAACTAAATTTCTAACATCTTTTTCTGTGAATCCTATTTGATCATGACCACCACTAGTACTTTCGAAGAAGAGCATTTGTCGACATGTTTGGATATTAGCTTGGTTCATTTGATCTATAATCCTTTTGTCCGTATTTGACACGGACCTGTTCCGGGGCAAAAGGTGTCTTCTACCAGGTGAGGTGAATTCGTGATTGTGTTCTTCGTGAAATGAATACACCACCCATGTATTACTTGTTTCGTTCAATTTTACACGAACGCAAGCCTTGCAACCCGTTCTACTGGTTATTCCACGTCTACCATCACTATGTTGACCCGGCGACGACCCAGCTTATTACAAAGATATGACTTATCTACTTCCATTCTTCCCTTTAATTTATTCCCACCCTTACGCATTGCAAAACCCCCACAACGAGCATATGAAGAATTAAAATTCTTGGCCTCAACTAAAGTGGGGAATGTCATACCTAACTTTGATTTCAGATGGTCTTCGACTATCAGCATGGAATCAGTGATTGGTTCTACCCGCACAAAATTATCGCCGGCAGCAGAACTTTTCTTATCGTTGTTCATCTGTAGTAAAAATATATTATTGGTCAATTAATAACACATTATATATAAAACAGCTTGTTAACAAACGACTGCGATATATATACATACGAAGCAAAATAAGTCACAACACGTCGAAAATGACGTCATATAAATACAAAACACTTCTATTATCTCCGACTTGCCGCGCACACGGTAACAGAACTTCTACAAGTAAGTTCTGATCCACGGTTTGCAAAATAAGGCCGTGTCTCGCTCGCATTCCCCTCATTCTTGAACTGAGGTTGTTGTTTGATATACGGTACAAATCCGCACAAACGAGATCAAAAAATTCGTAAACTTTCGGAGTTGGACGGCGGCAAAACAGATGAGCCAACCAAATTTGTAGAGGTCAATTTCGACTCACGGATTGCAAAATACACCGATGTATCGCTTTCACTCACGGGAATGAATTGAAAGCGATACACGGCCGTACACTGCAAACCGTGAATCCGAACACACTTCTACGAATTGCGTTGGGTTGTGTATGGCGTGTCCGACGTACTCGCAAAGTTGCATAAATTTTTTTCCGCTTTGTGCGCTATTACTAAGATCGAACAACAAACAACAACAACTAATACAACATCTACTTTCCCAATCAAACTAGAATTACCTACTCTATAAAAACCTACGCATAATATTGCAATTGTACACTGAAATATGGGTGAAAAATTTCCAATGAATTAGCCTAGTTAGAACTACTCAAGTGGTAACAAATTAGTACCTTCAACACTATCGGTGTTCGGGAGGCCGCAAAGTTGCTGCTGTAGAGAAAGGAAGGGGAGTAGGGTTTGGCTAATTTAGGGGGATTAGGATTTTAGGATTGGATAGATTTTGTATGGGTTAAGGTTTGTTTGTAATTGGGATCTCCAAAGGAAGAGGTCTAGAGACTGAGAATAGGGGGAGATTCGGTGAAAAGCAACGATCAAGAGAGATTTAGGGTTTTCAGTTCGATAGAGAGACAGCTGCGGTTGGGGAATTGGGTTTATCGAACTCAACTAGCGAGAGAGAGTTGTGAGGGAGATGAAGATCTGAGTATGTACAAATGTTTGGAAAAACACTTGTACATAGTTAAGCCATTGTTCCATACAACGGCCTAAGTTGAATTTATTTTTAAAAAAAACAACCTAGGCCGTTGTTACAGACAACGGCCTAAGTACAATTTTTTTCAAAAAAAAAATTTCAAACAACCTAGGCCGTTGTTGGAAACAACGGCCTAAGTGAATTTTTCGACAAAAAAAAAACTCCACGCCAAAAAAATGCTAAGTCCCAAACTTTTTTTGGCGTGAAGTGACGAAAATACCCCTCTGCTTTTGGGAACGTTAGTGGGAGACTTAAGCGGATCTTGATCTGATCCGCTGATTAAGATCAAGATCGATCGGACGATGGAGATTGGTGTTTTCCAACCCATTGAAAATGGACCCGTTTTCAATGGAGCAAAACCCTATATATATATATATATATATATATATATATATATATATATATATATATATAATAAAACATATATATAATAAAACACAAAGAAAGCTATCAAGCGGCTCACCTTCATTCCCCCAAAAATCAAAGGCCCGGATCTAACCTTACACAACATATTTTTCCTCCCAAAATTTCAAACTCCAAAACCAAATTTTTCCCCCCAAAACTAAAAAACTTATTACTTTATTACTTTCTCTCTCTTATCTTTTCACCTTTTCATATTTCTCTCTTTCTCTCTCCCCCTATCTCTCTCTCCCATTCTTTCTTTATTTACTTAGAAATTCAGATTTTAAGATTTCAGGTTTGTAAATTTTCAGATTTTTTATGTTTTTTATTGCACATGTTATATTAAAAATAGCAAATATATCTCTTCAAATGTTAAAATTCATCATTTTTCACACTTAAAATTTAAGAAGTTAGATTTACACCCCGATTTATAATTATTTTTCAACATATACTAATGGAAACATGGACTTTTATTTACAACTAATTATTGTCATACTATTCAAACTTGAGTTACATAATTGTTGTTTTACTATTTACAGGGCTTTTCATATTTTGTATCGTTCCGAAGACGTGCCGTAGGCACGTGCCCACGGGCAAATCTAGTATATAATAAAACACCAAGAAAGTTATCAAGTGGCCCTCCTTCAATTTTTCCAAAATCAAAGGCCCAGATCTAACCTCACAAAACACATTTTCCCCCCAAAAGTTTCCCCCCAAAACAACTCATTTATTTATTTAACTCTATATATATATGTGTGTGTGTGTGTGTGCGCGCGCGCGCGCGTGGAAACATGGACTTTTATATTCCAATTTATAATTATTTTTCATCATATACTAATGGAAACATGTACTTTTATTTATAAGTAATTATTGTCATACTTTTTCAAACTTCAGCTACATAATTGTTAATTTACTGTTTACAAGGCTTTTCATATGCTGTATCGTTTTAAAGACGTGCCGTAGGCACGTGGCCATGGGCAAATCTAGTATATTAATAAAACACAAAAACTAAATATATAATAAAACACAAAAAAATCTATCAAGTGGCTCTCATTCAATAAGATTGAAATCAATGTTCCATATCTAACCTCACAAAACATATTTTCCCGCCCAAAAGTTCCTCCCAAAACTTAAATTCAAATCTCCAAAACAACTCCTTTATTTATTTATTTATTTATTTCTCTCTCTCTTTCCCTCTCACTCACTCATTTTCTCTATATTTACTCGGAAATTTATATTTTCAGATTTCAAGTTTGTAAATTTTTCAGATTTTTATGCATTTTTTATTGTTCATGTTACATTGAAAATAACAAATATTTCATCAACAGCTAAATTTTATCATTTTCTATACTCAAAGTTCTAAGAAGTTAAATTTTGCACTCCCATTTATAATTACTTTTCAACATATACTAATGGAAACATGGATTTTTATTGACAACTAATTATTATTTTACTATTCAAACTTGAGCTACATAATTGTTGTTTTACTGTTTACAATACTTTCATATGCCGTATATTTTCGAAGACGTGCCGTAGGCACGTGCCCACGGGCAAATCTAGTATATATAATTGGATATATATTTATCGTGATCGAATCTTCAAAGTTCTAGATCAGATGTTGTTGCTTGCTGCATAGATCAGCCAGAAGAGTTGGATCTGAAGTTGGGTCTCTCTGGGTTTGGATCAACAATTCAAATGGTGGTTGCCGGGATGACACCATCAAAGTCAAGATGGGTCAGAGGCAGATCTATGGAGAGGCGTTCGTTTGTTTGTTGCCGGAGACGGGTTTGGAGAATGGCAGCATCGGAATCGGATACGAGAAAGATGGCCGGGGCTGGTTGGGGGGCAGTTGGATGTAGAAAACCAGAATCAGTTTTAAGGTGAGAGATAGAAAAGGGTTTTTTTTCTTCTTTCTTTTGTGATTAGAATTGAAAGAATTTTTTCACCTATATACCATGTTAGCTTCAGATAATATTGGGAACATAATGTGACAAATACATTGAGGCAACATTCATACAAGTACAAAAGAAAAGAAAAGAGAAAAAGTTCTACCCAATGTGCAACTAAATATTAATAGCCGCAGAGCAGAACACATACAACGGACATATATATTTTTAACAGTAGCAAATGATGGTACCAAAACTGATCAGTACAATCTATATTATCTTGATGCATCTTATTCATGAAGACCGTAAGTGAACACCTCCAGTAGTTCCTAATAGAAGTGTAGACTTATATCAGCCCAAGTGAGGCGCCAAAATCTGAAAATTTTCAGGTTAAGGAATCTATTAGTATGTCTGAAACTCGGGTCCACTACAATTTTCATATTTTCACATACAGGAAACAAAATTGTCCTAGAAGATAATACTTTCGTCCAGTTCCAATTGTATCTTCGACACAGTATCATACATAGCTAGTTTTCCCTCTCACCTGCCAAGTATATAATATGAGAAAAGGGAAGGAACAAATACATTGTTATATACATCTCCCAGGAAAGTCGGTTTGGAGGTTTATCAGGAACAAAAACATTGCTCATTATTGTTGCTACACATTCGATGTAACGTCTTATTTCGAAAAGAAAGAAAAAAGTTCTTCCTACTTTTGCAAGAACTTGTGAAGAACAGCAACAAACAATAAAGAGAAAGTGAATATTAATCTGGAACTATATAATCGATAATCTTCATAGACCATTAGAAATAGCTTCAAAACAAAAACGTAGAGAAAACTCCTCAGGAGCTCCACACAAATCATTGCAAAGGTGCAAACATCGTCTACTCTATTCTTATACCATTTTGGAAAATATTTTATCGCGGTATTAAACAGTTATTGTCTCTAATATTTCAGCCCAAGAGAAAAAAGAAGAGATATATGGTCAAGACATCTACAATCATGTACCATGTAAATAAGATCCATATATCTACATGTTATTAGATATTTCAAACTGTGTTCTGTAACACATTATCATCATCGAAAAAAGACAAGTGACTTTATCACTAAGAAGTGAGAACCATACTATTTTTACGGTATCATATACTTTAACCTCAGCAAGTCTTATATATGATTCTACTTTAATTACAATCAGCAAGTCATATTATGATTCTATGTGACCATTCAGGTCTCTCTTAAATTCATCTCCGCACAGAACTAGCAACCTCCGTCTGTCAGAAATCTCAACAAAAGTTGGATTTTGGCATACACCTCATCCAAGTAGAACCTCAGTTACAATCATCTTAAGCGGTGCAACAAACAATTCGCATTAAACATTTCCTAGCCACCTTATATGACTAGATCTCCACTTTCAAGTTTCAACCAACCCTAATTTTGAATTTGTGTTTCTTAGTACTTGGATGCTAATCCATCCAAAAGCTCTCCTTCATCTAAATTCTACCTCTGCACAAGAGGGGCTTTCTTTTAATAGCCACCAATTTGTCTATTAAAAGATGGCCAGTTTTATAGTTGTAGACAGAAGAAATCATATTTAGCATCAAGGATATTCGGTAATGACAAACAAGCCAATAACAATTTTGCAGATCAACAATCCACTTTTCGAAATATCTCCATCGGAATAAATTGTTGGTTCCATCGTAAGAAACCAGGCACTCACTTTTATGTGCTTTCTTGGCCAATAATGGCATATTATAAAGTAAACCTATTTCATATATATGCATATAGTAGTAGTAGTGATCTAGACGTGACACATTGAATAAGTGAAAATAAGTGAATCTTTTTTCACACTTCTCAACAATCCACTAGATATCTCGAATATATCTCCATTGGAATAAATTGTTGGTTCCACAGTAAGAAACCAGGCACTCTCTTTCAAGTGCTTTCTTGGCCAATAATCACATAATATAAGATAAACCTAGTTTTCATATATATATATATATATATATATATATATATATATATATATATATATATGAGCAATGCTCCATTGCAAACGCAAATATTGTGAAAACGCATGAAAACTACCTAAGCCATTGTGAAAACGCGTGAAAACTACCTAAGCCGTTGTTCCAAACAACAGTCTTGGTTATAAACATAAGCCGTTGTTGATCTTGTGCTATAACTTAAGCCGTTGTTGGGAACAACGGCTTCAGTTATATAAAGCCTGAATCCGTTGTTCCTAACAACGGCTTCAGTGGTTTGCAATAGAGCATTGCTCTATATATATATAGTAGTTATCTAGAAAGTGATACATTTAATAAGTGAAAATAAGTGAATCTTTTTTCATTCATCCCACTTCACAAATGCATGATCCACACTGTTCAAAATGAGCTACATGCCTTGAAACTGTTAGGATTGCGTCTTGTATACTCGTTGTTCAGATTAAAAGAAGATAATATGAAGCACGGAGGTCGAAGCATCGAAGCGAGTAGAAGGAGAACAGCAGTAGCAACAGGTGCAGCTAGTTGCGGTCGACCGGTCTGGGTGACAGTCGACCGCACCCCGCAACTGCAACCCCGACCGCTATTTGTACTGGGAAGTCAGAGAGCGGTACGGTCGACCGGTCTTGGTGGACGGTCGACCGCCCACGGCGCTGATTCGTTTTTGGGCTTCAATTTGTTAGGTCGTTTCAGCCCAATCTTCAACTCCAAGTTAGATCGTACTGCTTCTATTCAGTTACTTCTTTTCAGGTTTTATTGGACGACTGAGGATCAAGATTAGACCTAGGTTTTCTCTCTATTCTTCTATATATATTGTAAACTCCTCCAATATGAGAGTGAGTACTTCATAAATTATTTTCTCGATTGCAAAGAGAGGCTCGAGAGAGAGATAGTTCTTGGTGGGTGAGTTTAATTCCTTATGTCAAGTGAATCAGTAACTCCTTGTAATCTCCTCTAGTTGAATATCAGATCTCCCTATATTTCTTCCGGATTAAGCAAAAGCTAACCGGGATAAGTCATCGTTGTTGTGTTTGTGTTTGTTTGGTGGATCTACTTGCTTGCTCAATTTATTCACCTCGTCTACTTCGTCTTTCTCATTGCTCTATTAGTTCCGCTGCGACCAGAGGGCGTTTGTTGATGCCCCAATCCCAACAACTGGTATCAGAGCTTCAGGTTGTCGAGTTCCTTGGTTAAGATGATAGGCCACAGTATTTTGAAGATCAAGCAGTTTGATGGTAAGATCAATTTCAATCTTTGGAAGACTGACATGTATGATGTTCTTGTTCAAGAACGGTTGCAGTCAGCAGTAAAGAAGAAGGAAAAGCCAACTGATATGAAGGATGGCGTTTGGGAAGATATTCGTGAAAGAGCCATAAGTCTAATCCGACTATCCTTGACGAACGAGGTCAAATGCAGATTTCTTGAAGAAACTGACGCAGCAAGTCTGTGGAAAAGACTCATAACTGACTACTCCAGTTCGTCATTATTAGATCGGATGCATTGGAAGAGGAAGTTATTCCGTTTATCTATGAAGGAAGGTACCGATCTCCAAGACCATATTACAGAGTTCAATAAGGTATTATCTGAACTTAAGGCGATCAACGCAGATGTGTGTGAGGAAGATAAAACTTTCAACCTGATATATTCACTGCCGGATTCATACGAGCCTTTGATCACGACCATGCTATACGGTAGATCTGCCAAGGAGAGTATTTCGGTAGATGGTGTAATCAAAGCATTGAAGGAAAATCAACTTAGGAAGGAGACCCATAAATCTTCATCCTCTATTCCTACAAGTTGTCTAGCAGTGGATGGTCCTTCGAGGAGAAGACAAAGTGCTTTGCAAAAGGATTCGATCCGTTGCCGATATTGCAAGAGACCAGGACATATCAAGAAAGACAGTTGAAAATTGCAGAATCAGGAGAGCACAAAGAACAGGAGTTCATCCAATGTGTTTAGTGTCTTCGATTCAGGCGATTCGTGTCTTCTTGTTTCAAATTCTTTAGAAGTGGATTCTAGTTAGTTTCTTGACTCAGGTAGTTTTTCTCATATATGCTCCGAGAGAGTTGTTTTCTACTTATAAGTCTACTACGGGGCGTTGTGTGACAATGGGAACTGGAGAGAACTGTGAAGTAGTGGATGAGGGGACAGTTGAGTTGAAGATGCCAGGTCTACACATGTTCACTTTAAGGGATGTTTTGCATATTCCTCTGCTGAAACGGAATCTGATTTCCTTGGAAACTCTTGATGCACGGGGCTGCAGGTACACAGCTCGAGTTGGAGTTCTGTCTGTTTTTCAGGGTCGTCATAAGGTGATTAGAGGTATGAGAGTGGTTGGGCCAAGCCAAAATAATCTCTACAAGCTTTGGAGAATTCGAAATACTTGTGCAAGTGTTGCTCCTTTTTCCGGTATTCCCGCAAGCTCAGCTAGTTTGCCGCAACTAGATTCATCGAGACGAGACCACGACGTTCGAATATCATCGAGAGGTAGAGAAAGCCTAAGGGTAGGTGGAGTTCGTGCGGAGTTTGGCAACTTCGTGAGTATTTCTACGGAGGTAGGCCTTTGAGGGGCTGCACTAGATTTGGTGAGATTAGGTAGAGATCAGTTCAACTGGAAGAAGAAGCTATTATTCTAAGTTTTCTTTGCAAGTGGAATTTGTTAGAGTTTGGAGATGAGTTACACATCATGTGATAGCACTCGTATGCAATCCAAGGTGGAGTTTGTTAGGGTTGTATCTTGTATACTCGTTCAGATTAAAAGAAGGTAATATGAAGCACGGAGGTTGAAGCATCGAAGCGAGTAGAAGGAGAACAGCAGCAGCAGCAGGTGCAGCTAGTTGCGGTCGACCGGTCTAGGTGACAGTCGACCGCACCCCCGACTGCACCCCCGACCGCTATTTGTGCTAGGAAGTCAGAGAGCGGTACGGTCGACCGGTCTTGGTGGACGGTCGACCGCCCGCGGTGCTGATTCATTTTTGGGCCTCGATTTGTTAAGTCGTTTCAGCCCAATCTTCAGCTCCAAGTTAGATCGTGCGGCTCCTATTCAGTTACTTCTTTTTCAGGTTTTATCAGATGACTGAGGATCAAGATTAGACCTAGGTTTTCTCTCTATTCTTCTATATATATTGTAAACTCCTCCAATATGAGAGTGAGTACTTCATAAATTATTTTCTCCATTGCAAAGAGAGACTCGAGAGAGAGATAGTTCTTGGTGGGTGAGTTTAATTCCTTGTGTCAAGTGAATCAGTAACTCCTTGTAATCTTCTCTAGTTGAATATCAAATCTCCCTATATTTCCCCCCGAATTAAGCAAAAGCTAACCGGGATAAGTCATCGTTGTTGTGTTTGTGTTAGTTAGGTGAATCTACTTGCTTGCTCAATTTATTCACCTCATCTACTTCGTCTTCTTCATTGCTCTATTAGTTCCGCTGCGACCAGAGGGCGTTTGTTGACGCCCCAATCCCAACAGAAACATTGGCGGATAAAATATCACGAAGTTTGAACATGTTTTGTTTATGCATCAAGGAGTTTTATTTGTTATATTGCTAAAAACCGTTCATTTTGCCACCCGTTGTTGCATGCATAAATAATATTCAAACTTCGTGATATTTTATTCTCCTATATTTTATGATAACTTGATCACTTTGAACAATGTGAATCATACATTAGAAAAGTGGAGATTGGTGAAAAAAATTCACTTATTTTCACGTATTAAATGTGTCACTTACTAGATCACTACCATGTATATATATATATATATATATATATATATATATATATATATATATATATATATATATATATATATATATATATGAGAAAAGTGAGCCTTATATAGAGTATGAGAAAATTTTCTTCATACAAAGTGATTATACTCACTTGGTGGGACCATTATGGAAGATCCACTCCGTCCATCTATGTGTAGAAAAAATCTAGTTTGGAGATCATTCACCCATGCATCATGTAGTTGAGAAATGAACGATTTCAACAGTAATATAAATTGAACCACAAATTAGACCCATGATACATGGGTGAATGACCTCCAAACAACTTGATTTTTTCTACACATACTTCTATTAGCATGATAAACCTGATGGACAGAGTGGATCTTCCATAATGGCCCTACCAAGTGAGTATAATCACTTTGTATGAGGAAAATTTTCTCATACAAATATGAGGCTCACATTACTCTCTCTCTCTCTATATATATATATATATGGGCTATCTTCCATTGCAAACGCAAATATCGTGCGAACTCGTGCACACCACTTAACCCGTCATTGGGAATGACGGGTTAAGGCAAAACACATAACCCGTCATTGGTGATGACGGGTTATGTGTTTTGCCTTAACCCGTCATTGGGGATGACGGGTTAAGTGGTTCGCACGTTCGCAACTGCTACAGTAGCGTTTGCAACGGAAGAAGCCTCTCTCTCTCTCTCTCTCTCTCTCTCTCTCTCTCTCTCTCTCTCTCTCTCTCTCTCTCTCTCTCTCTATATATATATATATATATATATATATACACACACACACGTTTACATGTTTCGCTTAATAGATTTGTTGTTTATTAATACTATCAATTGTATCGAAGTTCATTAGGCTAATTAATACTCCCCATTCTTATATCTTTTAATATCATCCATGCATACTAATTAATTAAAACAACATCCATGGCAAAGAACCACCAAGAAATTGCAAGTATATTTGCCTTGAAAATTGCCCATGACTATTGTCATATATGATGTAAAAGGAATATATAAGAAGTATCTTACATAACATAACAATCATACAATGTCATATTTACGAGAAAGAAATTTGTTCCCATATTTTTAACTCACCTAATTCCATAAAAATGATGCAATATGTTTTCTGCTCTGTGGATTTCCTGAATAGTTAACTAACTGATCCCATTCCTTTAAACACATTAACATTCATTTTTTTTTACTTTGTTTTTACCTCCTTTCCTCAAGAAAATAGAGTGCGGCATTTTTTTTCAGTTACGTGACTGATAGATGGTGCAACGTTACCCTAGGACCAATTCATTTGAAAATTCCATGTAAGTGTCCTTTTTTTACATGGGTCAATGCACCAGGTTATAAAAGCTCCTTCATTTAAACCTCATTTTCACCATCGAATATATCTATAGATCTACAAATGAATTACATACCCTAGCCAATTCGATCAAACCATTCTCTGTGGCTTAAACTTAAGCATTAAGATAAATTGGTTTTAACAACTTCAATATGTGCTTATGCGTATATCACCAATGTCCTTATGAATCAAATTCAGGAGACAATGAAAGCTAGAGGTTGATGACTAGTAGGCATAAGAAACATATATAAACAAACAAAATAATTTGTGTTTTTGTGTTCTACCATTAGGTAACAGTGCACTAAAAATTGTAAGAAATAGCTTAGATTCTAAGATCCTACTCACCACAGAGAAAATAATGAATTAATCTATCATGAATATCATTAATTCACAGTAACATCAATAAATAAGGGCAAATCATGTAGATTTCTAGCTACCAAATAATGGAATGATCAATATATCCTGATAAACCACATGCACACCCAGCCGCATAAGCAGACACGCACACACGCGCACGCGCGCACACACACACACACAAGTAAACAAACAAAGAAAGAAAAAGTTAGCTATTTGGTTTACGAGAAATATAAACAAGTAAACAAAAGTGTATGCAGACTGTTGAGCATAAAACTCCAGATAGTTTAAAGAGAAATGAAAACGGAATGAGAGAAGGCAGAAGATTAATAAGACAACAACACACACATCCCTTCCTTAATATATTATTATCAGAGTACACATATTAGGATAGATTAGTATCGAAAGATGAATCTGCCACAAATTTTGGATAATCACTAGCAATATGCATTCCCTATCCATTAATAAAACAATATATGGGTCTTGTATGTGTATGACAAAATGTTAATGGAAGAAATAGAAATGCATAACTAGGGAACGATAGCAAAGTCAGCATTGATATGATAATCGTTTTAGATAATGCATTCTGGTGAGAAAGAGCAACCTTTAAATTACAACTATAAAGTTGGCTTAAGTCTTCTTCATATATCAACCTTAAAAATGTATTATGCTACCCAATATAAAATCATTTTCATAAATAACTTTAACACCAAGTATACGCACATAATTTTATGCAAATTATTTCATTAGAAGGTGTCTTCCAAATCATACATTATGTTCAATCCATTCGCTTTAAAAGAAATTCTGAGTTAGTATACAAATAAAAACTATCAGTAAAGTAGACATGATTAGGTATCATTCATAATCATTAGAAGTTGTCTTCCAAATCATACATTATGTTCAATCCATTCGCTTTAAAAGAAATTCTGAGTTAGTATACAAATAAATACTATCAGTAAAGTAGACATGATTAGGTATCATTCATAAGCCATCATGCATAATATCACGCAGAGTGTATATAGATACGCCTAACTTCAACTATGATAGATTTAAGCATATAATAAAGGTAGATATAAAATAAATGGCATAATCAAAGTATATAACTACAGAATGACGAACTAATAAAACATATATAAATAGTATTTTTGAAAAATAAACAATACATTTACACTAGTATATCAAACCAAAATTCTACATTGAACGTTCATATGCCAAATAAGGAAAATTCAGTCAATACTGAAAGTATTTTGTAAAGTATCTATACAGGAAAAAACAAAGAATTTTTTTTTTAATCAAATAAGAAAACATATAGTATCCCTCAAGCATTGCAGGCTTGCATTTAGCCATTTAGACATAGGGCAAACACAGTAAATGGGAATGCACCAAAAATTAGGAGAGAAAGCATGCAGCAAGTAAGTTCCCAAATGGGGAATATGTTGGCGTTGAAAACTAGTTCTCCATACTACTATAAATAAAGAAATAAAGTTGTTAATAGGATACAAGTTCCAATGTGATGCTCTACAGCACATACCACATACCAACCCTTCTAATATAATAAATTCAAGACAACAAAAAAACATTGGTGTGAAAGAAGACTAAACAAAGAAACATAAAATCAAATTAGTATTATTTGAAGCAATGTTTTTATAATATAAATATAAAAAATCAGTCAATAAAAAACAAGGGTTTCTCCCACATGGGTTACTAACAAATGTGGAAAATGCATATAGCTTACTCACAAATTGATATTTTCATATAACACGCAATGTAGGCCAATACCAAAAAAGTATTTTTACTTGCTATTGTCACTCTATTTATATTAAATTTTACTCTTGAGTTTGAAAATAATTATTTTGCCCTCCTGTTAGGATTAGGGGTTTAGGGTTGGGTCAAGGTTAGGGCAAAATAGTTATTTTAAAAGGAGGGCAAAATCATCAATTTAAGAGGAGTAAAATTTAACGTAAATAGAATGACAATACACTAACCTTGAATTTTTTATATTGGCTAATATTGTAAGTGGGTTATATGAAAATATTAATTTGTGAGTGAGATATATAGAATTTAATTTTCATATCAGGTAGGTAGTTACCCATGTGGATTGACCCAACAAAACAAACAGTCAAGAAAAGGGTGCTACAGCACTGAAGCTAGGTTTACTTTTTACACCATCTTTTTCTTAGTATAGAGGATGGAGCTTTCTTTATTAGTGAGTGAGTTGGAGAGTGAACGGGAGCTAGGGTCATAACAAAGCTACAAAGGGAAGTAGCTAGTGGTAATAACTAGCATCATTGAAGAAGCATCGATCACTTCATCAACAGTGTAACTACTCTTGTCATGTCTCTTCCACCCTCTTTTCTCAACAGCAAACAACAAGAAAAATAAGCTCACAATAATTATTTGTTAGGCGAAAATATTATTAACGCAATATAATAAGAAATAAAACACCCCCTCCACCCCCCAACACACACACAAAGAAAGAATTAGAAACTTAAACACACATATTTCATTACTTACAACAACAATAATGCCATTGTTTTTTCATGGAATGTAGACGGCGCTTTAATTAAATTTAACTTAATATTAATACAATTTTAATTTATTGGGTTACCATAATTTGTACCTCCAAGTAATACTCCTGGACCACCGTAAATATCAGTCGGAACCATCGCAGCCGACGACGACCCATTCCTCCCTCCTCCCCCGCCGCTTGTCGAAGCTCCTCCCAAATGTATCTCTGAAATATTCGGAATAGCATTATTGTTATTATTGTTGCTATTATTCTCCCTATTCTCTTCGCCTTGGTCGTAAAGAAATCCTTTGAAAACATGCCCACCGATCTTCACCATCGCCTGGTACGCATACTCGTCCTCTCCTTCATCCTCCACAGACGTCACCCTCACGCATTTGAACATCGCCGGTGCCCTCACCTGCCCCGGCAAAGTCTCCCGAAAACTCGCATCTAAAATAAATCAAAGATTACAAATTTCACATGAAATTAAACGCTACATTTCTCAGAGAGAAAATTAAAATAAAAAAAAATAACCAATTTGCATAATTTATTCACCTTGGTGACTAGAACTAGTATCGAAACTACGAGTAGTGTTCGAAGTGGAAGTGTGAGAAGTTGTAGGCTGCGAAGTCAAATGCCGCCGCTTCTTTGACGCGGAAGTAGAAGCAGACGAGCATCCACCAGCTGGAGCGCCAGTGGAAGCCGACAGCTGGCGCTCACGGCGGCGAGCAGCGGGGACCCACGTGCTCTTCAAGTGAGTAGAACAATCAAATCCGCGAGTCTTGCAGCAAGTTCTGCATCTTCGATGGCTACAATCCTTCTTGGCCTGGTTGCCGCAGTCCTCGCAGGTGATCGTACCAGCACTACCGCTGCTTGCCGTAAGAATACCGGTCGTATCGAGCATCGCAAATGGCGGCTTTTTGAGGTAAGGATTGTTGTTGTTGGAACTAGGGCTAGGGTTTTGCTGCCATGTGAGATTTATGGGAGTTGTGGATTTGGAGCGGGAATCTTGATGGGGTTCTTGATCTACGAGGCAAGGGGCGGCGGAGAGGAGAGGGATGATAGGATGATCCGCGGAGGATAATAAGGATTCTTGATTGGTGTGGTGGTGGTGGTGGTGGAAGGAGGCGGCGGGGGCGACGACGTAGACGTCGCGGAGGCCGACCATGCCTATATCGGCGGCGGTGATGTTGTAGTTGATTTGGCGGGAGGATGATGAGGAAGGGGGCCATAGTCCGGCGGCGATGGAGGAGGAGGAGGTGGCGCCGCCGGAGGGAGCGGCAGCGCTGAAGCCGAGGCAGAGGTCGTCGCCACGGCCGATGGTGGAGGCGGAGGCAGAGACCCAGTCAGCGAAGGCACCGCTGTCCGAAGGGAACCGCCTGCTTCCAGAGGATGCCAGTATATATAAGGAAAGAAGACGAAGAAGAAGAAGAGGAAGAGAATGAAATTGGGATCGAAATTGTTGCTGTGTTTCTTTGAATATTTTTAATGCTTTTAATTATCAGAAGCAGCAGGAGAAGCAGCTAGCACTGCAAACACTGCAATTATAGAAGCAGCATGTCTTGTTTGCATCAAAGCAAGCTAGTTGAGATGGTGATGGTGGTGATGATGATAATGATGATGATGATAGGTGGGGGGCAGGGCAAGCAGTAAACTTTTTTTAGATTTTATTTTAATTTATTTTTCTGGAGATGGGAGGGAAAGCCGGAAAAGGGGCAAGGAGTGGGGCCTCTGAAATTCCTTCTGGAGAAGGGATGTTGCTTTTCTTCCTTTCTTTCTATTTTCTTTATATATTATTATTAAATTGTTTTTTTGTTTTTTTTTGGCTGTTTCTTCGTTTCTTTTTAGTACTACGCTGCTGCTACTGACTCTTTTTTTTTTCCTACTGAGAACTGAACAACACTGATGATATAGGCCTCCTGCTGCAACGTACTGCAACTGGGTTGCAGGAGTATTATTGTTGCTGCTGTTGTTGTGTTTGTTTTAAAGGCTTTTCTTACTTTCGGCTCCCACATTCACAACCAAAAGATGGGGATATGAGTAGGGGTGGACAACTATTATCCGAACCGATTATTTTGAATCAATCCAATTCGAACTGACCGGTTTGTAACTGAACTAATTGGAGATTTGGATTGACTCGGTTTTTTATCTTCAATAACTAACTGGACCGATTCAGTTGTTGGATAGGGATTTCAAATAACCGATAAAACTGAACCGATCGTACCTTTATGCATAATTCCATAAAAAAATATAGTTCTCTTTTAATTTCTTGAATATAAAAATAGTCATTTCTCATTTTCTTGAAGATACAAACAGTCTTCTTTAATTTCTTTAATACAAACCAAACAATTGTTCTACCTATGTTTTGATTCTCTATAATCTTGTGTGTTATGCTGTTGAGAAATGTTTAATTTACAGTGTGGCCCAACTTAATAAAATCATGAAGTTGATGTAACATTTAGTAGTTACTTTAATCAAGTCAAGTAAAAATTGTAATCTAAATCTTTTTTTATTGTAGCTGAAATTCAATTAGCTATTGGTATTTAATATTTTTTTTATGATAATAAACTAAGATTACAGAAGTATGCAAATGAAAAAGTAGTTTATCTCACCATTTAAACATCATAATCTCAAACAATTAGTGCAAAATTTATTAACAACTTGTACTTTTATGAATCTTCATTTTAACTTCATTTCTCAATAACAAATAACAGGTTATGTCTTAAGTTTGATTGAACTTGATCTTTAAATTTCAACAAAATTATAAATGATGTTGAAGGTAAAAAATAACATGCCAAACCGACCATTCAATCCAACCCAAACCGAGCTTAATCGGTTGGATGGAAACCGACCGATCCCCACTCTTAGATATGGGGGATATGGGGAGAAAAATCCAGCCAAGCTCTTCTTCAGTGTCTTCTCTCCTGTCTATTCACTTTTCTTCCTCACTTTCAATGCATCCAACTCTATTGACTCTCCGGCTCTTAACCCTCTACTCTACTACTCTATCAGGCCACTGCATTATATCACCCAATCTCACGTGATCGTCTTTCTTTTGTTGGAGCTTACCCTCTCTACTCTTCTTTGTGGGGCCCTCTGAATTAACTCACTAGCATTACTCTTTGCAAATTTGTTCATTCTGGAATTGTTTTGCATAATTGTCATGTAAGACAGAAAACCAGAGAGGCAAATTGTTTATTTTTTTAAAGAAAATCGGTTATAGTCCCACCCACCACACATGAAAACAGCCTCAAAAATATATCGACCATTGAGTATATCAATATAATCGTATTATACGCTGAATTAGCTCTTAGAACGACATACTTGACAGAAAATTCTTGTGTGCGGTACAGGATGAATGACATATCACATGTGCTCGCCCGAGAATAGTTCCGAAGGGTCGTGTGGTGTTTGATTTTCTCATTGATGCAAATTGACATGTTATTTAGCCAATGTTGGCATGACACTAGCACATGTTGATTTGAATTTTTGGAAGGATAGACAAAATAACTTGTATGTGCGTATGATGAGGACTCAAATATGCAAGATTTCTAATATGAGAAATGCTACTGATGCGGTTTGTTTTTTGGGTGTTGGGACAACAGGTGTGAATTCTCTCAATTTGTATGGTGAAAGAACCTACGCAGCACTGGTGTCAGTCCGATTCCGGGTAGCAGGAGCGGCTCGGGAGAGGGAGCACAGAAGGGATCGGAAGGGAGGATGGATGCTCGGCTCGGATCTAGGAGCTCGACTCGGCAGGGTCTTCTGTACCTACACACGACCTGAAAACACCAGGAGAAATCCCGGCGACAGGCCCTCCGACGAACAAGTCAGTCAGAGTGGGCACCTAGGGTTCAGGTGGGGAGAATTTTCATTACCTTTCACAGTGAGGAGGGGGTGGAGTATTTATAGGCAGGGGTAAACGGGTCTGGAGCCCTGGTGGGCCGGGTCGGACCCGATTGCCCATGGATCTGAGCTGGCTAAGGCCTGTTACACTGTAGCTGGTCTGATGATCATGGTGGGGAGGATCCAGGGGAGATCAAAGGGCTCTGGTTGATGCTGCATAATTTATCTCCTATCACAAGCCCCCCATTCCTATGGGACCGTGCCTGGCTGGTCGTGCAGGAGTAGTCGAGTTTTGTGGCGGAGAGCGAATGAAGAGTTTCTGTAACTAGGATCGGTCCAGAGGGACGAGCAACACCGTGTGGTTTGGCCTATGGGAGTTACCCCTGTGCTCGAGATGTGGGTCGTCCTCCGAGGCTGCCGGGGCCCGGAAGGGCGAGCTAGGCCAAGTTGGTACATTGAAGGTACCCCAGGGCTCGAGATATAGGTCGACCGTCGAGGCTGTAGGGGGTCAGAAGGGCGAGCGAGGCTAAGAGACTTGGCCTGTTGAAGTTATCCCTGTGCTCGAGAAGTGAGTCGACCGTCGAGGCTTTAGCGGGTCGGAAAGGCGAGCGAGACCAATTGGCTTGGCCTGTTGAAGCTACCCCTGTGCTCGAGATGTAGGTCGACTGTCGAGGCTTTAGGAGGTCGGAAGGGCGAGCGAGGCCAAGTGACTTGGCCTGTTGGAGCTACCCCTGTGCTCGAGATGTAGGTTGACCGTCGAGGCTGTAGGGGATCGGAAGGACGAGCGAGGCCAAGTGACTTGGCCTGTTGGAGCTACCCCTGTGCTCGAGATGTAGGTTGACCGTCGAGGCTGTAGGGGATCGGAAGGACGAGCGAGGCCAAGTGACTTGGCCTGTTGGAGCTACCCCTGTGCTCGAGATGTAGGTCGACCGTCGAGGTTGTAGGGGATCAGAAGGGCGAGCGAGGCCAAGTAACTTGGCCTGTTGGAGCTACCCCTGTGCTCGAGATGTGGGTCGACCGTCGAGGCTTTAGGGGGTCGAAAGGGCGAGCGAGGACAATTGGCTTGGCTTGTTGAAGCTACCCCTGTACTCGAGATGTAGGTCGACCGTCGAGACTGTAGGGAGTCGAAAGGGCGACCGAGGCCAAATGACTTGGCCTATTGGAGCTACCCCTGTGCTTGAGATGTAGGTCGACCATCAAGGCTGTAGGGGGTCGGAAGGGCGACCGAGGCCAAGTGACTTGGCCTTGACGATCTGTTGAGTAAGGAGGGCAGGAGCATAGCTCGGGATCGTGCTAAGTCTGGGGCTTGCTCGGTGGCCGACCCGAAGTTTCTTGCAAACAACGCTTAATAAGGGACGTTTCGCCTTCCGATAAACATTAATGGCGACGGTTCGTCTTCCTCCCTTTGGACTTCTTGATGTAATAAAGGCGCTGCTCATGGGGCTATAAAACTCCCCTTTCCCCATCAGAAATTCATCAGCAACTGGAGGTGACTCCTGGGGAGGAGAGTTGGGTGCCTGCCAAAGGCGGGCGCCCCTAAACGGAATTTTCGGCCGAGATCTGGATCAGTGGCTCCCCTGCCGCCCTCGAATAATTCAGGATTTTTGTCTTTGAAGGCTGTTAAACCCCGAGTTGTTCGTGACTGAGAGGTGGGTCAACCAGCGGTCCGGTGCTCGGGGCGAGAGTTCGGGGTCGGTGGCTCCCCTGCCGCCCTCGAACAATTCAGGATTTTTGGCTTTGAAGGTCGTTAAACCCCGAGTTATTCGTGGGTGAGAGGTGGGTCAACCAACGGTCCTGGACTCGGGGTGCTTGCCGAAGGCAAGCCCCCAAATCTAATGAAAATTTTTCTTCTGGGTGCTGTGTAGGCCATCCTGATGCCATAGGTGGTCGAAAGGACGAGCGAGGCCAATTAACTTGGCCTATTAAAGCTACCCCTGTGCTCGAGATGTAGGTCGACCGTCGAGGCTATAGGGGGTCGAAAGGACGAGTGAGGCCAATTGGCTTGGCCTGTTGAAGCTACCCCTGTGCTCGAGATGTAGGTCGACCGTCGAGGCTGCAGGGGGTCGGAAGGACGAGCGAGGCCAATTTCCTTAGCCTGTTGAAGCTACCCCTGTGCTCGAGATGTAGGTAGGCCGTAGAGACTGTAGGGGGTCGGAAGGACGAGCGAGGCTAATTCCCTTGACCTGTTGAAGCTACCCCTGTGCTCGAGATGTAGGTCGACCGTCGAGGCTGTAGGGGGTCGGAAGGACGAGCGAGGCCAATATTCCAACCGGCATTAGGTGAACCATTTTTCGCGAGAATCGAGGAGTTACAGTAACTACTTTCGCAAGAATTGAGACAATTACTGTAACTAATTCTCACGAAAATCGAGGAGCATAAGTCCTCTATATATACTCGCCCCCCCTTTCTCACTTCTCACTTTCGCTTTCTCTCACTAGAACTCAGAGCTTCTCTCTCTAAGGCTTTCCGTCACCGTCGACCAGTTTTCCGGCTGCTTCTCCGATCAAGTCACAGGTTAGTTTTCTTAGTCATGTTTAGGGCTCAGTCCAGTTCCTTCGCCTCTACCTCCGATAGCTATGTTCACACTAGGCTGTCGGATTCGACCACCTCTTCGGATGCTCTGGAAGCTTCGACCTCGTGGGATACGGCGGACAAGGTGTTAGTCGTGGAGCCCCTGCTGACTCACAAACCCTTTGTTGTGGAGAGTAGTAGTTCGGAAGAGGAGGGTACCGAGGACGAGGATGAAGAGGAGGGTGACGGAGGGGAGGACGAAGAGGACGAGGCTGAAGAGGAGGGTGACGGAGGGGAGGACGAAGGGGACGAGGCCGAGGGCGGTCAGATAGAGGGGAGGGGGGACTCCCCCCAGAGAGCCTCTGCCCTCGAGTCGTTGGCTACCCCGTCGCCCAAGAAGGCCCGTAAGGTTCGAAAGAAGAGGGTAAGGGTGACTCTGCCAAGCAGCCCTGATAGGATGATTGCACCTCAAAACTTAGGGGTCCCGTTCTTGCCACAACCTCGGTCGATCAGGAACTATCTGGACGACGTCGGGGATAAGGCTCTGTATGGGGTGCAGCCATCGTCGCCGAGCCGAGTAAAGATTAAGATGGACGGTACTCCCACGGTTGAAAGGGCAGGATCTCTCGGTCATTCGAGCAAGCTACTTCATCGGCAAGAAGTACGAGCTGATGGTCCCGAGCATTGGTCTTCGGCCGACCAACCCATCTTTCCCGTAGATGCATTCTCCTCGGGACTGAGGCTGCCCATTCACCCCTTCATCCGGAAGGTTCTCAACTGGTCCTCGCTTTGTCCGATGAAATTTTGGTCGAACTCCTGGAAACAGATGGTCAACTTTGTACTGCTGTGTACAGAGAGGAAGGTACCGCTGAGGTTGAGTATCTTTCGGGCCATGTTGGGGGTTAGCTCGTCCGGCGAGTTCAAGGGGATCTACTACGTGTCACCTCGGAGCGGGTGCAAGGTCGTGCATGGACACCCCGACTCAATAAAGGAGTAGAAGAGAAAATATTTCCTCGTCCGGAATGAGGAGCAATGGGATATCCCGATGAGATGAAATTTTTACAAGCCGAACTTCAAGGGGCCGAGGAAGGGCGATCTTTCGGCCGAGGAATGGGGTTTTGTGGAGCGCTTTCGGAAGAGTCACAGTATAAGTTGGCCAAAAGTGATGGAGAGTCACCTGATCTGAGTCGGGCTGAGCCCCGCCCCGCCCTGTATGTTTTTTGTTCATTTTTATTTGCATACTTCTCTTTCGTGCTCATCTTTTGTTAATGGGTCTTTTCACAGAGATGGACCCTGAGGAGATCAAGCGAGGAGGATTACGATGAAGAAGGAGAAGGCAGAGCAGGTCGAAAAGGGAAAGTAGGCGGTGGTTCCGTCCCGAACGGCCTCTGAGGCCGTGTTCGAGCCGAAGTCGAAGAAGCAGAAGACGAGTTAGTCGAGGGAGGTCGCTATCGCGCTGAGTAAGGGGGCTTTGAAGGCGTCTGAGGTCTCCTAAGGTCTCCTCCCTCCTCTCCGTGCTGACACCGAAGCCATGGTCGGGAAGGAAGGCCTGCGGCAATGGGCCCCAAACTGGGCTATTCGCCAAGGGGACTCCCTAACCGAGGGCCTCGTGTAACACCCCGAATTTTAAATAAGGATAAATTCGAGATTTCACAGGATCTTTACTTCACTTCGTACAATTTTACAAGGAAATTTAAAACTTTTCATTCACAATACATCAGAGTTTCTTTACACTTGATTTTTACACAGCGGAAGACTAAAAGATTACAATAATGAAAAACAACTTGTATAACTTTAACATCATTTGCAACATCTTTAACAGCAACAGCATGTCCACTTTTATAACTCCATGAATAGTCCATTACCTGCATGTCAGTCTGTGGGCACGTCAGTCACTTACAACTGATGAAATGTTATACACGGCTATCCTCTCTATGCCGGGAATAGTATAACGATCTCATACTTTAACAAATCACAAAAAAAAGATTGAATGAACAAGTAAAGTGTCAAGGGTGATTATTCTAAATATAAGTGTATGTCATGCCTTAATGCCTAATGCACACAATTCTACACTAGGATGACACTAATGCACACTTGTTCGGATTCTATGCATCCCATACTACATAGGTCCGAGGGCAAGTGCCTACGTTCTTCACAATACAGGGCTCGATCCCTCGCCATGAAAACTACCCAGTAGCAAAACAAAGTTCAGACTATTCCACGAATGTGAATCCCAGCCTTGGAGTCCACCGCCAGCTGTTATAACAGATTCCACATCGTACGAACCGTCCCGTATGTGACCCTCTAGCCCAGTATATATATATATATACATTGGAGACGGTAAACACAAAAATCCATCCGTCCGACTACTCAAGATCTTGGATTCCATGCATGCACAATCCTTCATACCATTCATTTATAATATCAAATCCATTCCATGCATGGATTTTATCTACAGCCAACATTTCAACATATTTATACACTTTCAACATATATATATATATATATTACACATATACTATTTTTTGAAAATTTACGGGGTGTTACACACACCCCCTTCAGAAATCAGCGTCCTCGCTGAGGACGGGGCATGCACAATTCCCCTTCAGAAATCAGCGTCCTCGCTGAGCACGGGGCATGCACAATCTAGTGCAGGATCTACTTTCTAGCCGATGTGGAGTGGAGTACCCTAGCCCACCCCCGTGGATTTACCGGGCGTACCCTGATTCTGCGTGTTGTCCAGACCCCTAGCCCACCCCCGTGGGGCCCACCCCCGTGGATTTACCGGGCGTCCTGGCCACAACCCCGCTCCCTCTCAGGCATACATCTCACTCACTCTTACCCACACTCGGTGTCGAAAGTCGGCTCTGATATTTTTTGTAACGCCCCTGCCCCGAGCTCGGACAATTTATACAATTTATAAGACAAATTAGATACTATGTAGTACAACTGCCCACCACAGGCTGCCTCTCAAAAGTTGGTTAACCGATTAGGTGACTCTTGATCCTTGGCTTTATTATTTATATTATATTTTATTACAGTAAGTTACCGATATGGGATTAATATCACATACCTTACCTTTTACTCCTGGATGAAATGTACAGTGGAAGCACATGCACCCGGTGGGCCCCCTCATGGTAAGCCACATCACCATGGCTAATTGAAACCAACAGCATACCAAGCTGTGTTTCATTCGTGGGCCCCCATTGGCTAATCCTTCATACCATTCATTTATAATATCAAATCCATTCCATGCATGGATTTTATCTACAGCCAACATTTCAACATATTTATACACTTTCAACATATATATATATATATATTACACATATACTATTTTTTGAAAATTTACGGGGTGTTACACAATTCCTTAGCAATGGCTTCCTCTAGCAATTCCTCCAAGCAAAAGGACCCTCTCTCTCTTTCTTTTCTTTCTTTCTTTCTTTCTTTCTATATTGTTTTTGGTGCAAGAGAAATATAGGAAATGAGGCTCTATTTATAGGGTATGGTTAGGGTCTATTATGCATAATTTTGCACCTAATAACTCTCCATAATAATTCTTACAACTCTCCATGTTCTAAACTCCTAAAACCTACAACTCTTCATCTCCCCACTACTCCATACCTTAACTCACATTCATTCTCTCTTCTCTTCATGAAAACCGGCCCCCCCTTGCCCATGATTTGGTCTAGGTACATTTGTGTGTACATGCACATATGCACAAACAAATATGAACACATTTCTATAACTCTAAATGTGTACTAATATGTGTAACTTGTCATGTATTAGTACATGTTTAACTAAAAATGTGATTTTAATAGTGGACTTGCTACATGGGCTCATTACTAATTAATTTATTTAATTATCTAGTGGGCTTGCAACATGGACTCATTACTAATTAATTTATTTAATTATCTAGTGGGCTCCTCTCCTAATGGGCTATATTTTAGTTTATAGGTCCATGGATCAAAAGAAAGGCTAAATAAAACTAATGCATGCTAAAAATAGTAAAATGAGAGTAGCAAAATGAGAATAAAAATTTGCACGTGCACCATACGTGCAGAAAAAATTGAAAAATGCATTTTAATAAAAACAAGGAAAAAATAAATTTTCATTTAATAAAATAGATTTAAATACATAAAAATAAATAATTTAAACCTATAGAAAATATTATACGTAGTGGTGGAAACACGTGCATCAAAACACGTAAAAAGCACGTAAATCCCAGGGATTGAAATATTATATTTTAGTTGACTGAAATCAATACGGAAAATGTATAAATAGTACGAATCCAAAATATGTAGTGAAACACATTACAAAATATACGTGCGTAACACCCAGGGGCAAAATTGTAATTTCCATTTTTGCGGGGTGTTACACCTCGTCTCGATGGAGTTCGTGGACAAGATGGCCCGGCCCCAGGATCGGGAGAGCATGGGGGCCGACACCTCCAAATCAGCCTACATGAGATGGGCTCAGACCAGCGTGCAGGTAATTTCTAAGGCCTTTTGTTTTGTTTGTTTTGTTTGTTTTGTATCGGTTTCTCATGACTTTGTTTTTACCCAAGTGTTTTGACCTCGGCTGTAGGCTTGCATGTCCGGGAATCAGGTGAGGCAGCTGCACGAGATGGAGCTTAAATATGAGCGGAGCCAGACCAACCGCTACAAGCACGAGAAGGTGGATTTGAAGCTTTTGCTGGAGGCTTCCAAGAAACGGGAGCAGGCTCTGAAGGCTGACCTGGCCTCGATGGCCGATGAAACGAACAAGAGGGAGGCGGCGCTGAAGAAGGCGTTCGAGGCCGAGAAGGGAGCGCTGATCTTGAAGACCCAGGACATGGCCATTGGGGCGTAGAACGAAGTGTACGCCAAGGTGATGGGCTATCTGATGCACTTCCACCCGACCTTCGACCTATCGTATTTTGACTACGACATGGAGATTGAGGGCCTGCCGAAGACCCCCAGGGGCGATGCACAGGGCGAAGGGATGGCGGGGTCGGAGGAGCGAGTGTCGATTCGGCGGTTGACACCACGGATGTCACCGGAGCCGAGGAAGAGGTGGGCTCGTAGTCGTAGCTATTTTCCTTTTTTTTCTTTTTTTTCCTTTCCGAATGTATTTTGCTGACCGCGGACTGGCCACCACATTATTTTGTACAAGTATTGGTAATTTATAACAAAGGATTTTTGGTGGGCCAACTGTTTTGCTTTTTTACTTTCGTATTGCTTTTGAGTCGGCTGTCGGGGTTTGTCCGAATGTTCTATACTTGTGTAATTTTTCAATTGGTTTTGCTTTCATCAGATGTTGTTCGTTCTTGCCGAGGTTGATCCTCGGTGGGCCGAGGTGACGCGGCTTTGGAGTAAGGTGAAGGTATTGGAGGCTACTATCGATCAGTATCGGAGGGAAGCTCGCGATCACGACGCCGCCTTCCACTATTTTCGGAATAAGTCGAAGGAGCTGAGCACGGGGTCGGCTCAGCTGAAGAAGGCGATAGCCGAACGAGACCTTGGGGATGCCAACCTCGAATTTTCCATGTCGAGTGCTTCGGTGCAGAGGCCCATATCGGAGTCGTTTCTCTTCGAAGTCATTGTGGAGAAGGAGATCGAGATTCAGCATTACAAAACGATGTTGGGGAGGTCGGTTCCTTCGGCGGTCGGATCTTCCTCTAGGCACGAACCGTCCCCCATTCTGCGATTGGAGTACGTTAGGCCAGGTGATGCTCAGAGTTTCGTGGCCAGTGTGTCCTCCATGGCTGATCATAGGGGCTCGACAAGGCATGCTTCGGAACCGAGTTGCTCGGCGGGGTTTGAGTTGACCCGTCCGAGCCCGGAGGGGAACTGAGGATAGCTTAGGACGAGACTTTCATTGTAATAAAGAATAAACCTCTATATTGTGCACCCCGCCTGGGGTGTTTTTAATAAAGAATGAACTTGCCGACCCCCCTTGACATGTTTTTGAGAACTCATTCAATGTTAGGTTCATATGGCGCTTGTTCTGTATCGGGGTCGAACAGATGGTTAGGAACTTGTAGCGGATTCATCTGGCTTCGAGGATTGGCCTTTCCGGCGGAGGCTGTGGTCGCTTCTGAGTATGGGATGGCGAGGGGGAGGAGTCCCGAGGGATCAACAGTACGTGGTGGCGTTTCGCCTCCCAATGTCATTAATGGGGCGACATTTCGCCTCCCCACGTCATTTAATGCGGGACATTTGGAATTCCATCGTTTCAACTTCTGATGTCATTAAATGGCAGCTCAGGGGGGGCTATAAAAACCCCCACTCCCTCATCAGAAGTTCATCAGAGAAAAATTTTGGGTGCTTGCTATAGGCGGGGGCCCTACCTCGGATTTTTTTGGCCGCGGGTTCCGGATCGGTGGCTCGCCTACCATACTTTAGCATTTTTTGGTAGATCAAGTTCCTAGACCTTGGGGATCTGCCGAAACTTGCTAGAGTGTGGGAGGTGTGCCGACCAAAGATCTGGGGGCTCGGAGGGTCTAGGGTCGGTGGCTCCCCTCCCGCCCTCGAACAATTCTGGATTTTTGGCTTTGAAGGCCATTAAATCCCGAGTTGTTCGCGGGTGAGAGGTGGGCCGAGCGAGGTCTTTTAGGGAAAGGATCCAGGGTCGGTGGCTCCCCTTCTGCCCTCGAACAATTTGGGGTTTCGGCTCTAAGGGCCGTGAACCTTAGGTTGTTCGTAGGTGAGAGGTGGGCCGACCAAAGATCCGGGGCCCGGGGCGCTTGCCTGAGGGTGAGCGTCCTAAGACTTTAATAAGAAATTTTCGAGTAGGGTGGCTAGCCGAAGTTCTGACTGGAGGTCAAGGTTTGGGGACCGGCGGGGATCGCCGAACCCCCATGCTTGAGAAAGCCTACCCATGTGCTGGAGATCGCCATACGGCATCGAGGCTTGGGTTGACGGAGAGCATCCAGCTCTTTCACCTTAGCTTAAGAAAGTTGCCCTTGTGCTCGAGTTTGCCATACAGCATCGAGGCTTAGGTCGGCGGAGAGCGTCGAGCTCTTTTGCCTTAGCTTGAGAAAGCTACCCTTGTGCTCGAGTTTGCCATACGACATCGAGACTTGGGTCGGCGGAGAGCATCAAGCTCTTTTGCCTTAGCTTGAGAAAGCTACCCTTGTGCTCAAGTTTGCTATACGGCATTGAGGCTTGGGTCGGCAGAGAGCATCGAGCTCTTTCGCCTTAGCTTGAGAAAGCTACCCTGGTGCTCGAGTTTGCCCTATGGCATCAAGGCTTGGGTCGGCAGAGAGCATCGAGCTCTTTTGCCTTAGCTTGAGAAAGCTATCCTTGTGCTTGAGTTTACCATACGACATCGAAGCTTGGGTCGGCAGTGAGCATCGAGCTCTTTTGCCTAAGCTTAAGAAAGCTACCCTTGTGCTCGAATTCGCCATACGATATCAAGGCTTGGGTCGGCGGAGAGCGTCGAGCCCTCTTGCCTTAGCTTGAGAAAGCTACCCTTATGCTTGAGTTTGCCATACGATATCGAGGCTTGGGTCAGCGGAGAGCGTTGAGCTCTTTTGCTTGCTTGCGAAAGCTATCCTTGTGCTCAAGTTTGCCATACGGCATCGAGGCTTGGGTTGGCGGAGAGCGTCGAGCTCTTTTGCCTTCGCTTGAGAAAGCTACCCTTGTGTTTGAGTTTACCATATGACATCGAGGCTTTGGTCGGTGGAGAACGTCGAGCTCTTTTGCCTTAGCTTGAGAAAGCTACCCTTGTGCTCGAGTTTGCCACACGGCATCGGCTTGGGTCAGCGGAGAGCGTCGAGCTCTTTTGTCTTAGCTTGAGAAAGCTATCCTTGTGCTCGAGTTTGCCATACGGCATCGAGGCTTGGGTCGGCGGAGAGCGTCAAGCTCTTTTGCCTTAGCTTGAGAAAGCTACCCTGGTGCTTGAGTTTTTCCTACAGCATCGAGGCTTGGGTCGGCAGAGAGCATCGAGCTTTTTTGCCTTACCTTGAGAAAGCTACCCTTGTGCTCGAGTTTGCCATACGACATCGAGGTTTGGGTCGGCAGAAAGCGTCGAGCTCTTTTACCTTAGCTTGAGAAAGCTACCCTTGTGCTCGAGTTTTCCATACGGCATCGAAGCTTGGGTCGGCGGAGAGCGTCGAGCTCTTTTGCCTTAGCTTGAGAAAGCTACCCTGGTGCTCGAGTTTTTCCTACGGCATCGAGGCTTGGGTCGGCAGAGAGCATCGAGCTTTTTTGCCTTAGCTTGAGAAAGCTACCCTTGTGCTCAAGTTTGCCATACGGCATCGAGGCTTGGGTCAGCAGAGAGCGTCGAGCTCTTTTGCCTTAGCTTGAGAAAGCTACCCTTGTGCTCGAGTTTGCCATACGACATCGATGCTTGGATCGGTGGAGAGCGTCGAGCTTTCTTGCCTTAGCTTGAGAAAGCTATCCTTATACTTGAGTTTGCCATACGGTATCGAGGCTTGGGTCGGCGGAGAGCGTCGATCTCTTTTGCCTTAGCTTGAGAAAGCTACCCTTGTGCTCGAGTTTGCCATACGGCATCGAGGCTTGGGTTGGCAGAGAGCATCGAGCTCTTTTGCCTTAGCTTGAGAAAGCTACCCTGGTGCTCGAGTTTGCCATACGGCATCGAGGCTTGGGTCGGCAGAGAGCGTCGAGCTCTTTTGCGAAGGGGGTCGAAGCTCTTTTGCGAAGGGCGTCGAGCTCTTTTTCCACCAGGAACTTCCTCTGGCCCATGGCTTGAGGAAAGGGGCCGACGTGGTCCATCCCCCACATGGCGAAGGGGGTCAGACTGGCCATGGATCGGAGGTTCACCTGCAGGAGTCTCTTTATGGATGAAAACCTTTGACAAGGGCCACACCTTTTAACGAGGTCTTGCGCGTCTTGCAGCATGGTCGGCCAGTAGTATCCATTATTCAGGGCCTTCTGGACGAGCGAACTGCTCTCCATGTGACATCCGCCGATCCCCTCATGCAATTCCTTCAGGGCGTACTTAGCTTCGTCAGGTGCTAGGCAGCGAAGGTATGGTCTGCCTTCAGCCATCGTGTACGAGCGCTTGAAGAGCGTTCCACTTATCAGGGTGAATCTCTCGGATCTGACTCTAATCCTTCTTTCTTTGAACCGGTCTTGAGGGAGTTCGCCTTTCGAAAGGAACCTTAGGAGGGGCGTTGTCCAGTTTCGGATCGGAGATCGGTATTAAGGCAGGCAGCTTCCGGGATATCGATGCTGGGTTTAAGGAGGACCTCGATAAGAACAGTGCGGTTGAGCCCCTCGAAGGATGACGAGGCGAGTTTCGACAATGAATCTGCCTGGGCATTCTGCTCCCAGGGAATTCGCTCCACCGAGTGGGAATCAAAAGATGACAAGAGGTTTCGAACTACCGCCAGGTATTGTACCATCCGTGCATCCCGAGCTTCATACTCCCTGGTGATCTGATTGACTACGAGTTGGGAGTGGCTAAAGGCCTTGATGTGTCGGGATTTGGCCTTGTGTGAGAGGGTGAGCCTAGAAATCATAGCTTCATACTCCGGTTCGTTGTTCGAGGCTGGGAAACTTAGCCGGAGAGAATATTGGAGGACAAAATTATCGGGACCCTTCAAGATGACGCCTGCTCTGCTCCCTCCTTCGTAGGACGAACCATCGACATAAACCTCCCACACTGGCTTGGCTTCTGGGCCACCGATGGTTCGGAAATGGTGTACTCCGTGATGAATTCGGTGAGCACTTTCCCCTTGATTACCGTCCTGGGTTGGTAGCTGAGGTCATGCTGGCTCAGTTCGATCGACCACTTGACTAGGCGGTCGGAGCTCTCTGGTTTGTGGAGGACAGTCTTCAGGGGCTGGTCCGTAAGGACATAAATAGAGTGAGCCTGGAAATAGGGTCGGAGCTTACGAGCCGCTGTTATCAGTGATACGCCATTTTCTCCATCTTTGCATACCTGGTTTCGGCTGAGAGCAGGACCTTGCTCACATAGTACAAGGGTTTTTGGAGACCATCTTCTTCTCAGACGAGCATGGCGCTGAGCGCACTTTTTGAGGCCGAGAGATATAGGAAGAGGGGTTCACCGGGTTCGGGTTTGCTTAAGAGCGGTGGATTGGCGAGCTAGAATCTCAACTGGTCGAACGCCTGTTGCTGAGGCTCGCCCCATTCAATCCCCTTTGTCCCCTATAAGGCCTTGAAGAACGGAAGAGACTTCTCCCCTGATTTGGAGAGGAAGCGGCCGATGGCCGCCAGTCTACCCATAAGCAGTTGAACCTCCTTGACATTTCGAGACGGGGCCATGTCGATGATAGCCTGGATCTTCTCCGGATTGGCCTCTATGCCGCACTGGCTGAAGACGAACCCCAAAATTTTTCCAGATGAGATGTCGACGAAGGCACATTTGGCGGGGTTGAGCCTCATGTTGTGAGACCGAAGGACGCCGAAGGCTTCCTCAAGGTCAGCAACGTGATCTTTCTCCCATCGGCTCTTGACAAGCATATCATCGATGTACACTTCCATATTTTGATCGATCTAATTTTTGAAGACTCGGTTGACGAGCCTCTGGTATGTGGCCCCGACATTCTTGAGCTCGAAAGGCATGACCCGGTAGTAGTAGAGGCCCTGGTCGGTGACGAAAGACGTCTTGGCGATGTCCGGAGGCAACATCTGGATTTGATTATAACCTGAGAAGGCATCCATGAAGGTTAGGAGCTCGTGACCCGACGTTGCGTCGTTCAGAGTGTCAATGCTGGGGAGGGGAAAAGGATCCTTGGGGAATGCCTTTTTGAAGTCGGTAAAATCAATACAGATCCTCCAAGTTCTGCTAGCCTTCTTCACCATGACGACATTAGCCAGCCACTCGGGGTAGCTGACCTCTTTGAATGAATCGGGTTGATAACAACTTATCTACCTCCACCCGCACCGCCGGCTGCCTTTACGGGGCAACCTTGTGGCGCTTCTGCTGTACTGGTTTGGAGCCGAGGATGACGCTTAGCCGATGCATAATTAAGTCTTCGAAAATTCCGGGCATGTCAGACAGTGTCCAGGCGAAGAGGTCGACATTTCGGCGGATGCAGTCGATCAGACCCGGCTTCAGTTAGGGGGAAAGGGTCCGGCTTACACAGAACCATTTGGACTTGTTCCCTGTTTCAAAGGAGACCTCTTCCAATTCGTCAGCAGGCTTTGACTCGGAAAGGCTTTCTTTAGGCCGGAGCTCAACGGCGTCGAGGGGGAATACACTGCCTTCGACCGCGGTCATGTAGCAGGACCGCGCCGATTCTTGGTTGCCCTGAACGACCCCGACCCCAACGTCAGTCGAGAACTTCAGTTTCAGATGATAGGCGAAGGGGACGGCCTGGAGCGAGCAGACCCCGGGTCGGCCGAGGATGGCATTGTAGGCTGCCTTGACGTTGACAACCATAAAATCCATCGACTCAGCTCGGAGGATGGGGGCTGTTCCTACGGTTACGTCTAGTATCACAATTCCCTCGATTTGCACGGGGATGCCCGAAAATCCGTGGAGGGTGTAATCGGCTGGCTTCAGCTTTTCTCGGGAGAGTTTGAGGATCTCAATGCTTCTAAGAAAAGAATGTTGACCGAACTGCCGTTGTCTACCAGAATTCGGCGAACCTGGAAGTTGGCCATGCCAAGGCTGATGACGAGGGCGTCGTAGTGTGGAAGTCAGACGCCTTCGAGGTATTCTCCTGAGAAGGACACCGCCCGCTGCTGAACTAAGGGAGAGGGATGGTCTAAGACAGAGTTGACTTCTCGGATAAAGGCTTTTCGAGAGGTCTTAGATTCCCCTCCTATGGGTCCACTGTGTACGTAGTGGAGGATGGCGTGTCCACCGATTTTCTCAGTTTCCGAGTCCCGATCCGGTCGTTGGTCGATCGTCCGAGGGGGAGGCAAACGCCTCAGGCTCCTCGGCTTTCTTCGGTCTCTGTTGTTGACCTGGGTGAACTCCTTCAAGTACCCTTGCTATATAAGGGCTTCGATCTCATCTTTGAGGGCTCGGCAGTGATCAGTATCATGCCCGGTGTCCCAGTGGAAGTGGCAGTAGAACCTCTGGTTTCGCTTATTGCCGTTGTTGAGCAGTTGAGGAGGGAACCGGACAACCCCCTTGTCCTTAATTTCCATTAAAATTGTCGAGACGTTCTGAGTCAGGGGCGTGTATCTTTCAAATCGAGGGACTAGGGGGACCCTTTTTGGATCAGCTACTTCTTTTCTGGGCCTTTTGAAGGGTTCAGCATCATCAACCTTGCGCTTCCCCTTGGCAATGGCATCCTTAGCGCCTTCGGGGATGAGGGCCTCCTCAGCCCGGGTATACTTCTTAACCCTGTTGAGTAGGTCGGGGAAGTCCCCGGGGGGCTTTTTGGCTAAAGAGACCTTAAGCTGGTCGTGGCGGACGTTGTGTCTAAAGGCTGCGAAAGCGACCCCTGCGTCGAGGGAGGAAACTGACCTTGCTTCCGAGGTAAACTTCCGAACGAATTTTCGGAGGGATTCCCCGTCCTTTTGTTTGAGGTCTAGGAGGGAGGAGCTCGTCTTCTCGACCATCCTGCTAGTCACGAAGTGGGCAAGGAAACCCGCCTCCAGCTGTTCGAAAGAGAAGACCGAACCGGGGGCGAGTTTGGAGAACCACTTCCGAGCCGAACCCCGAAGGATAACAGGGAAGGCACAGCATAGGAGGGGATCCACAGCGTTGTGAATCATCATGAGGGTCATAAACCCCTCCATGTGATCAGTAGGGTCACCCTCACCATTATAGGTCTCAAATTGAGGCGGTCTGAAGTTCCGAAGAATTTCAGCTTCAAGGATTTGGGAGGAGAAAGGCGGTCCGGTCGGACGATGGCCGCGACCCTGCATCGGCCCGCCCTCGCCGAGATGGGTGAGGCAGTTCTCCATTTCTTCCAAATGGCAAAGGACGGGGTCCGCCGCTTCCCAGGGACGAGTCGATCCACGGGACTCGCCGACTCCCGTCGCCGACTTGTGGGCGGAGCTGTAGTAGACCTCGGTAGCCGGACCGTTACGTATGGCTTGAAGGATCTCCTCCCGAAAGTTCTGGAATTCGACCTTCGTGACGGGGGCTTGTCCCCCCCGGGTTCTGCGGGGGATTGTGCGTCTGGAAGGCTGACAGTGATGGTTTGAGGCCGAGTTGGAAGTGGCCTCTCCCCTAGTCTGGCTGACTTGCCTGTCCAAAGTGACGCGGTGAAAATCCAATGTAACCGAAGGTCGGGCCCCGCCATTGGCCCGGGGTTGGTTGGAACCCTGGTCATTCGTGCGGCTATGGCGGTTGAGGTCCGGCTGTCGTGCCGATGTGGCGGCCTTCCTAGGTTTGGGAGCCATGGATGGGCTTGGCCCAAGGTGGCGACCCTGGCTGAGCTCGAAAGGACGGTAGTACTGAGGAGGTAAAGTTCCCACAGACGGCGCTAACCTGTTGCAGTTTGTTTTTGGGGTGTAGGGGCAACAGGTGTGAGTTCTCTCAATTTGTATGGTGAAAGTACCTACGCAGCACTAGTGTCGGTCCGACTCCAGGTAGCGGGAGCGGCTTGGGAGAGGGAGTGCAGAAGGGCTCGGAAGGGAGGACGGGTGCTCGGCTCGGATCTAGGAGCTCAACTCGACAGTGCCTTCTATACCTGCACACGGCCTGAAAACACCGGGAGAAATCCCGGCGACAGGCCCTCCGACGAATAAGTCAGTCACTGGAAAAAAGACTGGGCAGCTAGAGTTCAGGTGGGGAGAATTTTCATTACCTTTCACAGTAAGGAGGGGGTGGAGTATTTATAGGCAGGGGTAAACGGGTCTGGAGCCTTGGCGGGCCGGGTCGGACCCGTTTGCCCATGGACTTGAGCTGGCTAAGGCCCGTTATACTGTAGCTGGTCTGATGATCATGGTGGGGAGGATCCAGGGGAGATCAAAGAGCTCTGGTTGATGCAGCATAATTTATCCCCTATCAGCTACACATACTTTGGTGTGGGGTTTATACTCCAAATATACATTAGGCATGTCTTTTAGTGATTATTGGTCATTTTTCATTTGTCTTTTAGTGAATGATGGATTCAATATAATCACTAAAAGACAAGCTCAATATATATTATGAGTAGAAACCAATATATATATATAGCATTTCACTTCTAATATTTGTACGTTCCTGTCAAGTTTGTTATTTTTAATTTGAAAAGTTCAAATAATCTTAGTAGCAGGAGGCTCTCATCACATATAAGTATGTAGAAAATTGTACAATTTAAAGTATTTTCCACCATATAGTTCTAGATATATAATGTTAGTTGCCTTGTTCGAGTTGCGGAACTTTTGCAAACTTCTTTCGAGCCACTCCAAAGGCCACACGGGCTTAGAAGAGAAAGTAGTTCTAGGCTTCTAGCATAATAGAGGTTGAAATCGGTGGAAGAGCGTTGTAAGAACGATGTTCTCTTCTTAAATTTTCTTCTATACTCTTCCTACTTCTCTAAACTATTCCATGAGCTAATATCCAATGAAATAACCCTGCACGAAAAAGTTTCGGGGAATTGTCAAATGACGCTTGGTTGACAACAGGAATTTTATTTGGCATTTTTCTTTCTTTGGATGCTCCTTTTTACTTGTAAGCCTTGTGACTTCGGCAAGAAAAATCGTTCGAGACAACCTAGTGATGTCTTATCTGAGGAAAGTAACAACTGTTCAAAGTTTCAAGGGATCACCTCACAATGCAATTAAACTTTCTTATTATGGATACCAAATTAATATTGCTAAAACATGATGGCAGCTGTCATCTATAAATCAATAAACAGCTGTCATCTATAAATCAATAAACAAACAAACAATAATAATAATAATAATAATAATAATTAACAAATTTCCATCATTTTTTCTCATTAATTTGTTGTTCCAGATGAATCTCCCTCTTCAACAATTTTTATTCGCGATATTAACAATGAAGACCCTGTTAAAACTGATTTGGGGAAATTAGGGTTAGGGTTAATCTCTAGCCGCTTAAGATATTATACCCTGCTTATCAGTATTGGAATATCACAGAGCACTATCTCTAGACCAGCTTATATAGAGATTAGACTGGGTTTAGGGTACTGGGCTTTTAGCCCACTCAACCCGTTCCAATAATTAATACATAACACGTGTAAACCCGTGTTGCCCCATAGAATAATATACACAATATTATCCTATTATACTGAGAATATACATATACATCCAACAATCTCCTCCTATATTCTCAATATATTAGGCTAAGCAATGTAATAATATTGGATCACAAAGATTCAAACATTATTGAATCATAAAGAACATGGATAATAGACTAAATCAATTATAACTTGAATAGTTCAAATATGACTAAACCAAAATAATCAAATAGTTCTAAAACCATATCAAAACAGAATAGTTCACAATGACTAAACCAACTAGAGGGACTGTCATAGTTTCAAAATCAACCAAAGCAAATAAACTTCAAGAACAAAATATGAGTTTTAAGCTCATGAACACAAGAGTCTTAAACTCAACAGAAGTTTTATTAAGCAAGTGACAGAGTTATTCCTCAGAGAAATAAACCAAAACTATATCCTTGCAAACTGCTTTATGTTTACTCCTCCATCTTGAGCAAATCATTATTTTGAAATCTATATTGACAGATTCAACTCCTCCATCTTTGCTAGCTTATTGAAAACAAGAATATCAAGAGACACATCTCTAAGAATTCTAGCAAATTTCATAAAGTATCTGGTTCTACTAAAGAACTTAGTACAATTCAACAATAGCTTAGCAAAATGTAACGCAAGCATCACAATCAAGTTTCTTTAACAAAATAAAGAACAAGAACTATTATAGTTTCTACACAAGAACTATACTATGTTTCATATTGGAATGATAGAATAGTCAAATCAATTATGGTTAATTCTGAATCATCAAAATTGGAATGAAACATGAATCCATAAAAGAGTTATATCATCAGAATTGGAATGATATAACAACCATTCTAAACATCGGAAACACATCGACAAGTTTTCATGCTTTCTTTTGGAATAATGAGATGATTCTAAGTAAATTATGAAAATATATAGTATCATCAAAATTAGAATGAAATTATATATTAACAGAATTTACATAGAACTTTTCAAATTATCTAAAGCATGTCAACTGCCTAAAATTGATGCTTCAGTTTGAACTTCTCTATGGCTCCAATTGGATTCTAAATTTCAAAACAACTTGGATGTTAAAGCTTTTGACTCAATAGCTTTTAACTCCATTTCCCCCACAGTTTTGATAATTAGATCACTTTCAAGTCTCTTAGCAAGAGCATTGGCCATACTTATCACAATTGCACTTTATCTATGAGAAAGTTCAACTAGACTTCTTTCAGCCTTAATATACTCCTCTTACTATTATAGAGTGAGTTATGAGCTACAGTGCATTATAGCTTGATAGTCGCATAACAGAATAGAGAATTTACATTAAACTTCTCAAATGGATGATTAGCAATAAGTCATTCAATCCACTCAGCCTCTTCCCCTGCAGAGGATAACACATAGAGGTCTGATTTCTTGGATGAGAACGCAACACTTGTTTGCCTATTAATCTCCATAATTTTCTGCTCCTCCTAGTGTGAACACATATCCACTAGTTGTCGACTTTCACTAAACTTTGAGTAGCACAAAGCAAACTCTTGAGTACCACTCAGGTATCTTATTAGCCTGTTAAGGGCATTCAAATGTGTATGGGATTACTAATGAGTCTGCAGATCATACCTACCTCAAAGGCTATGTCTTTTCAACATTTCTCATAGTTGCACCATCATTAGGTGTCAACCCTTTTATCATAATCATAAGGTGTTTCAAAACACACTTTCAATCACTATATCCCCACCTTTGAAACACATTATTGATTTATCGAGTTTGACTAAGGGTTATCCCTTGCCGACCAAAACTCACCCTTATACGTAATATGGTGACCACAATACTTAGGTGTTTCAAGCTAAATTTATTTGGATAGCACAATTTAACTCCATTTATAATAGAGATGTCACTTCCAATCAACAATCATGTCAATAAAATCAAGTAAATAATAGCCATTATATTTGACACACCACAAAGTTAAAGGCACTGATCTGAATTACTTGATTCATATACTAGGCTCTTTGAGAAATTTGTCAAATTATTTATACGATAGCTATATTACATGTTTCAAAGCATACAATGATTTTACTAAATTGTAAATCTTGTTCACTAAACATATTAGTCCAAAACTTTCCAGTACAAAACTGTTCAGTACAAAATATCAAGTACAGAACTTTTTTTAAATATTCTTTATGAATGACAAAATTTTCAATAGATGTAAGGGTAAGAAGAATACTTATTGTAGCAATATGACAAGCATGTGAGTAGTCATCAAATAAATCTACCCCATTTTTCAGTCAATCTGTTAGCTACTAAAAAACATTAAGATTGCTACTGAACAATCAAAATTAAGTTTCTTCTACAAAATCCCACTTACTATAGTTTTAGCCTCTTTTGGCAGATCAACTAAATTGAAGTATTATTGTATGACACAAAATCATCTCATTGTCCACTAAAGACTCTTCTTAGTTCATTTGTCATTCAGATTTTCAAGTGTCAGTAAGGCTGGTTCTTGATTCCAACTGTGAATCATTGAACGTGTTTGTAGGACTAGATTATTTCATATATTTATCTTTGATGAACATATCCTCAAAGAACTTTGTAAATCTAGATTCTTCTAACACAAATTAGATAGATCCAACATCTGTCCACAGAGCTACATTCTGCACTTTCTAAACACACAAATATTTGTTGTAGGTCCTACTTTAGGCCTTCTAGGGTCATGTACTCTAACAAATGTATCACAACACAAATTTCCACTTTAACAAAATTATTTGTGTTTTTATACTGTTAATCTACAAGGTGTAAGTGACTTAGAGTGTGGTAACAAATTAGAAATATGATTGATAATGTAACATCACACATAATTACTCAAAGTCAAACTAACAGTCAATAACATAGAATTCAACATTTCACTGAGTGTTGGATTCTAACTTTATCAATACTGTTTGACAATGGTAAATATAGTGCACTAGAGATTATGCCAAATGCAAATTACTCTAAAATTATTAAACATATTCACCACCTCCATCAACACTGAACCCTTGATTTTTAGCATTTAACTAGATTTTAATTTATCACAATAACAAGTGTTACATCCTCCATATATGTATGACAAACATTCAATAATCATCTACATAGGTGATTAAATACTTCTGACCAACAATCGTCTCATCTAGTCACAAAGCTACTGAGATCACAGCTGTCAGAATGTATTAACTCAAGAAGTTGTGTGCTCCTAGAAACCATACTAAATAATTTTCTAGTAATCATAATCTGAGCACAACTTTCATATTTGTCATATTTAATGAAGTGTCATTTGGTATAGTTATGAGTTTTAACAAGAACAAACAAATTAATATATAGTTCACAGTGATTCTAAATTTCAAAACAACTTGGATGTTAAAGCTTTTGACTCAATAGCTTTTAACTCCGTTTTCCCACAGTTTTGATAATTAGATCACATTTCCTCACAGACAATTGAATATATATTTCTCAAATCCTAGCCAATTATGCTAGGTTCAAGAACATAATTAGAATTATTATTATTAATTGTTTCATTTGTTAAACTCAACTTATACATGCGATTGACAATGTAGGCACATTATAAGAGCTAATACAAGATTACTCTATCACAAAAATTGTTCGCTTTCTCTAGTGATTCTAACAATGTCCACTTGCTCAAACAAATTGAGCTATATTTTTCTTTATTCGTTCTTCATCATCTTCGAAACACTAAGCGAGATAATGACCCATATTTTATAATTCAATTTTTGTACACACAGTATAATGAACGATAAAGAACAAAACGTAAATAATGGAGTCATATTCTGCATTACAGGATGCTCCTATCTAAGTTACGGACATTTGTCATAAATCTTATACAAAAATTTTAATTATTAGAGAAGCAAATATATAATCTCACACAAACTGCAAACAATGGATTTGTCAAAAATATCTATACACATAGTATGATAAAATACTTAACAACCCTAAACATGCTAGTTTTCCAAAGCGAGAATAACTATGATCTAAAACCTTCAATCATATGATCAAACGCACAGAACGTTAACACATTCATCACATGAAAAATACTAAGAAAGTTAGAGTAGATCATACCGACACTTCAAATTAGAAGTGTTTTCCAAATTCGATGGAGAAGCCAGCGTAGTGCAGACTCATTCAACCGTAATGCATATCCATCGTCTCCAACACACAATTTGTAGGTAACTTTGAAGTTCCTACATTCATCAAATTGTTAAAGATTAGCCAATTAAACAAATTATTGACACCGTTTAATTCTAGCAACAATTTAATTGGGAGATCCAAACTTTATAGTCAAAACTATAATTTATCAAAATAAATATTTGATCCATAGCACGTAGCCAAAGCAGTTATTCAGATTTGTATTTAATTAAACAATGCTTAATACGGTTTTGAACTTTAGCACTTAGCAACAAAATTCAAACAAATAATTAAATAACAATTTAAATTTGGTGAATAACTTATCTTTAACTTATATCTGCAGCAAATCCAGTCTTCTGCCCAAACACGGACTATAAATCAATATCCAATGGGTTGTCTGTACTAGTTAGATCTAGATTTGATTCATTTTGACTGGATCTGGATCTGATCCAACAGTCCAAACACCAAACAGCAGTCACCAACCAATAGAGAAGCTGTTGGACTGGATCTGAATCTGGATCTGCTCCAACCATCCGAACACAGAACACCATAATCCACCAATTGAAAAAATCAAAATTTTGGATCTGAGTAGTCTCCTTCTTCTCCTTCAATCTCACACAAAGACCAATGGATTTGAAAGGGATAATGAGGCAGCATGGACCAGATGGCTGGCTTCGGCGACCTCCGGCGGCTCGCGTCTCGCGTCTCGCGCCCCACGATGGCAGCGACCCCCAGCGGCGATGGCTCGCGTTTCGCGCCCTCGCGATGGCAGCGACCCCCAGCGACGGCAGGGGAGTCGGCAGCGGCGGCGGCTCGCGTCTCGTGCCCTCGCGATGGCAGCGACGCCCAGCGACGGCAGGGGCGTCGACTTCGGCGGCGGCTCTCCTCTCGCTCCCCCGCGATGGCAGCGGCGCCTCCACTGGCGTCACCGAGATCCGAACGCAGACGAGATCTGGAGCTGCGCGCGAAGACTTCGGCGGGCATGGGCGACGGCAGTTTCCCGATGAACCCTCTCTCTCATTCTCAATCTCAGTATATTTTTCTTGATTAATATCTTAAGATTGTTAAAACTGATTTGGGGAAATTAGGGTTAGGGTTAATCTCTAGCCGCTTAAGATATTATACCCTGCTTATCAGTATTGGAATATCACAGAGCACTATCTCTAGACCAGCTTATATAGAGATTAGACTGGGTTTAGGGTACTGGGCTTTTAGCCCACTCAACCCGTTCCAATAATTAATACATAACACGTGTAAACCCGTGTTGCCCCATAGAATAATATACACAATATTATCCTATTATACTGAGAATATACATATACATCCAACAGACCCGAGATGTGATAAGGAAGATTGAGTAAGATCAAAAGATATATCAGACCAAGAGAGCAATGGGTGCAAACTGGTTGGAGTCAACCAAAAGCTATATCAAACGGTTGCTGCTTATTTTGGTATGGAAACAAACAGATAGTGAGTTAATATTTAATGGAAACTACAAAAAACCTGACATTTGAACGGTTGCTGCTTATTTTGGTATGGAAACAAACAGATAGTGAGTTAATATTTAATGGAAACTACAAAAAACCTGACATTTGATCATTGTCATGAAATGCGATTGGAGCTCTTGAGATTGAATCTGGATCATAGATTGAACACCATCATCTGGATCTGACGGTTGCTGACACGGCCGATGGACCCACAAAAAGTATGAAACACCAGGAGTGGCCCTGACGACAGACCCTCCGACGCTCAAGTCAGAACCAGAGAGAGAGAAAGAGAGTTTGAAAAAGAAACTGTTGATTACCTTCTGACTGGGGGGGGGGGGGGGTATTTATAGGTCTGAGAAAAAGTTTAGGAGATTGAGATGAGCCCGTCAGATTGATATGAATTCTTTATCTCCTACTGATTCTCATCCTTAAGAGATAAGACTCTCTTGTCTGGGGATAAGATATTTGACTTACAGCCATCATGAGCTGGGTGTCTCTCCTAGTAAGCCTAATCTGTCACTTTTCATTGGCTTGAAAGAGTCTCATGTCTTATTTTGATGAGCTTGAAGAAGGCCCAGACCTGTTAAAGAGACCCGTTGTGATTAATCTGCCTGTAGAAGCTTTGAGATCTGTGCTGGAATCGTACGACCCAGATTTGCTGTTATTTTTTCCATTATCATAAGCCCCAAACTCCCGGAAGACAATTTTCTCGGCTTTTCGGGGAGTAGTTTGCCATATTTTTGGATTCTGTGACACAATCTTAGCTCTCAGGGTGTCTTAGAGATACATATGTTGGAATCTATATGCAAGGCAAATAGCACTAGAAGGAAGTCAGTAGTATTATGTACAAAATAAAAAAATAATTTAAACTTGTGGCAACTGTTGAGTCGACTGGAAAGCAAAACCAGTCGACTGGAACACCAAATAAAATAGAGTTAATCAACTGAAGAACAACAATTCTGTTAAGTAAACTTAATAAAGGAACCAGTCGACTGATCAAACACAGACTTACAATAAAGTGCAGTGAAATTAAAATTGCAAGTTAGAGAAATCAAACCACAGAGAATCAACAATGCTAACACGATGATATATCCTGGTTCGGTCTCCCGACCTACGTCCAGTCCCCAAGCAACCCACTTGAAAATTTTCACTATTCTTGAAAAGAATACAAGAATACCCTACGACCTTTGGCAACAACTATGCCAAACCCGTAAACCTCTCTCACCACTAGAGAGAGCAAGACCCCACTCTACAACCTAGAGTGAACACTGATTCTACACCAAGAGCCCTTCTCTCTAATCGAGAGGACCACTCTCGCAGTTTGAGAGTGAAAGAACAAAGAAATAGAAGGTTTCAACACCTAAAGCCTTGATTTTTTAGTGTGCTTTTTGTATAGAGGCTATAGGTCAATTTCTAATCACAGTCTTGAACTTAATCGTTGTTATGCAAGACTGAAATTAGAAAACCAAGTCTAAAGAATGAGAGTACTTGAAAGTTTTAACTTCTTTTTCACAAATAAAAGCAAAGACTTGATAAAAGCATTGGATAACCTTGTCCAAGTTCATTCTGAACTCTATTTATAGAATAAGAACTCCAAGGACGTTGGAAAACGGTTCACCAACTGCCAACAATTGGCAAAAAAATTTGAGTTTGAAAATTAATTTTTAAACTTCAGAAAACTATCTAAACAGCTTGAACAGTCGATTGGGTTGCCAAGGGAGTCGATTGGTCAGAGCTTGAGTAAGTTCAGTTTTTTTCGTACTTGAGCAGTCGACTGCTTATCGAAGTAAGTCGACTGGTACTTTGACAACTGAACTTATACAAGCTTGAATTTGACATTTTGATTTTTAATAATATTTATTTTAATCCTAGGGGATGTGTGAATGTGTGCATCAAGGCTATTACAAAATTTCTAAGACATATCAAAAAATACAATAAATTTACAAGACACTCTTTTGAGCTGATCACTTTGAGAATCTTTGAAGCTCTGCATAACCCTTGTCTTGTATCTTGATCTTGAGTCTTGAAAAAGCTCTCTTGTTTTGTAGCTTGATCTTGAGCCTTGAAAGCATTAAGTACACACTGCAAGAGATATGTAAAATAGAACATATGTGTACCATGTTGTAGTCATCAAAATCAAGAATCTACATTTTTCTCCTTTTTTATGATGACAACACAATAACTAAACAATATAGAATACATGCTTCTCCTGACCATAACTAAACAATTGTAAATTTCTCTCCTAAATAAAATAAAATATGCAAACAACAATAAAAATAAGATACACAATATCATAAAGCATGTACACAACCAAGCATGATAAAACTTGCATATATAAATTTGTGTATATAACCAAGCATGATAAAAATTGTGTACATAACCAAGCATGATAAAAAGATTGTACACAATCAAGCATGATAAAACTTCTCCCCCTTTGGCATAAAAAAAAATAGAGAGAGAAACCAAATTCATATATAAACAATAGACCATAAAAGACAATCCAAAGAGAGAAACATAAAGGTTTATATAAATAGCCAAATAGTGTGCATAATTCAAAGATAAAATCTTACAAACATAGAAAACATAAAGGAAAAAAAAACCACCTTATCCAGGTACTCCCCAGTAATTCAATTATAATCACCACCTTCACTTCATAAGTGAAGGTGGTGATTATAATTAATAAAACGAGGGGGGTGAAGGTGAAAGTTATGAAGTGAAGGTGGTGATTATAATTGAATTACGACTTATGAATTTTAAACTTATCCCTACCGGGTACTCCCTCTCTAAATTATGTATTTCTATGTTCCCGTGTTACTGTAGCTACAGTAAATTTTTTTTTTTAAGATATATCACGGTGAGGTAGCCTCCTGTTTAACTTCTCAGCTAAACCCAATTTTCCCTTAGGGCATACTCAGAGCCTTTTGTCTAGAGTCGGCTTTCTTTGCCTACATGGTCACTCCTGGTTATAAAACCTATCTATGCCATTATGATATACCCAGAATAAAGGATAAAAGGAGTTTATGTGCCAAACAAAGTGAAAAACTAAGCATATAATATAGAAATTTTATTTATTTGGGGAATATAGTGGATACATAGTAAAGAGGTTTCCCTTTCGGGGAATCCCTTAACGATCTAAGAAAAACTTACGATGAGTTCAAGCTTGAGGAGTTTGTTCCTTACAGTACATGCAATATTTTACAAAGCTTTGGTGAGGGAGAACATTGGAGTACAGGAGGAGTTTTTGAAGCGGGGTAAGGGATTGGATGGATTTTTTGAAGGCAGAGGGGTGGTATTTATAGAGGTTTTTCTGAGAGGAGCACTTGAAGGAGAATCTGCACTCCTCTAGTGGGTTCTTTTCTGAGTGGACATTTCTTTACACGTTGCAGTCTGGAGTCCATTCCTTTCTGAGTGGAGGGATAAGTGGAGTTTGCTTTACACGTGGCTGCTTGGAGACCAAGCCTTTCTGAGTGGAGAGATGCTTTTCTGAGTGGTAGTGACAATTCTATCTACACCTTTCTGAGTGGAGGGGACATTTGTGCAGGAATATCTAGGTGTCCAAAATGCCTTTCTGAGTGGAGGTGACATCTGTGCAGGAAAATTCTGAGTGGAGTCTAGGTGTCCAAATTATGTAGAGCCACCGAATCTAAGGACATTGGGGTCATGGGTTTGTTGTCGCCACTATCTCCTGTGTCTGAAAAGTTGTCTATTTGGGATAGGAGTGATTTATCTTCAGGAATTTCCTTCTCACTTTCTGTCACCGTCTCATTTTCTTTTGAGACAGCTGTCTTGACTGCTTCTGCTACCTGTGTTGCAATCATAGCGCGAATTGATTCTTTTCGTTTGCCTTTCTTGTGTCTTGGTTGGATCCTTTCTAGTTGCTTCTGGAAGCCTTCAATCTGTAGGAGGAGCTGCAGAATTTGGTCATACTTATTTGGGTCTGTAATATCTTGGTTTTCCATAGGGGCTTTGTCCTTGTTTTGACTTTTTGGCAAAGTCACAGCCATCAACGGATTTGGTGTGTCTTTACCGGTAGCCGTTTGCTCCGGACTAGCCATTGGTATTGTAGACCCAATGATATCTCTGTCAAGGTTTTTTTGCAAAACCTCAGCCATAAACGGACTTGATGTGTCTTTACTGGTTGCCGTTTGAACCAGACTAGCTATTGAATTTGTAGGCTTAATAGTACCTCTATCTGCATTTAGAGGGAAATGCAAACCCTTCTCATCCCACTTATTATAGACCGGGGGAGCAGTCTATGGTGGATTTTTAGGTGGAAATCTGGTTTGAAATAGTTGTTTCTCTAAGCTGGCTATCTTTTCCTGTAATTTCTGTTTTTCAAAAATCAGACAATTTTTATTTTCATTTAATGTTCTTACCATTCGTGACATTGCCTCGCAATGATCACAAAATAGGATTTTTCCCTGCATATCCTTTGTGATAGAGTATTCCAGGGGAGTTTCCTGCATGGATCTTAGGGAAGGAGAAACAAAATAGTTAGGTCCTAAGTAGCTTCTAGCTACATCTAGTGCTTCTGACAAATTATAGAAACCTTTATAAACTGGATTTTTGAAGTTCTTAATACTGTCTGCTACTTCTATCCAAGTATGAAAAACACCTACTAAATTACCTTGGAGATCTGCATAAAACTTGTACCCTCTCTGGTTCTGACTAAATACTTCTGATAAAGAATTCATGGTTGCTAAAAAATATTTCTGGTCCTTTCTATTAAATGCAATCCATAAATTGTCTAAGATGCATTGTTGTTCTTTTGATGTAGAAATATGAGAATATGTTCTGAAAGGAGGATTGCCATTTGAAAAAACAAAAAGTTCTTGGTTTCCGAATCGCAATCGTTCTTGGGGGTTCCCTGGGGGGTTCTGCTCTCACTGGTCTGCTAGCTGTTCTATGGTGGAAATATGTTATCTGGACGGATCCCTGGTTGTGGTGGTGGCCTTGCCATCTGCATATTGTCATAAAAAGTATTCATTAGATCATAACCGTGTGGTGTTTGCAAGAGATAAGAAATTTGTGTATTAATTAATTGTTTTCTGATTAGGTTTTCATAACCATCCTCATAAGGATCAAATTGTTCAGCAAGGGTGTATAAAAAATGTTTGTCATCGATGCAGTTAATACTGATAGAAAAGGCTTCAATAGAACATAATTGCAAAAAGTGGAATAGAGTAAAGTTTATATCTGTATATTCTAGGAATGGATTTGGAAAGTCGCTAATATTAAGATGGACCATATCATTATCTAGTCCTTCATTCTGTCTTATATCTATTGTGAGAAATACTTCTACTGTGGATAGTGCCCCAAGTTTTTCAAGGTTCTTTGCCTTTTGTTTAATAATTTGAGCATATCGTTGTTCTCGAATTTCATTTAACCTGGTGGATATAATTGTAGCATGTGGTTCTTTAACCCACCAATATTCTAATAGCTCATGAAGAGTTGTTACATTGTTCATTTTAGTAATTACAGAAATGAATTCATTTTCTGTGCAATGTTCTAAGAAGGCAATGACTTCTGTCAATACTAGGTCTTCTTGGGTTACATTATAAGTTTGTGGATGCTCATCTATATTAAGTAAGTCAAAAGATGTACCTATATCTCCTATGTCCACTAGAGCATGCTGATGGAGCAGGCAGCTAAGAGTATCGGGTAAGATATTAGTACTGCCTTTGATGTGTTCAAAAGTGATATGGGTGCCAAGGTGAAGGCACCGGTCTAAAAAATTAAGCCAATGCCGTCTAAAGCTACGTTTTTGTTCTAAAGCCATCTTTGAATGAAAAGAAACTATGGCTTCACAGTCTGTTCGAACAGTTATTTCTTTTTTAGAAATAATAAATAGTTAAAAACTATCTAAAGCATAAAAGATGGCTAATAATTCGGCATCAATACTGCTAATGTTACCTTTTTCTTTATATTTACCACTAGCATAGCGGCAAATTCTTTCTAAAGTTTTTCGAAATACTTATTTGGTTTAGCAGTCAAAGTTGCGCCCCAACCTGTATTGCAACCGTCTGATTCTATAATTAGATAGTCTGAATCTAATGGTAATGCTAATTCTGGAAGTTCTTTAATCAAGTTCTTAATTTGTTGGACTAATTTAACATCTTCTTTATTAAAGTATCTTTGTCCCATTTGGGAAGTTTTTGCATATAAGGGTCTTGCAATTTTGCCTTGATTTTTTATGAAAGGTCCTGCATAATTGACCAACCCTAAAAATTGCTGGAGCTATTTTAATTCTTCTAATTTGTCTGAAAAGTCTAAAGCTTTTTGGACAATATGGTGTTGTAGTTTAATTCTTTCCTGCCCAATAATGGCTTCTAAAAATTCGATTTGTGGTTTATACAGCTGCATCTTTGTTTTGCTAATTATGATACCTTGATTAATAAATTCTGAAATAATAATCTGCAAATGTCCTTTGTGTTCTTGCCTTGTTTTACTAAAAACTAGGATATCATCTATATAAACAACAAAAAAAATTTGTGCTTTAGAAAAATGTCGTCCATCTTTCTTTGAAAACAGATGGTGCATTTTTAAGGCCAAAAGGCATGACGAGCCATTCAAAATGTCCTTCGGGACATGTAAATGCTGTCCATTCTATACTTTCAGGATGGATTTTAATTTGCCAAAATCTGGATTTTAAATCAAACTTACTAAAGATATTACATCCTTGTATTTGATTTATTAAACTGGTTTTGTCTGGAATATTATATGCATCATCTCTGGTATTGTCATTTAATCTTTTGTAATTAATTACCATTCGACTTTTTCCTCTAGCTATTTCACTATGTTTTCTAACAATAAAAGCAGCAGATCTGTGGGGACTTTCAGATCTTCTGATAACCCCTAATTTAAGAAGATCTGTAATATGCATTTTAAAATCATCTATGTCTTGGTTTGTGGCATTTATTTTTACTGTTCTAACCTTATATTCAGGGTTTATAATATCTAGCTTACACATGACCTCATCTTTATCCTAATATTTTAGTACTTCTTCACCCATTATTATAAATGCCACAAACCATTATTATAAAATATTTTAGTACTTCTTCACCTATTATTATAAAATATTAGGATAAATGGGTGAAGAAGTACTAAAATATTAGGATAAAGATAAGGTCATGTGTAAGCTAGATATTATAAACCCTGAATATAAGGTTAGAACAGCAAAAATAAATGCCACAAACCAAGACATAGATGATTTTAAAATGCATATTTCAGATCTTCTAAAATTAGGGGTTATCAGAAGATCTGAAAGTCCCCACAGATCTGCTGCTTTTATTGTTAGAAAGTATAATGAAATAGCTAGAGGAAAAAGTCGAATGGTAATTAATTACAAAAGATTAAATGACAATACCAGAGATGATCCATATGATATCCCAGACAAAACCAGATTAATAAATCAAATACAAGGATGTAATATCTTTAGTAAGTTTGATTTAAAATCCGGATTTTGGCAAATTAAAATGCATCCTGAAAGTATAGAATGGACAGCATTTACATGTCCCGAAGGACATTTTGAATGGCTCGTCATGCCTTTTGGCCTTAAAAATGCACAATCTGTTTTTCAAATAAAGATGGGCGACAATTTTCTAAAGCACAAAAAATTTGCTGTTGTTTATATAGATGATATCCTAGTTTTTAGTAAAACAAGGCAAGAACACAAAGGACATTTGCAGATTATTATTTCAGAATTTATTAATCATGGTATCATAATTAGCGAAACAAAGATGCAGCTGTATAAACCACAAATCGAATTTTTAGGAGCCATTATTAGGCAGGGAAGAATTAAACTACAACCCCATATTGCCCAAAAAGCTTTACACTTTTCAGACAAATTAGAAGAATTAAAACAGCTCCAGTAATTTTTAGGGTTGGTCAATTATGCAAGACCTTTCATAAAAAATCTAGGCAAAATTGCAGGACCCTTATATACAAAAACATCCCAAAAGGGACAAAGATACTTTAACAAAGAAGATGTTAAATTAGTCCTACAAATTAAGAACTTGATTAAAGAACTTCCAGAATTAGCATTACCATTAGATTCAGACTATCTAATTATAGAATCAGACGGTTGCAATACAGGCTGGGGCGCAACTTTGATTGCTAAACCAAATAAGTATTCCGAAAAAACTTTAGAAAGAATTTGCCGCTATGCTAGTGGTAAATATAAAGAAAAAGGTAACATTAGCAGTATTGATGCCGAATTATTAGCCATCTCTTATGCTTTAGATAGTTTTGAACTGTTTATTATTTCTAAAAAAGAAATAACTGTTCGAACAGACAGTGAAGCCATAATTTCTTTTCATTCAAAGATGGCTTTAGAACAAAAACGTAGCTCTAGACGGTGTTGGCTTAATTTTTTAAACCGGTGCCTTCACCTTGGCACCCATATCACTTTTGAACACATCAAAAGCAGTACTAATATCTTACCCGATACTCTTAGCCGCCTGCTCCATCAGCATGCTCTAGTGGACATAGGAGATATAGGTACATCTTTTGACTTACTTAATGTAGATGAGCATCCACAAACTTATAATATAACCCAAGAAGACCTAGTATTGACAGAAGTCATTGCCTTCTTAGAACATTGCACAGAAAATGAATTCATTTTTGTAATTACTAAAATGAACAATGTAACAACTCTTCATGAGCTATTAGAATATTGGTGGGTTAAAGAACCACTTGCTACAATTATATCCACCAGGTTAAATGAAATTTGAGAACAACGATATGCTCAAATTATTAAACAAAAGGCAAAGAACCTTGAAAAACTTGGGGCACTATCCACAGCAGAAGTATTTCTCATAATAGATATAAGACAGAATGAAGGACTAGATAATGATATGGTCCATCTTAATATTAGCGACTTTCCAAATCCATTCCTAGAATATACACATATAAACTTTATTCCACTTTTTGCAATTATGTTCTATTGAAGCCTTTTCTATCAGTAGTAACTGCATCTATGACAAACATTTTTTATACACCCTTACTGAACGATTTGATCCTTATGAGGTTGGTTATGAAAACCTAATCAGAAAACAATTAATTAATACACGAATTTCTTATCTCTTGCAAACACCACACGATTATGATCTAATGAATACTTTTTAAACAATATGCAGATGGCAAGGCCACCACCACAACCAGGGATCCGTCCAGATAACATATTTCCACCACAGAACAGCCAGCAGACCAGCGAGAGCAGAACCCCCTTGGGAACCCCCCAAGAACGATTGCGATTCGGAAACCAAGAACTTTTTATTTTTTCAAATGGCAGTCCTCCTTTCAGAACATATTCTCATATTTCTACATCAAAAGAACAACAATGCATCTTAGAAAATTTATGGATTGTATTTAATAGAAAGGACCAGAAATATTTTTTAGCAGCCATGAATTCTTTATCAGAAGTATTTAGTCAGAACTAGAGAGGGTACAAGTTTTATGCAGTTCTCCAAGGTAATTTAGTAGGTATTTTTCATACTTGGATAGAAGTAGCAGACAGTTTTAAGAACTTCAAAAATCCAGTTTATAAAGGTTTCTATAATTTGTCAGAAGCACTAGATGTAGCTAGAAGCTACTTATGACCTAACTATTTTGTTTCTCCTTCCCTAAGATCCATGCAGGAAACTCCCCTGGAATACTCTATCACAAAGGATATGCAGGGAAAAATCCTATTTTGTGATCATTGCGAGGCAATGTCACGAACGGTAAGAACATTAAATGAAAATAAAAATTGTCTGATTTTTGAAAAACAAAAATTACAGGAAAAGATAGCCAGCTTGAAGAATCTTCCACTTAAGTATAAACGACATTGATTGTATGCATCGAACCTGTAGTATGGAATGCAGTAGTACGTGCATAGTTAGGATTAAAATGAATAACAGACTTAAGATTGACACAACATCGACATTGCATATTGTTCGTCATTGTTCCTATTGATATCGAATATTGACCGAGTGTTATTGATATTGATCATTGAATATTGTTATTGATCATTGAATCATTGTTTATAACCATTGCATTGATTATCTTGATATTGATTAATGCTATTGTCCCATGTTGTTGATTCCTATTGATCCATTGAATTCATTGTTATATCGATATTTCATTGTTCTGTGCTTTCTCTACTTGCTGTCCATGAATTGCTCTAAGGAAAAATTTTCTCCTCTTTTTAGATGAAGTGTTCACAGGTGATCATGAAGAATTACCTGCTGGAATTGGAGAACAAACTTTTTGAAGATTTAATGCATTATAGTTGCTTATTATTTTATTGAACTTAATGTATTGAGACTTATTATTATTTGAGATTGGATTTATTATTGTATTGGGCTTATGTTCCGGATTTTATTATTTGTTTCCATACGTTGGATTATTGTATTTGGATATTTTATACTGCTTCATTCCAAGTATTATTGTTTATGAGATTATTATTATTGTCTGCGCATTTATTCTGTATTGATTATATTGTTGAGTTGATCATATAAACAGCTTATGAGTGACGTTAGTCATTGCTGGGCCAATGTCATATACTCGTATTCTGTATTTTGGAAAGTGGGGCGTGATAACAGCGGTGCAGTCGAGGAGCAAGGTGGGAGAGTGCAGCGAGGGGGCTCAAGTCGCGGATGGTGATTGGTTGCGATGAGGGCATAGGGTTGCGCTTGGGGGAGTTTGGGTGCTGGCAGTCGGGGGGTTCACAAGGAAGAAGAAGAAGGGGGTTGCTCAATAAGGGGGTGAACAGGGGGGGTTGTACAGGAAGATGAAGGGTTGGGGTTTTGGGTGGTGGATTAAGAAGAAGAAGGAGAGTGAGAGAGAGAGAGAGAGAGAGAGAGAGAGAGAGAGAGGGATTAATTAGGTAGTTTGGAGATAGTGGGGATCATGGGGAGGTAATCTGGGGATTAGTTGTTATTGGGAATTAGGGTATGTGGGTTTGGGTTTAGGATCTAGTAAGAGATGGGTTTGGATTTGGGATCCAAATAGACAATTAAATAAGTTTATAAATGGGCTAATTAGGATACTCAAGACACAAGGATAAAATGTGAGTAGAGTGTATAGAATAATCTCAGGGTTCAGCATGAGAAAAATAGATTGAATAAATACAATTGGTTTCAGATCGATAAAATCCATAATAAAAAAATAAATACAAAGATCAAATTACAAGAATGAGAACGGAAAAAAGTTACAGAAGAAAATCTGAAATATCGGAAACCGGGGTTATATATATAAAAGTTTACATATAACTATGTAATTCTCATATTTATAAGTAAGAAAGTAATTGTCACGCCCCGCTTCCCAAAGTATGGGAATACGAGCACGTAACCGAGGCCCATCGAATGATGTAAACATCATCCATAAGTTGTACCAGTTTAACTCAACAATATGAAGAAAATAACACAACCACGCATGGATAAACAATCACAGACAATAAGTAAATTTCAATAACATGAAATAATCCACCAAAGTAATATCCAACATCTAGGAGATACACACTTCGGGTCAACAATGTCCGGAATACAAAGTAGGGGAAATAACAATGTCACGCCCCGCTTCCCTAGATACAGAAACACGAGCACCTAACAAAGGCACAACGAATGATAAGAATACCATGCATAGCTGTAACAGATTAACCCAACAATATACACGAGAATACAACCACGCAAGAAAGAATAACCACTTAAACAAAGAATAAACTCCAAAATAATCATGAAATAAATTCACTAAAAATATCGAACATCTGGGAAAAGTAAACTTCGGAATACACAAGTTCGAAATACAAAGTATGATAAAGTCGATAAAATAAGAAAATAACATAATATAACTATAATAGTCTAATAGTCTAGCTTTGATCTTCAAAAAGTTTGCTCACCAAGACCTCGACTCAAATTTCCTTTTGTACCTGCAAACTCACGATCTAAAATAGAAGAAATAATGTCCGTTAGAGCAAGTCACGTACAACAAGTAGCAAAAGCAAAGAAGCAAGGAAAAATGTGGTTTGTTAAGAAATAGTAAGCTAGAGCCAAGTCAAAGATCAATGACAATAACAAAAGTTTATAACAGAATCAAAGTCTAGAATTCATGATGCAATAAACGGTAATTGTAATCAAGAATGCGAGTGTCAATCCTAGGTTAATTAATATTTTATTATCCTAACTAATGCACGTTATACTGCATCCCATACCACAGTTTCGGTGCATGGAAACAATGATCATTTTAGACTATGATGGTGAACTCAACAGATCATGTACTTAGCACAATAATCAACAATTAACAATCGATATTCCCCAATCAATAATCCTCCATTCACAACCATAATTAATCTAGAACATGGAGCCCTACTGAATACAGTCTCCGATTGTTCACTACCAAGTCAACCCTTATTTACCCCGACTTGTTTATATTTTATTATACTTAAATGTGAATATGCAATGGATACTAAAAGTGTAGGAATGATGTCAAAGAGATGTCGAGACTATGAAATGCATGATACAACTAATTCTATTCCCTGGATGTGAAATCAACATGGATATATAAGCAAAACACAAAGCTCCCATTCTGGATAGCAAGACATTTCTGTACAAAATTCAAATTTTCCGTTGCTACAAGAGAGCAAATCAGTTTCCGTCAGAGATTCTGGGAAGTAGACCCTCTGCCGGTTCCAGCGAATATACATACGATATATAATGAATAAAGAAATCAAGCCTATAAGTTCATTCTTTACTGATTATATGTACATACAGCATATCAGAGTCAAAATACTTGTATATAAAAGTAGACTGTAAGATCCTTTAAAAATCTTATAAAAATTATATTTCAATTTCTAACAGTGTTTAGTAACAACAAAATTAATCTCAGATTTTATTTCTTAAATTTGATCTACTTTTTTAATTAATTAAGCAGGGTGATGCATATTTAAACTGCATTCTAGAATTCAGGCGTCACTGTACGAAAATAAGGATATCTTGCGATCTATAGGTCGGATTGCAAAATTGTCAGATGGTCTGGATTCCAGACACACATTTCATTTATTGATTTCTAATTGATGTTATCTATAGATGGGTCAACAATCGGGTTCTTTACTGAACTAGTGTTCTAACAGCAATCTAGAGTCAAGTTCTCACATTTATAAAGGGTGTGCAAATTATCAAATAATCTTACAAAAATAATAGGGTGATTTTGTAGAACTCCGTATTTTCAAATATTATTTTAAAGATTTGAAAACGAATTAAAATAATTTTCTGGAGATTTAATAAATATTTTCTGAAAATCTATCTCTTTTACACGTGCGAAACACGTGCAAATATTTTTGGTGTAAATAACCAATTTTATATTTTTAGTAAATTTTCCTAATTATAATGGAGTATATTCTAAAATTTGAGATTTTTCTGAGTAGAGAAACTATTTTTATAAATACCTCGAAAGGGAGGGGCTTTTATGTAAAAGTCGTTTGGATCTTAAATAAATTATAAAAATTCTTTTTTACTGATATTTTGGTTCTCCATGGTTATCATTTGAATTTAATATGTTTAGATTTTATTTAAAGTCGATTTGGTGAAGATTTAAACAAAAAGGGTGTTTTTGCAAATATGGAATTCATGTAGAATTTTGTGCAAATGTTTTTCTGGAAAGTAAAAGTCAAATATTTTGATTGGAAAATATAATATGTATTATTAGATATTATTTCTGATTTTTCTGGATTTTTATGAATATTTTATGATATGTTTGCAAATATTACAAAAGGGAGGGCTTTTGTGCAAAATTGTCGTCCTGAGTGGTAAATCCGGATTTTTCTTATTTACTGGGTTGTGCTAGATTGCTGGACAACTCAGTGATAAGAATATTTGATCTGGTTTTGATTTAGTTAACCTATTTTAACTAAGAAAAGGTTATATATGTAAAGTTATATTTTGGAAGGACTATTTTGCAAATGTATTTCTAAAATCCTAAATCCTTATTTCTAGCCTGTATAAAAGAGGGTGTGCAGCCTTCATTCGCTGCACAACACAAGTTTTATTATATCTTTTATTTTCTTGGTGATTGAAGAGGAGGATTTTGGATCTCACAAAAGAGAGGCTTTCTTGTTGGATCTCTTCATTCCTAAGGTGAGTGACATTATTTTGTTTATTTTGTTTGTGTATATTGTAGATGAGTAGATATAATTGTTTGGTTGTTTTGTTTGTTTCTCTTTGATTTGTGTACGTCATAAGAGAACAATATGAATGTTTAGATTGATTGGATGATGAATATGTATATGTATGAATGGATAAAAATTTGGATCTCCGAGAAGAACTCTGGATATCTGCATATGAATGATGTTAGATTGTTGAGAACCTAATATAAACTATTAGTGGACTAATAATGTTAGATTTTCGGGTGAACAGTCGACTGGTGAGTCGAAACAGTCGACTGCTACTGCTTAGGTCATATTTTCTTAAAATGTTGGATTAATGTTGATTTGATTGAGTTCGATAGATGCCATGCATAAATTAAATTAGAGATGAGAATTTGGACTATTGGTGAGTTGGATAAAAACAACTTGACCATGTTGAGGATAAATTGGTTTTGTTCATGGATCAACTATAGAGAATAGTTGAGATTTGGTTGAGGAATGTTGTGAATGATTAATGGTCTAGAGGACCAGGTTTTGAGGATATGAGTTATGAGGATTTAAATTGGGGATTTGTGATTTATGTGAAATATGTTGTTTGAAATTGGATTTCTCAAATACTAAGTTTAAATCTAATTATTTTGGTATTACTAAGATTTGGAAGATAATACAAAGTTATTTTGTTATATGATTGATTCATAAAAACCCAAGTTTTGACATATGTACGACCTAAATTCTTCAGACTATAGGCCGACAGTCGACTGATACGACCTTTTAGTCGACTGATACGACCCAGCTGCTACGAATATTAGTTTTCTTGAAATTGGGTTCTGGACAGTCGACTGACGACTTTTACAGTCGACTGGTACCACCCAGATTACTTTTAAAGTTACTGTAATTTTTTTTTCTGGTAAGTCGACCTATGACTTTTTAAGTCGACTTACAACACTTAGAATATTTTCTTAAAGAAATGTTGGAATTTCCTCTGGACAATCGACTTATACTATTAGCAGTCGACTTCTACTATACTTAGACTTATTTTCCGAAAATTACTGGATTTCTCTCTGGACAGTCGACTGGTGAGTTTTGCAGTCGACTGTAGATACTTAGATTTTATTTTCTTAAAGATGTTAGTTTCCTCTGGACAGTCGACTGGTGACCTTTTGCAGTCGACTGGTTCTGATGCTTTTCCTAAGGTGTTTTGATGTTCTTTAAACGACTAATTCTTTAAATGTTTTGGATCTATAACTTACTATTCTAAATATTATTCTTCTATAGAACATATGTTTTCAAGATACTTCATCGTTGAATTTGGATGTTGGAAATTTATAAGAGTTGGGTTTTGGTGAGAGGAGAGATTTCTCCTTTGATCGTTTGACAATGGATTAGTGAGTTTGGTCCTGATTGAGGTCTCTAGGAGTTGAGTGGGAGTCCTGTGAACCGGCAGTTGAGATTTATTGAGTTAGGCCTGAGGGGTTTTGGTTTAGTTGTTGTTGAAGTCCGGCAGGGTACACTAACTCTAGAGATATGGATTTTTGATGTCTTAATAATAACCTACTTAAGGACAGGCAGGGTGCATTTGTATGTACCGGGTGTATCTGCACGTTGGGGGGTCATAAAGGCCTCTTTGTGGGGTACACGGCAGGGAGATGATTCTCCGAATATGTTCGCGTGTTGTGGGTCTACGGGCCTATTCATGGAGCAGGAAGGGTGCATTTGTATGTACCGGGTGTATCTGCACATTGGGGGTCATAAAGGCCTATTCGTGGGGTACACGGCAGGGAGATGATTCTCCGGATATGTTCGCGTAGTGTGGGTCTACGGGCCTATTCACGGAGCAGGCAGGGTGCATTTGTATGTACCGGGTGTATCTACACGTTGGGGGTCATAAAGGCCTATTCGTGGGGTACACGGCAGGGAGATGATTCTCCGGATATGTTCGCGTGTTGTGGGTCTACGGGCCTATTCACGGAGCATGCAGGGTGCATTTGTATGTACCGGGTGTATCTGCACATTGGGGGTCATAAAAGCCTATTCGTGGGGTACACGGTAGGGAGATGATTCTCCGGATATGTTCACATGTTGTGGGTCTACGGGCCTATTCACGGAGCAGGCAGGGTGCATTTGTATGTACCGGGTGTATCTGCACGTTGGGGGTCATAAAGGCCTATTCGTGGGGTACACGGCAGGGAGATGATTCTCCGGATATGTTCGCGTGTTGTAGGTCTATGGGCCTATTCACGGAGCAGGCAGGGTGCATTTGTATGTACCGGGTGTATCTGCACGTTGGGGGTCATAAAGGCCTATTCGTGGGGTACACGGCAGGGAGATGATTCTCCAGATATGTTCATGTGTCAAGGGTCTACGGGCCTAATCACGGAGCAGGCAGGGTACATTTGTAGGTACCGGGTGTATCTACACGTTGGGGGTCTTAAAGGCCTATTCGTGGGGTACACGGCAGGGAGATGATTCTCCGGTTGTTGTTTTGAGTTATCTTACTTGATGCTTGCGCGTCGGGGGCGATGACGCCTATTCGCGGAGTATTCTGAATCTTGTTTCCCATCACCGTAGTAGGATTAGTTGCATAACGAGGGGTTATCCCTATGTCGTAGAGATCGTTAAGGGCTTGCACCGGACCTATGTACTATGGAATGCATAGACTCCGACAAGTAAGCATTAGAGAGTCAGCATATAGAATTGTATTTTCTTGACTTGGTTTTATGCTTGTATTTCCAGTTTTCCTACACTTGACACTTAGTCTAGCTTCACTTGTTGTTCATATTTCATGATGTTTTCATGCTTTACATCCTTGTTATTTCTCATTCATTTATCCTTGTTGTTAATACATGCTGTTGATGACTTTATGTTTTATGATTCAATTATGTTGTATGTTTTTATGTCACTCACACCATTTATGGCTGACCCCTTTAGTTTTGGGGGTTAGGGATCATCTCTAGCCTCATGTGTTACAGGTTGTTGCTTAGAGTTTGGAGGTTGGGATGCTTGAGATAGTTTTGGAGATAAATTGATGGAATAGAGCTTTGTGTAAAATTTTGTAAAAAGAAGTGTTGTAAAAAGAATGCTGTAATTCAAGGTATTTTGTATTCCGCTGTGTGTGTAAATGATTGTTGTAATAAAAGTTTGGAATAAAATTATTCGTGTTTTGGGCTATGTGTACTATTACATTGAAGTTGATGCTGGGATTATGCCACGTATTTTCTAAGATATTACATTAGAAATTCGGGGCGCTACAACAGTTAAACAGCGGAAGCAAATTTACATCATTTACATTAATGGAAGAAAACAACACTTGAACAATTGTTTAAGCATCAATTCCTCCTTAGTCTTTTTCATTCACTTTGTCCTGCATGGAAACTGTAGGCTCGTCAGCTCATTCAACTGACGCAAGGATATAATACATCAATTTTCTCCTACTTAGAAAGCACACACTTGTCACAAAACAGAACTACGGGGACTATCCTATTGATGTCGTGTTGTGGTGTGCACTTAGTCCTTAATGCATTTATTCATAATATATGACACTAATGAGCACTTGTTCGGATTCTATGCATCCTATACTACATAGGTCCGAGGGTAAGCTCTTAATCGTACTTCATCTTGTAGGGTTCAATCCCTCGCCATGACTTAAACTACTATGGTAAATACGGTAAGTATCCTAGATGTTCTATAAGTTACGAGCCCATGTCCAGACAGTCTGGAGGGGAATCCCATGCACTAACATGACGTATCATGCAGGCAGTCTGTGGACAATTCAGCCTCCGTCAAGGAATGATGGCACCACCCGTAGTCACCAAACACCCCACAAGCGTCGCCATCGGTACGATAATTCCGGAGTAGTGCTCATGCCATAACATGACGCATCAAGCAGGCAATCTGTGAATCACTCTCACACCGCCAATCCGATGGTCCTCATACTCGTGTTTTCTCTTACTTTCGTCACATCTCCACTATGTATCTAGTTCTTAGTTTATTTGAATCATGAATAAAATCAATCCCCTAGAGTTAGCACTTCCTCTATACTGGTCTTAACCATTAATTCAACAATACGACCCAAACTTGGTCTTTTCTTTTTAATATCTTATCTAAAAAATATCCTTCAATGCCGGTATAAGGCTTAGCTACCCTCTAGCTTTCAATTCCATTTCATGTTCATAGCATTTGTGTATTCATATTCATAAGACCTTTTATAATTCATCATGATATTTGATTTCACTTTCATGTACAATTTCATGCATAGAATAAATTTCATTTGTCACATTCATAATTCATTCTTTCTACATAATTCTCTTATTCTCATTTTATCAATACCAAATCTAAAATTGACACTTTCGATTTTCCCATTATCAAAATCTCTTTTCAAAACTCTTTTAAACAATACATTTTTTTTTATCTAAAAACATTTAAAACTCGAAAATCAAATAGTCAGGGCAGTCGACTGTTAAAGCATAGTTGGTTGACTGTTCTACGAGGATTTAAAACTCAAATATTAAATAGTCAGGACAGTCGACCGTTAAGGCATAGTCGGTCGACTGTTCTGCAACTAAAGTCCAAAATTTGGAATTTATACAGTAACTTAAGATTTTTAAAAACCATTTAACTCTCATTTTTCATATAAAAGACGATTCTTTTATTTGTACGAAAATGGTCACAAATCTTTATGTCCTCTTAATTTGTCTCTTTTCAAAGAGAAAATTCTAATTTGACAATTCTCAAATGGGTTACTCTTTAATAAAATAATAATTTCCTCCTTTTCTTCTTTTATCAATAAAATCCAATATTCTCTTAACATAGTCCTAATTACAAAATGTTCATTTTTCTTTCTTTCTGTAATGCCCCGATTTTTCATTTAATGAAAATTATTTATTTTGCACGTAGTGTGCATGTGCAATATTTTTGTAATTATTTTCATCATGATGAGTATAGATATTTAAATATGTGCTTTTAATTATTTTTATATAAAGCCTTTTTTCAATTAGACAAAAAGCCTTTTTCTTAAAGCCCAAAATTTAATTCATTTATTTTATTTTTAAAATTGTTATTTTGGCCCATAAACTAAATCCCATGAGTTAATTTATTTTTAAGTACAACTTGTAATGTAGAATACAATTTAAAGATTATTTTTATACAAAATGTAATGTACAAATTTTTTTTGGAGACCAAGTTGGATACACGTGCACTACGCGTACACGTGCAAAGTGCACCTTCCTATGCATGGTCGGTTGTGAAGTTTGGAGGGAAATCAAATTTTTGAGTGGAGTCATGGGGTGATGGTTATTTGATCATGGGCAGTTAGTGTAACTCCTCCTTAAATCTAATCCATTTGTTCCTAACTCCTACTTCAATCTTAGCCATCCATTTTTCTAGATTTTTAGTATAAATACCCCCCCCCCCCCCTCTTTTGGCTAGTATTCTTGTGCAAATTAATTCTTCCAAACCTATAGTTAAAATACATTATCTAGTAGTTTATTTAGTGAGTAAAAGATTGAGAGATTGTGTGGGGTTGTGCTTGCATCAACAAGAAGAAGGAGAGGCCGGCTATCAAAGGGAGTGCTCTCGGGTTGGTGTGCTCGGGTTGGCTTGTGCGCGCGTGTCCAAGGAGGAGGATCGTTCGTTTGCAAGGACATTCATTTAGGAGGTTGCTAGTTGTATATTTCTCTCCATTTAAGGTGGGTAAATTTTCCATGTTTCTAATTAGGAATGCATGCTATATTAAATTGAATGAATGAAGCATGAAAAAGATTAATAAGAGTACACATTTAATTGAAAAATGACTTATTGATTGATTGATATAAGGATGTGCAATTGTATGTGGTTCTATTAGTAAAGGCAAAATTGTGTGTGAATTGATTATAGCCATAAATTATTGAAGAAAGTTTCATTATTTACATCACAAATTATGTACACAAAAGTTAGTAGATTAACAATGCTACTTTATGTGTTAAATGAATCTTTGTGTTTTATTGAAATGAATAAATTAAAATATAGATTTGTATGTTGGGTAAACGATTAAAAACAGAAATTAATATGAAGAATTGCTAGTAAAGAGATTTGAGATGTTAATTGTTAAGAAATTTTGAAAGAAGAAATGTGGTAGTTATAATGTAGAATCCGAATTAATTGTATGAAAAATATGTTTTAATTGTTAAAAAAATTATTTTTTTCATACAGGTATGTAAATTATGTGAGGAAGAATCAATCTGGAATTTTACAGTAATTTTTTTTAAAAGCGAAGTGAAATGAGGACTAGTTGAACATCGAAACGTTTTAATAACAGAGAGAATTGGTTTAAATAAATTTTGAGTTGCGTTATTGACAACCTGAGCACGTAGCTCAAGTGGTCGGGATGGCTTAAATCGCTACAGTGGGCTTTCGGTCTGAGGTCGCTGGTTCGAATCCCCTGGGCAACACACTTTTGTTTCATGAATTTTTAAAATAAAGGATATCAGCGGCCGAGAACATTTAATGCTCTCAGCCCCTCATCCAAATGCAAATAGCGTTCGGCCTAGTGGTTGTGCCTTCGGTTGGTTTCCTTGTGGTTCTGGGTTCGAATCTCGGCTTTGGCAAGTTTGGAAAAAAATATTTTTTTGAATGTTTGGATGATTGAAAAATTATGGAAAAAGTATGATTATTCTTCTAAAAATATATAGGACTTATGAAAAATAATTTGGGAATTATTTACATAAAATAAAATATGATTTGAGAATAAATGTGTAAATAGAACTATGGTTCTACATTGATATTTTTTTGTGAAATTATATCTTGCAAAAAGAACTTGAAATGAAGGATTAGAAAATTAATATAGCAAAGAAAGAAATTATATTGTGTGATGGATGTGAATTATTCTCATGGGAGAATAGGGTGAAAAATATGAAATGTGAATATTCATTTAGTGATGTGATTTCAATGTGAAATTGATATTTGATGAAGTATAAAATTCCATGTATGATTATGGATTATTGAACAATTTAGAGATCATACTATTGAAAGAGAAATCTGTTATGATTATGAAAATAAATTTATGAGTTGGAAATACTCAAATTGGAAATTGTGAATTGGAATTGAAACAAAAGAGTAGCTAAGTCTCCCCCGGCATTTGGAAAAAAATGAAATGAAATTTGAAATGAAAGACCAAGGTTGGTCATGTTTGAATGAATGAATAAGTCCGGTTTAGTGGAGAGGCTAACTCTAGAGATTTGATTTTGTTAATGATTCTAATAAAAACTAAGGATTAGTGCATAGTGAAGACGTGATGAAAGTGAGAGAAAAACACGAGTATGAGCGTTAGAGTTTACGGTGCGGGTGTGTGAGCCACAGAATGCTTGCTTGATGAGTCAAGACATGGCGTGGGCATAACTCAGTAATGATCGAACTCTAGCAACGCTTGTGGGATGTTTGGTGACTGCAAGATGATCGTGTGCCATGAAGGAGGCTGAATTGCCACAGAATGCATGCTTGACGAGTCAAGACATGGCGTGGGATTCCCCTCCTGGTTTTCTGTACACGTGCTTGTACTCATAGATCATCTAAGATACTCACCATAGTTACAGTAGTAGATTAAGACATGACGAGGGATTGAACCCTACAAAGATGAAGAACGAATAAGAGGCTTGCCCTCGGACCTTTGTAGTATGCGATGCATAGAATCCGAACAAGTGCGCATTAGTGTCATATAATATAAATAACTGCATTAAGGACTAAGTGCACAATCACAACACGACATCAATAGGGTAGTCCCTTTAGTTTGATATGTGACAAGTTTGTGTTTGTTAAATTTGGAAAATAAGTTATACTATTTCCGACATAGAGAGGATGGCCGTGTATAATGTTCGTCAGTTGAATAAACTGACGTACCCACAGTTTTATATGCAGGTAAGTGACATGATAAAGATTAAAGAGGAACAGATGCTTAAGGATTATTCAATGTTGTTGTACATTTATTTAATTGTTGCAAATTTTACTTCCGCTGTGCAATGTAAAGTGTAATATTTTTATGTAACTCTGATGTAAAGTGAAAAGTTCGAATTTCCTTGTAAAATTGTACTAAATGAAGTGGAAAGATCCTGTAGAACTCTCGAATTCAGTTGTATTTGGGATTCGGGGCGTTACAGAGTGGTATCAGAGCCAGGTTTCACACTTGAACAAATTTATAAGGAACGACACCTTAGAAGTGGACATTAGAGTGTGTGTTTGAGTCTAGAGATTTAAATGTAAGTGACTTACATTTGTGTTGCTCTATGACTTATGCTTCTTCCTCTCTATTTCTAAGATGGCTGATCACTTCGACCCTGCTGGAGACGACGACTGGAATTTAATTAGGCTTTTAAAATAGGCTTTTTTAGAAAATAAAGAGAACAATTACTTGTTCATGCTATAAAGAAATATTTTTCTAGAACAAAAATGCATCTGAAATTATACGTGCAAAACACGTAAAATCACAAACTCTAAGAAATAAAATTCAGGATGTTACATCGTCACAACTCCCAACTTAGTGCTCATCCTTAGATTTGTAATAATAATAAGCTGAGCCACCTAGAACTAGCTCTACCCTACCAGACTTCACTTGCCAAACTTGGAACGCTAGCCCCGCAGTTTAATTTCCTACAATAAAAATATCCACTACCGGTACTCTTGGCTCGCTCAGTATCTAGTGCTCCCAAATCAACGACTAATAATCCTAATCACAAGCAAAAACCCCACTTGGTTCAATAATTCAAAATACTTTTTATATACTCTTTTCCGAAAAAACAATATTTTTCCCACAACACCAAGGATGTGAATCAAAATCTCAAACATGAATATCTCATTCCAGAAATAAACATTTGTACATCCACAAATCACTTCATTGCTCATATTTCTTTTAATAAACCGTTATTGCCATAAAACTCTTTCTTATATGGAAACAAAATCCAATCCACAAAATCCTTTAAATTTCACTTTTAAATCTCGCTTTCCATACATACATAAAACCTAATAAATTTCTCTTTAATCCAATCAACTTAAACTGAAACAAGTCTCCTTATTATCTGGGATCTCATCCCTAAAATCTGAAATTCTTTAGTTCTAAAAAATATGAAATTTATCGCTTTTGAAACTGAAAATAGTCATTTAGAATTCAATATTTTAATCTCTAAAACTGAAACATATATCTCCTCAAAACTGAGAATTTACTCCATAAAAATAGATATTTGGAACCCTAAAATTATTATATGAATACATTAGAATCTGAAAGTAGATTTCAACATAATCTAAAATATGCACAATCGAAACATGATCAAAAGAATCAATTAAACTTCATGCAAATACTAGATTTAAATACATACATATACTCATCCATGTGCACACTAGGGTTGTCAAACCCTAACACACAACATCTTCACAAACACACACACCTAAACCCAATTCTCTAAACCGAAACCCAAAGACAACTCAAACAACAGCCCTGGATATGCACAGTGCTCGGGTTGGTACAGTGCAACCCCAGGTTGTTGTGCAGCCATCAAACCGAGCCCCCCAAACCCTAGGTTTAGGGTTTAACCATGAAACCCTAATCCCATGTTCACAACATCAAAATATATCTTTTTCAATGGGTTTTAGAAATTGATGTATAAAAATTCTAGTTTTCAACTCATGAATTCCAATTAAAACCAGTAAAACTCATAAAAAATTCATCTTTTAATTACGTCAAATCATGTTTTTTTTATATCATACAATGAGATCTAGACATCTACGATAACATATAGGTTCATTAGATTTATTTCTACAAACAAAAATTTGATATGTCATGCATAGAAAACTCCATTATTCAAGAACAAATTATTTTAGATCCATACACAATCAAGATTCAATCTTTATGCCTCATAATCAACAATCTCATATCATACATACATCTTTACAAGTACTACAATCACGCTACATTCAATCCATGACTAACAATTGTTCATCCCTAGCATGATGCCATATAATTATCAGATAAAATATAGCAAAAGAGTTGGAGTGTTACCCACCTCGAGAACAAAATTGATACAAAGTAGTAGTCTCCTCCTCCAAGCAATAGATCACCTCTCCAATATCAAAAATCACCAAAGACAAAAGAAAAGAAGTGAGGCCGAAAAATTTCTTCCCTCTAAATAGGCCGGGATCCCTTCCTAGGATTTCTTTGAGGAAATTTTACAAATAACCCCCCTAGAAGTCCCAATTTGCATAATTAATTATTTGTTCAATCAAATCAAATCAAATCAATTTCAATGCATAGAATTTCACCCCCAAATCTCTCCACTGCCAAAACCGGCCCCCAAAATGCAGCCAATCTTTTTTTGAATTCAAATTTTACCTCCAAATGACTTTTTACAAAAAAATTTCTTCTTTCAAAATATTTACAAAAGCAGTTTCTCTTATTTAGAAAATTCCCAAAAATTAAAATATATCCAATTATAAATAAGATAATTTATTTTGCAACTCAAAATTCTAAAAACTTGCATTTCAAAATATTTGCACGTGCAAAACAACCATTTCAGATAAATTCAAAATAGTTAAATAAATTCATTTAAAAATTATTTATTAATCCAAAATATTATATTAGAAATTATGGGGCGTTACAAAAAAATCTTGGATACATCAAATTAATGTCAAATAGGCATTCTTGACTTGTTACCTTGAAGAGGAGGTGATATCGGTAAAAATTGCAATAAATTAGGGTCGTACGATTCGGTCATGCATTTCAAAGCTTCCAGATGCAGAACAATAACTTTACAGCAATTGCATGCCCACTAGAGAAACATGGGCCGCCTCCAAGCCCATAAATACTACTCGGCCAGATAAGGCTTACTTACAGTCTAAGAAAGAGGGATTTCTAGCTAATTACAGCTGGCAGACAAATATCTCAAATCATAAATTAAAAAACTAATTCTACCTCTTAACGAAGGGAATCCCAAAACTAAATCTGAAAAAGATACCTTGTCATATTTTTCGTTGGGATCAAGAATTCTAGCCTATAAATACTCTCACCCCTCAATCCGTAACAAGTAATCAATATTTTGCCACAAAAAAGTTAATCATTCTCTGAGTTATTGACTTGAGCGTCGGAGGGTCTTATGAGTGGTTAACCCCGATGTTCAGACTTTGTGTAGGCTCATCGGCGATCTTTCAGTCGTTCCATCCAGATCAAAGCGCTCTCAACCGTTCAGACTCAGATCAAGGAGAGTTCAGCAATCGCAAATTCAGGTCTGATCGACAATTCAAATAGTAAGTTTCTCCCTTAAAAAGTACTCATTATCTGATTTCTCCCGCACCAGAAAAAAATAGCAATAGATTGGCACCGTCTATTGGAAACTATAGATCTACCTCTCCGGTCTGATTTCGCCGAGAAAAAAACCACTTTTGGCCATGCCTCCAGCAAGAAAACCAAAAGCAGCGGCTGCTGCCAGCAACCCGGTGGACCCTCCCTTTCAGTCGTCACAGCCTCCTCACCAACCGTCGCCACCTCCAGGTCCTTTGCCACAACCTCCTCCCAGTGGGGCTGTGTCGACAAGCTCCCATCTCAACCATCCCGGACCCCCTCTGGTCGAGAACCGGGGGTCGGTCCGCACGACCACTCCCTCTACAGTACCCCTGTGTAGCTAGATCTTCACGACGTCATCAACTCTCGACTACCAAGGATAAACCTCCTTCAGCTCTTAGATGAAAAGCATTATTGGGATGAAGTCCCCCACTCAGAGAACCATGGGAGCATGAGAAGCCCTTCTCCTAGGTAACAGAAATAATGTCGAAAGCCCTCGCCAAGAGGGCTAAGACGTGAGAGGATCCCGATTGCGATCAGTCAACAGGCTCCCAAGAACAAAAGAGAAGGGGAGGCACCCATCACCTGGGCTGATTTCTGTGACTTTAAAGACCAAGTCCTAAAAGCCCTCTGAGTTTCCCTGAACTGAGACCGTCAAACAAGCGATCACAATCCTACGTCAAACAAGCGATCACAATCCTAGAGCGGTGCAATAAGAAGAGTCCCACGGGTCGACTTGATCCAATGGACGAGAAGACCTAGTCCTTCATCACCTCTAAGAGATGAAGGACCGCCTTGCTCAAATTGGCCAAGCGGAGGATTGTCAAGGCAGAGGCCACCGCCCCAGCCGACCCCCATTCTCCAGATCAGTTCTTGAAGCCCCCAATTCAGAGAACTTCAAGCTGCCAGCCTTCGAGTCTTACAACGGATAATCCGACCCAGCGGATCTCATCAAGGGTTTCAAGAACCTCATAATTATCCATTGAGCCTCTGATGCACTCCTACGTAAAACGTTCCCAACAACCCTAAAGGGATCAACATAGGAATGGTACTCCAGCCTCTCTCCAGGGTCTATCCACTTCTTCGATCAGCTCAAAGAACTCGTCCTAACCTAAGCAGTCACAAAGCTGAGAAGATGAATGCTTCCTTGCTCAATTTGAAGCAAAGGGATGAGGATCTTCTCAAGGATTTTGTCCGACGCTTCACAGTAGAGTCCCAGTCAATACCATCCCTTGACTTAGCAATAGCAGCAGCTGCATTCAGACGCAACATCTGTCACACCAATATAAAATCACCCCCAACAAAGACCCCCCCACCCCCACTCGAGGACTTCTCCGAACTCTTACTAGACAGTGACAAGTACATCCGAGTTGAAGAAGCTCTTCATCCCGAGCACCAAGGAGAACCTTCATCTAGGAATAAATTGATGAATACCAGCGAAGAAGGGCCGAAGAAGTCCTAGAAGGATGGGTTAGGCCAACGTTGTCCTCCCCCGGTGCCTCGCTTCAACAAGTTCACTCCGTTAATGCTAGCATATCAACGGTCCTCTTGGAAATCGAAGGGGATGGATCGCTCTGTCACCCTCCTTGGATGAACACGCCTGGAAAGAAAAGTGACAAGAGCTTATGGTGCCGATTTCATAGGGACCTGTTGTTGCTGATTTTGGTATGGGAGCAAACAGATAAATTTGTGGATTCTTGGAGAAAATAATAAAGCAAACCTGTTGACCTGTTGACCTTCACCGATGTGTTGAGTTGGTCTCTTTCCACTCTGCGAATCTTTAAAAAATGCGAGACATCGGGATGGATCCCTCCGACGCACCATCCGACGCTCTTGTCAGTAATCTGAACGATTAAGAAAGAGATTTTATTGGAAAAGTATTGATTACCTCATAATAGTGGGGGGAGAGGGGTATTTATAGTCGCCTTAGGGATCCATTTCGAGATATGAAAATATCTCTACTTCTTGGTGTGAATGGATACAAGTGCTTAAGATCACTTCTTAGGGATAATTATGAATCTGAATTCTTCTTTATCCTTCTGAACTGGTTTGTAACGGGTTGGGACCCGTACCTAGTAAGATAGATCTGTTCATGGTTATTGGGCTTTGAAGAAAGACCCAGTTTCCATTTCAGACCCATTTGTAGGTGAAATTACCGTTTTACCCCTGAGCTTTAAGATTCGTGCCCAATTTGAACGATCCCGATTTAATCCCATTTTTAGCCATATCACGAGCCCCCCCACACCTGGAGACTGAGTTCTAGAGTCTTTAAGGAGTAGTTTTGTTGGTCTAATGGCGTACAGGATTTTATCGGTGTTATTAAGGGAGTTCGGATCTTGCTCGGAGTGTAACGGTGTTATTCTGGGCTTGTAAAATACCAAAAAATATCCTCAGAATTTTTTGGATTTTTTGTGATTTTTCCAGATTTTTCTGAATTTTTTCTCATTTTTTTGAATTTTTTATTCATTTTTCGAATTAAATAGTTAATTATCGAAAATATTAACTAATTATTCTAATTTAATAATTATTATTTTCAGAATTTTAAAATTATTTTCCTAATTTAATAATTATTTTTAGAATTTTTTAATTAATTTTTTCGATTTTTAATTAAATTTTCAGATTTTTTTAAATAATTAAATCAAATAAATAAATAAATAAATAAATAAATTAAATATTACCTGGACACATGGCACATTTCTAGACGTTGATCATGATCAGATGGCGCGCATCACAAAGTGGATCATTTTCTAGACACGTGGCGCATTTCTGAGCGTCGATCGCGTCGTGGCGCGATTTTGAGATGATCGGACAGCGCGTGTGGCTCGGTAGCGTTTTTCTCCACATGTGGAAGTCGGTGCCCCGGTAGCTCGGCAGCCGTCCTCGGATCTGGCCGAAGTTGGAGGTGACACCACGTGGCGATGCCACGTGGCTTTTTTTCTTTCTTTCTTTCTTTCTTTCTCCTTTGCTCTTTTTCTTTTTCTCTGTTTCTTTTCTCTCCTGCTCTCCTCCTTCCTCCCTCTCCTGCGTCTTCTTCATCTCCTTCCTTCGGCGTCACCTCAACAGCGAGAGAAGCTCGCGTCGGAGAGGAGTTCGGCGTGGGTGAAAGGAGATGGCGGGGAGCTGGCTCAAGCTAGGCGTCGGCGAGGGTGGAGCTCCGAGGGTCGGCCATGGGGTTGGTCGAGGGTGAGGTCGACGCAACAGAGCTCAGCGAGGAAGTTTGGGAGCTCGAGCTCGGTGCTCAGCTTCGGAGCTTGATAATGGGTCGAGCTCGGGGAGAGAGGGAGCTCGACAACGTGAGGGGCCTGTGGAGCTCAAGCTCGGTGCTCAGCTTCGGAGCTCGATGGGTTCGATCGGAGCTTGGAGGCGAGCTCGTGAAGGAGACCTAACACAGTGGTGGAGAGAAGTTCGGTGTAGAGGGGAGAGGAAGGTGGAGCTTGGCATGGCGAGGAGCTTCGGAGCTTGATAATGGGTCGAGCTCGGTAATGGGTTCGTCATCGAAATGGAGCTTGGAGGTGAGAGCTCGATGACGGGGTTGGTGCTCGCGAAGTGGATGTGGAGATGAGAGAGCTTGCGGATGGAGGAAGAGCTCGGCGGTGTGAGGAGCTCGGCGTAGTGAAGAATGGAAGTTTGGGTTTTGTTCTGCTGGTTTTTGGCGGGAAAATGCTGAAGAAGAAGGAGAAGAATGAAGAAGGGTACGGGTCAGATTGTGGGTATCGGTTCCGAACCCGACCTGTTAGCCTCTTTTTCTTTCTTCCTCTTTATCTGCTTGCTTATTCGGCGAATCCGAGCACGAATTTTGAGGTACATTTTTTTCCATTTTGCAGTTCGGTAGCTCGGTAGCTCGGATTTCAGATCCGAGCTACGTGGCTCCATCTGGACAGTTGATCAGGATCTTGGCGCGAATCACAAGGCAAGAGGCCCAGATAACGAAAAAACGTGATCTTGTCGTTTTGTGGAGGCGTGGCAAAATCTGAGTCATCCATTAGCCATGGCACGAATATCTGGACGATCTGACGGTCCAAGGAGCTCGGGGGTGTTTTTTTCCCAATACGAAGATCTGTGCCCCGGTAGCTCGGCGTAACTGTGTTGCGATCCACTTTCCTGGCGCTATGGAGGTTCGATCGGGGCGTGCAACCCCTCGTTTCGAAGCTAACTCGGTGGTCTACAAGTTCTCTTCAGAAATGGGTTGAATAATCACCCTTCTTCATGATCAAAATAGTCCCACAATATCTTTGTCTTGATGAAGTTGAGGAGTGTTTTGGTCTTCAGAAGCTTCGAAGAGGAGCTCCACTCCTAGGAGCAAAGAAGATGGGCTAGGAAGATCCTTGTAAGAGCCATGAGAAGTTCCATTCTTGGGGGTGAGTGCAAGGAGCAACTCCTGGGGAGAGTTCTAGCTCGGAGCTCATTGAGAGGAAGGGCACTTGTGAGGCGAACGGAGTAAAGAACATCACAAGGCTCTAGGAGAGAGCAATTCGTGAGACGAGTTTGAGGAGCAACTCTAGGGGAGATTTTTGAGCTCCGAACTCGCTTAGAAGAGGCCCGCTCGGGGGGCGAGCGGAGCGAAGAGCTTGTCTCTAGGAGAGAGTAATTTAGTAGACAAGTTTGAGGAGCAACTCTAGGAGAGAGTTGTGCTTCGAACCTATTGAGAAGAGGTCCGCTTTGGAGGCGAGCGGAGCGAAGAGCTTGGCTCTAGGAGAGAGTCGTTTGGGAGACAATTTTGAGGAGCAACTCTAGGAGAGAGTTGTGTGCTCCGAATTAGTTGAGAAGTGGTCCGCTTTGGAGGTGAGCGGAGTGAAGAGCTTGGTTCTAGGAGAGAGCCATTTGGGAGATGAGTTCGAGGAGAACCTTTAAGAGAGAGTTGTATGCTCTGAACTAGTTGAGAAGAGGTCTGCTTTGGAGGTGAGTGGAGCGAAGAGCTTGGCTCTAGGAGAGAGCAATTTGGGAGACGAGTTTGGGGTGCAACTCTAGGGGAGAGTTTTGAGCTCCGAACTCGTTGAGAAGAGGTTTGCTTTGGAGGGGAGTAGAGCGAAGAGCCTGGCTCTAGGAGAGAGCCATTTGGGAAACGAGTTTGAGGAGCAACTGTAGGGGAGAGTTGTGAGCTCCGAACTCGTCATTTAAGAGAGATTCAATGGTTATGAGAGCAGTTTCGAATGGTGAACCACTTCTTACCCGCTTATGAGCAAGTAATTTGAAGCGGAATCGAGCCAAGTGTTGGACTCCGAACTCGTTGTTTACGAGAGATTCAACGGTTGTGGGAGCAGTTCCGAATGGCGAACCACTTCTTACTCGCTTATGAGCGAGTAATTTGAAGCAGAATCAAGCCAAGTGTTGGACTCCAAACTCGTTGTTTAAGAGAGATTCAACGGTTGTGGGAGCAGTTCCGAATGGCGAACCACTTCTTACCCGCTTATGAGCGAGTAATTTGAAGCGGAATCGAGCCAAGTGTTGGACTCCGAACTCGTTGTTTAAGAGAGATTCAACGGTTGTGGGAGCAGTTCCGAATGGCGAAACACTTCTTACCCGCTTATGAGCGAGTAATTTGAAGCGGAATCGAGCCAAGTGTTAGACTCCGAACTCATTATTAGAGGGGGTTAACAAGGTGTAGGAGCAATTCCAAATGGTGAGCTGTTCCGCCCTTGCTTGTTTGCAAGTGGCTAAAGCAGCGTCGAACCAAGCGTTGGACTCCAAACTTGTTTTTTGAGCTTAGTAAGTTGCGGGAGAAGGGAGGCTTGCTCGGGCGGAGGTTTATCGCCCGTTACTCTTCTTCCCTGTCAATTCGGTCGAGGCCCCTCTCCATCTCGTGGAGACGGCGGTAGACTATGTCTTCTCTTTGATCATATCTTGCCGAGCCCCGGGACTCATCTTCATACGAAGGTGGACTGGGGTTGCGGCGATGGTAGCTTGGAGATGGAGGAGGACAGGGATTGTGAAGGCGGTGGCTCCTAGCTGGCTCATGAGTAGGTGGCCTCTGGTCGTTATTTGGGGCAATATTGAGGGCCCGTAAGACTGCCGCTCGGAAGTCTTAAAGATCTGTCCTTGTGACTGGTGCCTCTCTAGCTTGGTGGTCCCTATGTGTGGCTCAGTTTACTGGAGAATGAGTTCTCCGCCGATGACGCTGAGGGGACTCTCTTCGCTTCCTCGGGGGAGGGGATCTTTTAGTCCTCGGTCGGCAGGGGGTCCAGACTCTTGAGGCCCCTGCATGCTCAGGTTGATGGACTCCCCCAAGGGCTCGCCGTCCATTCAGGCGAGTTCGGAGGTTGACCCCCTTTTGGCGGTCGGCAATCACTTGACGAAGATCCCGCTCGGGAGGGCTTTGAGAAGCCGTAGATTCAACTGAAGGATTGGGACCCGCGACATGGTCATGAGGGGGATGTTGCTTCGGACGACACCGACGGGAGCCCCCCTGGGTAGCCCCCCGAGACCCTGGAGGGGCCTGTTGAGGATAAGCACCTTGAGCTGGAGGAGGGGGAGGAGGAAGAGAAGTTGTTTTTCGACTAGAGACCGCTGCCTTCCGCATCTGTTTTGGATGCGTGACTTGAAACTAGTCTCGCTGATGAAGTTAGGTCGGGTTGCTTTTTTGGTTCCCACAGACGGCGCCAATCTGTTGCTGCTGATTTTGGTGTGGGAGCAAACAGATGAATTTGTGGATTCATGGAGAAAACAATAAAGCAAACCTGTTGACCTTCACCGATGTGTTGACTTGGTCTCTTGCCGCTGCTGCAAACCTGCAAAAAGTGCAAGACACCGGGATGGATCCCGGTGACGCACCCTCCGACGCTCTTGTCAGTAATCTGAACGATTAAGAAAGAGATTTTATTGGAAAAGTATTGATTACCTCCTAACAGTGGGGGGAGCGGGGTATTTATAATCGCTTTACGGATCCGTTTCAAGATATGAACATATCTCTACTTCCCGGTGTGAATGGATAGAAGCGGTTAAGATCACTTCTTAGGGATAATTGTGAATTTGAATTCTTCTTTATCCTTCTGAACTGGTTTGTAATGGGTTGGGATCCGTACCCAGTAAGACAGATCCGTTCATGGGTTATTGGGCTTTGAAGAAAAACCCAATTTTTATTTCAGACCCATTTGTAGGTGAAATTACCATTTTACCCCTGAGCTTTAAGATTCGTGGCCGATTTGAACAACCCCGATTTAATCCCATTTTTAGCCATATCAGGACCACGGCTACAACACTGATGACTGCTGATCCCTTAAAGTGGAGATCAATGCTCTGCTCCAGCGAGGCTACCTCTCTCATTACACCCAAAAAAGTTAAGGTCTAGCCTGCTCTAGCTCAAGGAACTAATAAAGGCGCAGAGAGAGATTCCGAGCTCCAGGACTTAGAATCCATGGCAATCATCCACTCCATACACGGAGGACCCATAGGCTGGAGTCCAATTACTCCTGGAAGACGTTTGTCCGAGAAGTAAAAAAAGTGCACAATTTTCCTCCCGCCAAAAGCTTGGGAGTTCTAGTAACTTTCTCAGACAAAAACCTGGAAGGCATCCAAACATTATTCGATGCATTAATTACCAGCCTCTACATGGTAAACCACAAAGTGTGTTGCATCCTGATGGACAACGATAACACAGTGAATATTTTCTTCTTGGAAGCTTTTTAAGGCCTTATGTCCTCTACGGACCACCTTAAACCCGTCGGGTACACCCTCCATGGGTTCTTCGGGTTCCCGGTCCAAATGTAAGAAAGTCACCCTCGATGTGACTCTGGGAAAAGTCTCAGCTACCTGAACTGAGGTCACTTCATGGTCGTCAATGGCATATCCTCCTACAATGTCATCATTGGCCGCCTTGGTCTGGTGGCTCTTCCTGTCATATATTTTGTCTTCCACATGAAGAAAAAATTCCCGACATTGGCGGGGGTAGGAGAAGTAAAGGGAAGCCAAGAAGCTGCTCACTACGCATCCACAATGGGGGCTCGATCTTTCCCCTTAATGCCTTAGAACTCTCCCAAGAAAAGAATCTTGACTCTGAGCCCATGGATGAACTAGAAGATATCCCCTTTTCCCAAGAAGATCAAGCCAACTAATTTCAAGTAAGTAAAGCTCTCTCCCCTAAATCAAAGAACAACTTGTTAATTGTGTTAGGGAGAACCGAGATTTGTTTACTTAGGCCACCATCGACATACCCGGCATCTCGAAATACTTGATCATGCACCGCCTCAATGTTTATCCAGGCGTTAAGCCTGTCTAGAAAAAGCACTGCAAGTTTGCCCCCGATAGGCAATAAGCGGTCAAGGAAGAGGTCGAAAAATTCCTAGATACCCGCTTCATTCAAGAAGTCAGCTACCATGAGTAACCAACGTAGTCATGGTAAATAAAGAAAATGTCAAGTGGAGGATTTGGACTTCACTGACCACAACGTAGTATGTCTGAAGAAACCCTTCCCTCTCCTCAGCATTGATGCATTGATCGATGCCACATCCGGGCACAAGTTCCTTAGCTTAATGGATGCTTTCTTAGGATACAATTAGATATGAATATTCTCACCTGACATCCCGAAGACGTCTTTCATCACCGACCAGGGTCTCTATTGCTATCGAGTCATGACCTTTGGACTGAAGAACCCTGGAGCCACTTACCAGTGCCTGGTGAAAAAAGCCTTTAAAGAACAAATAGTCCGTAACACAGAGGTCTATGTAGAAAATATGCTTGTGAAGTGCCTCAAGAATAATGACCAAGTAACCGACCTCCACGAAGCTTTCAATGTCCTTCAGAAGCACAATATGAGGCTGAACCCCTCAAAGTGTGCCAGCGGGGTTTCCTAGGAATTTCTTTTAGGATTCATGTTTAGTCAGAGAGGAATCAAAGCCAACCCAGTGAAGATCAGAGTGATACTTGACATGTCTCCCCCATCCAACATCAAAGAAGTCCATAGAAAAATAGGGCACCTTGCCACCATCGGACGCTTCCTCTCCAAGTCAGGGCAGAAGTACCTCCCATTCTTTACTTCTCTCCGAGGAGCAAAGGGTTTTGAGTGGGACAAGCGTAGTAAGAAGCCTTTGAACTGCTCAAAGCATATCTCATCAGTCCCCCAGTCCAAAGTAAGCTCGAGCTAGGTGATGTGCTCTACCTCCATCTAGCCACTTCGAATCAGACCCTCAGTGTCGGTTGGGTAAGAGAAGAGTACTAAATTTAGAAGCCAATCTACTATGTGAGAAAAGTCCTTCATGAAGCCAAGCTTCGTTATTCCAAGATGGAGAAGATGACCCACACTAATCCTGACCACCAGTAAACACTGCCCATATTTCAAAGCACACTCTATCTTGGTCATCAATGACCAACCCCTCAAGCAAGTGCTTCTCAAGCTAGAGAGCTCCAGGCGACTTATGAAGTGGCTCATCAAATTGAACGAACACGAGATTAGCTACCGACAGAGGACGGCCATCAAGGCCCAAGCCTTTGCCATCAAGAGCACTATCCTTGCCCCCCCCCCACCCCGAGGAAGGCAATAATCCCCTAAACTGGGAAGGATCATACAATGTATCTGAAGTCGTCTGCCCAGCAGCTTACTGACTTGAAGACCAATAATCCCCTAAACTGGGAAGGATCATACAATGTATCTGAAGTCGTCTGCCCAGCAGCTTACCGACTTGAAGACCTGGGGAGCAAAGAGATATCCACGACTTGCAACGTTGGACACCTCATGAAGTTCAACGAGGGCTCTTAATGCCCCACACTTATATTTTTTACAATTGAAATAAGGTCGGTCCTTACAATGGTCAGAGCATAAAATAAAGGCTAGTCACTAAGGCAGTCACTTAGATTTATTTTTCAATAAAATTTAGTATTTTCTTTCATTTTTTTTCTTGTGATACTCTTTGGATGTTAACAATGAGTTGTGTGATCAGCTCCTCTCCTAAGCTACATCAATAACCCACAACCCTTCAAATAACAAGTTTGAAGTCCAAACTCATGGCTCAAAGCTGCTCTTGCAACTTGCTAACAAGCAAGCTCGGAGTTGGGCTCGCCATTCAAAACTACTCCCAAATCTCATTAACCCTTCAAATAACAAGTTCAGAGTCCAAACTCGTGACTCGAAGCTACTCCCGCATCTCGCTAACGAGCAAGTTCGGAGCTGAGCTCACCAGTCAAAATTATTCCCACAACTCGTTAACCTTTCAAATAACAATTTCGGAGTTCAAACTCACGGCTTGAAGATGCTCTCACAACTCACTAACAAGCAAGTTCAGAACTGGGCTTGACATTCAAAACTGCTCCCACAACTCGATAACCCCTCAAATAACAATTTCGGAGTCCAAAGTTGTGGCATTTCGTGACTCAACCAAAATCTTTTAGTTCATTTTCGTACAACAATACAGAAAAATACAGGAAAATTTAAAACTTTTATTACATCATTGTTTTTTACAATACAAAGCGGAATTTTTACTCAATAAATACAATTTATTTCATCATTAAATTCTCAATCCTTCATCAAGATCCATGACAAACTCACATCTGTGTCACTCGTTGACAAGAGTCCTGCAAAACTTGTAAATTGTGGGTACGCCAGTTGAATACAACCAATGCAATGCTAACACAATAGCGATCCTCAAAAACTTTACAACCACAAACTTGAATGCAAGATAAATATGAAAAAAAAAGCGACTATCCTATGTTTGTTGATGCATGTCATGATTCCAAAGATTGATGCACAAACAACATGCACACAATGCAATCTATAATGCACACTTGTTTGGATTCTATGCGTCTGTACAACATAGGTTCGAGGGCAAGCCCTTAACATTCTCCTCATGCCACGAAATTCTATAATGGTGATAAATATCAAGATTTAGACATCCCGCAAGTATTGGCTCAAGTCCTGGAATCCACCACCCAATTATTTAGAGCCCTCATCGCGTGAACATCTAGTAAACGTCGCTCTAGCCCCCGAATACTGGAGACCCGTCTCCCTTCCGCCCAACTATTCATAATCCCAGAATCCACCACCCAACTATTCATAGTCCCAGAATTCTTTGAGACTCATCTTGCTCCACATAACAATTACTGTCCTGGAATCAACCGCCTGACTATACAGAGACCCCTACTCATGTTTACTCAAGCTTGTCACAAATTCTTTTTGGTTATCCTAAGTTCATAAGGAAAATAGAACCCCGTCTAGAGCTAGTGTAACCCTACCGGACTTAACTTCACAAACAAGAAATACTACCCCATATGGCTTATTCCCCAAAATTCCACATTCTTGCCGGCACTCTGGGTCCTACTCAGCATGTAGAACTCAACCAACTAGGACATCACACCCAGACCATCCTTAATAACTCGAAAGAAATTACTTGCCTTTCACAAGTCTCATTCCCTATTTATTATTATCAACTTTTTTCCACCATAACTCTATCAATCATTAGCATCAAGCGACCTAATCTTTAATTAGTTTTTAGTTCAATTGAGTTACTAATTCTCAACTTGATTATAGTTCTCTAGCCAAATGATCCAATCCGAAGTTTTATTAGCCCAAAAATGAAATTAATTCAATCTTAAGTCAATCCTCAAATTTAAATTAAATAACCTCTAAATTTGAAATTAATAGATTCCCAAAATTTGAAATTCATTAATCTCTTAAAATTTATAACATTAATTAATCCCAAACCAAAATCTCAATTCATTATAGATTCCAGTCGGATTTAATTAAACAATAATTTAATTAAACTAGCCTCAATCTAATTAAACAGAGTTCTAACTAATTTGAAACAAGATTTGATTCTACTTAATTAAAAAAAACTTCATTAATTAAACTTCCATATATTGATCTTAATCAACTAAAGCTTAATCAAAACAAATCTGAACTAATTCTAGGCCCCAAATTATGTTTAATTAAAGTCTTCACATACATGAATCAAGTCTTGATTTGATCAGAAAATCAAACCCGAGCCCTCCAAATAGACAGACCCAATAACCCCAAACATACCCATTAAGGAATTAGTAGAGCAAATAAAAAAATTGGGATTCAAATCCTTAATCAAGGTCGTAAACACACTACTGTCCAAACCCAACAATCCTAGACCCGAGTCCACAAATTGTAGCGCCCCGAATTTCCAATATAATATCTCAAAAATACGTGGCACAATTCCTAGCATCTACCAAAATGTAATAGTAAACATAGTGAAAACACAGAATATTTTTCAACTTTTATTACATCAATTCTTTGCATAGCACAGCGAAAAACTAAACACCTTGAATTACATTTTTTTTCTTCTTTTACACCACATTCTTTACAATTTGTGTAAGCCATATTATCATTCTACCATATGCATCCAAATCCCAAATATGTACCTACCTGTAAAACATGAGGCTAGAGATAACCCTAACCCCCAAAACTACAGGGGTCAGGCATAACGGTGTGAGTAACATTTAAATGAAACATAAAGAATAAACGCATAATCAACACATTCCCACAGTAGTAACAAATGAAATATGAAAAAACGATAAATAAAGCATAAAACATCAAGTGAAACTATGCTAAGTGTCAAGTGTAGGAAAATATAAAACATCATGCATAATACAGGTCAAGAAAACACAAATGCAGTATGACGACTCTCTAACGAATACTTGTCATATCTATTCTCCCCACTCTACACAGATCCGGGGAAAACCTTTATCGTTCTCCACTTTATAGGGTACAATCCCTCGTTATGCAACTAATCCTACTGCGATGACTACTACGAGATTTAGATAAGCTGTGAGTATCTAGCCCATGCCCCGATAATTTTGAAGGTCAATCTCTATCCACAGATAATTCCGAAGACTATTTCACTCACACCTGGAAATCTTTGAGAATACCCCACACTACAAGCTATGGCGCATCATTACACGAATACCCCATGAGCGTTGCCTCAACCCCGATAATTTCGGAGATCAATCCCACACCATAAGTAATTCCGAAGACTGTTTCACTCACACCTCTAATAATTCTGGGGATTATCTCACACCGCAGATCATACTGAGCTCCATAACCCATGTTTGCACTCATTTCATCATATCACCATTTAGTGTCTGTTCTTATCTTATTAAGTTAATTAATAAATTACGAGTCTCCTAGAGTTGGTGTACCCTACCAGACTTAACTCAACTGATCAACAACAAGGCAACAACTAGCCAAATCACAAAAATCTCAACTGTCGGTGTACTAGGATCCCACTCACCCTCTAGAGACTCACAACTCAACTATCAACACAAATTTTTTGATTAAAACTCTTGATTTCATTAACAATTCATTCATATTAAGAAAACTTCTTAAAATCAAACAAATCCAAATCCATCCGAATACCCACAAATTTCCAAAACTGAAATAAGATATTAAATCCATTAAATAACTGAGTTTTATATTTTGAAGTCATAGAATATCTCAAAACCTCAATATCTCGAAATCCATATATATTTTGCTTCTTAAGGTCATACTAATACAAGTTAAACACTATTATAATCAAAGTATAACTCTCAGTAACTTATAGTAATCTGTAGTAAAAACTTCATTTAAAACAGTAGGTCAATAATCCATAAGTTCGAAGAAATAATCGTTCAAGAAAAACGACGAAAAACTCAACAAAATACTCAGTCAAACAGCTGACGGACGAATGTCAAAACAGTTCAAAAAAAAAAAAGACAGTCGACTGTCAAGCTAAATTCCCAAATTCAAAGAATGTCGGTCGACTGCCACTTTTAGTTCATAAAGTGGTCGACCGACCGTCAAATGCTACTGAGCCAGTTTTGAAAATTGTGCACATTTTGACTGATACTTAAATTAAAATCTTTAAAACATGAATTTGTGTCACGCCCCGCTTCCCAAAAGGAGAATACGGAATACAGATACGTGACTCAGCCCAGCGAATGATTTTATCATCCATAAGCTGTCAAGATCTTTATAACATTTCACAGGAATAGTTGAATCAATATAATCAGAGTAGGTAGCAAGAGAAGTCAACCACGCATGCATAATTGAATCAATATACCAACAAGAATTCACTTGAAACAAAACTTAATAAAATTCAAATAAACCAGATCTGAACAAGTCAATAATCCTGGATCACGTTGCCCAAATACAAAATAATCCAAGTAACCAAGTACAATTATTCAAGATAAGAAATAAAAAATAAAAATAATAGTAGCAAGAACTCCATCAACTAGAATCTCAGATCACCTACTCCATCGGCAGCTGATCACCATAATCTGCAATTTAATAAATTGCAGGAAGAGAAAAAAGAAAATAAACTCCCGTCAATGCAAGTTACGGGCAGCTTGTAGTGCAGACACAAGTACAGGAAACGAATAAACTACATAGAGTAGCAGCGGAAGCAAGTATAGCATGGAAAGATTTTGACAATGAGGACTAACTCTAGTCAAGAATAGAAATAAGTTGTATGACAAGATGAACGAAAGCAAGTGGCATGTAACCTGTGTTAAGTAAACAAGTATCTTGTAAACGAGTAACAAGTAACGAGTGTCAAGAATCAAGTATCATGTACATGTAACAAGTAGAAAGTGTCAAGCGATCATGTTCAAGTCTTGTATTTATTACTATCTAGGTAGCACTTCATGCATCCCAGGTTTTTACCACATGGTTGCTACATTCAAACAGTTTCGTTTTAGATTTCATAGTGGATCATAGAGAACAGTGTACTCAGGGACAAGCTCCAAGTATCATGCTCCAAATACCAAATATCAAGCTCCAAATAACCAAATATCAAGCTCCAAATAACCAAATAGGATCTATGAATCATCTTTCGAGTACACATTTCTGTATTTTCCACTATTAGATCTTTCCCTTTAAAACTCGGCTTAGTTTCTTATTATTATTATTAGATATGCATGTATGTATTACAAAAGGGAAAGAATAACATGATATAAATAATTAACAGGAACAGGATGAAGGATAAACATGTACAGATGAAAGACAACTCATAAAAGAATAGAACAACGAAAATTCTAGTTCAGGACAGCAAGACAGTACTGCACTAAATCTGGAATTTTTGTTGCTACAAACATGCAGACCTGGATCCGTCAGAAAATCTAGAAAATAGACTCTCGGCCGAATCCAGGAAATATATATAATTCATATGGTATTTCACAAAAACAAGTCTCAAAACAGAATTGTATCCAGAAAATGTGTTCAGCCAGAAATCAGAAGTTTGTATTCATAAACAAGAAAACAACATAAAAACTTACTAATTAAATCCAAGAAAAATCTGGTGTATTTCCTAGTATGTATAATAACAGAAAATAAAGTTTCATAATTTTCCAACATTGATAGAATAGTCAAGTAAAATTAGAAAGCAGCAAGATACACCAGTTTTGTAAATCTGGAATCATAAATACCGCAGTACTAAAATAGCAATATCTCATAAAATATAAATCGGAATCCAAATCCGTCAAAAGTTTGATAAAATAGATACAATAGGCTACAATTCATATTCATAAAGTTTTTATAGAAAGCAAATAGAATCAGGTCGAAATTATGTATCTATACTGAACAGCACGAAAATTCTGCATGCATAGTAGTTGTATGCAAACACTTGTTTATAAAAGTCATCAATTAAATCCACAAAAGTTAGGAGTTAATCACCATCAAGTCTAGTTGTAACCAGCAAAATATTGGATCAAAACATTATATTTAGCATCAGTAGAAAAATAATTTACCATACAAAATTTATATAAAACTGGATGTGGAATTTTAAACACATCTATAGTAAAATAGTCATAACTCGCAACTCATAGATCGAAACTGAGATCTGTCAGAAAATCTGAAAAGTAGACAGAATTCTCTATAATTCATATTCACAAATAATTTTCATATACTGACCTTAATAGGATCTAAAATACTGATAACAAATGGGAAACCGGCAAAACAGAAAATATCCTTCATGCACAAAATCAACTAGTTCATATAAAACTCATCCAAAACATAACCAAATGTGAAATAGGGTATACTATATGTCCAAGCAATATGGTATAGGGTATGTAGCAAGTCTACAACAAGTTATACTACGACTAATACATCATGCACACAAGATCATACAACACATAATGGATCACGAACAACATGCATGTATACAACAAGAGATAGTTATCTCTAAGTTATTTCATGTCATGTGTGTAATGAGGCAACAACGGGCGGGTAAACACAATAGATACAACATATAACAGGGGTTTTGCACAAGAATTGTACACTACATGCTGTATTTAGTACTTGTATTACACAACAAAAAGAATACAAGTTACTTGCCGACGGAACGATGCAAAGGATGAGAATAACGGGAACGGATTCTTGGGTACGAACACGAAGCGAACTAATCACGAGCCAATCACGAACACAAAGAACGAACAAACCACGAACACAATGCACGGATCTTGATAATCAAGAGGATGATCAAGATGATGAAGATCAAGAAATCTAACTACTAGATCTAAGAGATCAAGATGAAGATGATCGAATCTGATTAGACGGCTAGGTCAAGTCTGATGCAGATCATGATGATCAAGAGGAGATCAACGACCCACATTGAACTTGATCAAGACCTTGATCAAACAGCATTGTCACTGCAATGGGGCTTCGGCTTTGACAGCGGCAGGGACAGGGTAGATTGGTGGTGCGACGAGGAACGCCGGGGTCGAGGTGTGAGGCGACAGTGGCCAGGGCTTGACGGCGGGGAGCAGGGTGGTGTTGTGGTCTGCTGCTTTGCTGCTGTCGTCTGGCAAGCGCTCGAGAGGAGCACAGGGAAAGGGAGCGATGGGGCTGGCGCTCGGGAGAAGCATAGGGAAAGGGAGCAACGGGGCTTGCACTGGCGTCGACGTCGAGGCGAGGGAGCGGGAGTTGCTCAGGGTGGTCGGAGCATAGGGTAGCGGATGGGTTTAGAAGTAGCGGATGTCAATGAGGTGGAGGAGAAGGATCGGGAGAGAGACTGGCGCACAGGGGCTGGAGCAGGCGAATGTATTTGGAGATGAGAGAGGAACGGGAGCAGGAGGACAGGGACACAGGGGGTAGGGATGACGAAGCGTCTAGGGTTGTGGATGTGAACAGGGGATGGAGGGTGTATACATAGGTAGAGGGTAGAGTTAGGGTGACGGGTGTGAAAGTTAAACGGGTTAGGGGTGTATAGGTAAACGGGTAGGGTTGTGCATATAAGGTTTTGGGTTTTAAGAAATAATAGGATTGGGTTTTACAATCCAATAGGAAAAATAAAATACAAATTTCACAATTTCTTATTGGTTGCAAAACAATATTTTACAAAGCTAAATAAAAATTAATTTGAAAAGTACAATTAGATTAATATTTATCTTTTCACATACAATTAGGAAAGTTACATACAAATAATATACTTAGTTTGTACTACAAAATAATAATAATAATAATAATAATAATAATAATAATAATAATAATAATAATAATAATAATAATAATAATAATATGGATAATAATAATAATAACACAAATAATAGGATTTGTATTATAGTATAAGACTCATTTGAAAATAACAATAAGTACGATTAATGAAAAGAACGGATTTTAATAGAAGATTCAAAATAAATTTGAAATCGAAAGAATTTAAGAAAACGAAAAAATTTATAAGGAACCCAAACCCAGATAATACACAGAAAAAGAAAATACACCTAAAATACAGATTACGGAAAACAGGGGTTACAATTTGTAAGTTCAAAAAAACCCTGAGATGATCAAATACAACTTATCTAATATACTGGAGTTTATAAATCAAACCAAATTATCATCAAGTTCATAAAATATCAACTTTTCATCAACTTCTTCAAAATAGTAAAATGTGTTTATATGTGTATGTATATATAGGTGTATGCAGCAGTTAAAGTATCGAGAAATCACTGATTATAAGTAGTTTATGATCCAATTCAATCTCAACATCAATGTGAGTCAAGATCTAATCGAAAATCTCACCAAAAACATCAAAATCAACTTTCGGCTGAACAAGTCAGATCCGAAATATGAAAAATCCACTTCAGCACATTAGGGCTTGATATTTTAATTCTAAAATCCTTCTTGCACTTGATTAAACACAACTACAACTAGTTATATTAATTTGTCCATGATTATAAGCAATTACAACAATTTTTTATCAAGTTTTACTCATCGAAACATACTAACAGATCATATATATATATATATATATATATATATATATATATATATATATATATATATATATATATATATATATATGTTTATACACAATAAAGACTCAACCTTTATCCACTTTATGCAATATACACTATACAAACTCATTATGCACAATCAAATAAGTAAGAATATGAAATAAATCAACATACCCAAGATTCCTACTATGTTCTTAACAATCTCAAGTCATCTATATAGAATTTTTATTCATCAATTGTATAGTTTCATGAAAAGTTCTATTCTTTATTCATCCATTCATCAATAAATTCATTATATCATCATAACATCATCTATCATGCATCCTAATAGACAAATCATCACATACAACATGCATCGAACAACAAGAAATCAAAACATATGTCATTCACCTTATTGAAGAATCAACCGAAATAATAAGAGAATAAGAAAAGTCATTCCTTTGGCAAAAATCCAAGATCCTCGCTTCGAAACTTCAAGAAAACCAATAGTAAAATAATCTTTTGTTTTTGCAGAGGAGGGGGATAGCTATAGTGGTCGTAATATAGGCTGAAATCTGATTATTAGGGTTTTGAGAAGATTATGCAAAATATTCCTTTAGAATATATCTTTACATATATAGATCTTTATACTAGGAAATTAGATTAAAAAGTTTAATTGGGATTAAAAACCAAAATAACTCTCCAGATCTGGTCGGCATCCATATCTAATCAGCAACATAAATTTTTGTAACATTTTGCCTCCAAGTGGCAATTTAGCAAAAAGACATTTCTTTAAAAAATTTGCGAAATAAACCAAATCTATTAGAAAAAAATTCAAAATATTTACCTCTGAGTTTACTAGCCATCATGCTCAGACCATAAAACCAAAAATCTGGAATTTTTACTCCAAGTGGTAATTTTGCACAAAAGCCTCTCTTTTTTGTAATATTTGCAATTATGCCAAATAAAAATCAGAAAAATCAAGAAAATTCATAAATAATACCTACTAATAAATATAAGGTTTTCCCAAAATAATTTTTGACTTTGAGTTTCCCAAAAGAATATTTGCACATGTTTTGCACGTGTAAAGAGATAAATTTCAGAAAATGTTTATTAAATCACCACAAATTACTTTAATTCATTTATAAATCTCAAAAACATTATTTAAAATGCTAGGGTGTTACATCACTCCCTCAGAATATTTCTATCCTCAGAACAACATGTTAATAGAAACCGAATAATTAAGCAAAAGAAAGAATGCAATCACATAAATGGAAATACGGTTTAAAGGATGCAATCATACAAGAGAATTACAATTTAACCAAAAGAATACAATCATACAAAGAGTGTTGGATCCTGTAGGCAAGGCAAATAATACTAGAGGGGAGTGAATATTGTTGTATAAAAAAAATATTAAGAAATTGAACTTTTCGTTCTGTCCAGTCGACTTACAGTCGACTGGGGCGTCAGATAAGAAGAGTATTTTATACAAGTCTGATCTGTCGACATATAGTGAAAACTCAGTCGACTTACCAAACAAGTGTTCGAAGAGTATTTTATACAAGTCTGATCAGTCGACTTATAGAGTAGACTCAGTCGACTTGCCAGACAAGTTTTCGAATAAAACACAGAAAAATAGAAATGCGAGTGAAGAAAATACAACCACATAGAGAGTCAACCACAGAGATCACAGCGATGTATCCTGGTTCGGTCCTCCCGACCTACATCCAATTTCCAAGGAACTCACTTGAGATTTTCTACTATTCTTGAAAAAAATACAAGAATACTCTACGGCATTTGACAACAACCTTGCCAAACCCATAGACCTCTCTCACCGCTAGAGAGAACACACCCACTCTACAACCTAGAGTGAAAACCCGACTCTACAACCTAAAGCCCTACTCTCCAACCGAGAGGACCACTCTCACAACCCGAGAGTGAAAAACAACAACAAAAGAGTTACAATAACCTATAGCCTTATTTGTGATTTGTAATTTTTGTAGGGTGGCTAATAGGTCAACTTCTGAAATCAGTCTAAAACGAATTCGATGTTATACTAGACTGATTTTCCGAGAACCAAGACTTAGAGATTATGAATGCTTTTTAGGAAACTTGTTCTTTTAAAAAACAAAAGCTTTAAAACTTGAGAAAATGCTTGGAACCTTTTCATGGTGATTCCTATGCTCTATTTATAGAGAGGAATCATAGGAACGTTGAAGAAAAGTTTCTAAAACTGAATTAAAATGGATAGAAATTGTTTTGAATTTGAAAAACAAGTTTTGAAATCAGAAAACTGTCGAAACGACTTGAACAGTCGACTGGGTTTCCATATTGAGTCGACTGGTCAGAGTTTGAATGAGTTCAGACAGTTTCGTAATAGGACAGTTGACTGGTGCTAAATAGCGGTCGACTGGTACTTAACAGCTGAACTTATTCAAGCTTGTTTTGATCCTTTTAAGTTTGTAAAACACTAAATTATTAAAAGATATGTGTGAGTGTGTGTGACAAGGCTATTACAGCATTCCAAGACTCAAGGAATAAAAAGTTACAATTGTTACAAGACACTTAATACAACACATTTGAAAAACTTGAGTCTTGTCTTGAACTTGAGTCTTCGCCTAGAGCTTGAGCCAATGTCTTTATATCTTGAAGCTTGCTTGATCAATGTGGCTTGAACTAAGTTCTTTGCGGCTTGATCAATTCTCTTTGAATGCTTCATTAAATCAACTTTGCCTTTGTATATTACACCATGGTATTGATTTTGATACACCCTGCAATATATAAGTGATAGCACAACTTTGCATTGTGTTGTAGTCATCAAAACCAAGGATCAACATTCTCCCCCTATTTTATGATGACAACACAATAGCTTACAATAATAATAATAATTAAAGATGCTCCCTCTAACTAATGTACAACATGCACAAGTTAGAAATATGCACAAAACATACACATCCTTTTAAAACATACACTTCCTTTTGTCCCCTTTTGTCATCAACAAAAAATTGAAGGAGGAAAGAAACAATAAAGAACAAACACATTTCAAAATCATAACAAATTTATACATCAAGTAAAAATAGAAAATACATCAAGTAATACTTCTGTCAGTCGACTTAGTACAGTACACAGTCGACTGTTCATAGCATAAAATTCAGCCAAAAAAAGATAATGAAAAGTACTTGGTCAATCAACTGAAAAAATAGTTTTAAGTCGACCTAGACAAGATAAAATGTAACCCATATTTTTCATTTTATGTATTTTGGAGTGTATTTTTTTATTTTTGTGTATTTTTATATCTCTTGTATTTTTTGGATCCGTATATTGGATTATTTTCAATATATATTCTTTTTCTTTTATTTTTGACCTCCTTGTGCTGATTGTTCGTCGATTTGCCCATTTTCGCCATTTTGAGTTCTTTTTCTCATTTTCTTGGCCTCGTTCTTCATTATTATTTATCTTGGTGATGTGATGGATTTTTGGTGGTGTTTTCCCAAATTGTGATTTTTGACCCTTAAGGAGATTTTTAGGAACCATATAATTCATTATATATTGCATTCCCATTTGAATTTGACCCAATATTCATTACCCATTTGTATACTTATTACTTCATATTGATATCCACTACCCATTAACCCGTAATTAACCCATATAAATATACTCTAACACCTCCTTAAACCTAACCCTAATCTCTTCTCTCCAAATTTCAAACCGGCCTCCCTTTCCTTCTCAAATCCCGGCTGCCCCTGCCCTCTCCCCATCCGGCCTGTGCATCCAACTCCCAAAACTGAGCCCCCATTGCTTCAACATCCCCTACATCCATCCATACTTCAATATACTACAACCCTTCAACCCTAAACCTCTTCTTTTGTGGCCGGCATCCCAAATCAGCACCACCAATCATCCAAATCAGCACAAACCCCTCTCCTTGTGGTGTTTTGAAGTGGGTATCATCCACTTTGGTTCGTGCATCAAGGAGATCGATCGTGTAGGTGTTTCGGATCGTGGGTTCGCTTGGATCGCGCTAGGAGAGATTTTGTTCGTGGGTTTTGCACTTGGATTTGTCTGCGTCGTATTTCACTCCATAACGAGGCAAGTAACTTGTACATAATTTCATTAGGTTGATACAAGTCAAAAAGTTCACATATAGGGCAGTTGGGTCTAGAGACGACCAAAAATTATATTTTTATTGATGGGTTTTATCTCTATTGTGTAAATCAGGCCATAGATGACTTAGGACATGAAAATTGATAGGTTGATGCCCTAGGTTTCATCCAAATACGGTTTTGATCTTGTATGTGACAAATTGCATACCATGTGTTAGATTGATAGCCCATATGAGAATTATTAGGTTTTGACATGTTAGAAACCCTTCAATATGAGATTTAGATGATGGGTAGGCTAAGTTTCAAATTTGGTTAAGTTTGGTTCATTATTGTGGAAGTTATGACGTTTTTAAGATGAAGTGTGAAATCTGAAAATTGCGGGCTGTGCTGTGTTGTTTGCTGTTTTCACCTATGCTAGGGTCCGAATCTCAAATTGGACATTTCAAAGTAAATTGTAGATAATTATATCTATTTCAAACCCCACTGGTTTTACTGCATTTGGAGAACGTATGACTGAGATATGATAATTTTAGTACAGACGTGTCGGTAGTTTTCAGATTCAGTTTTGTGTCAATTTTGCTAACTATTTATTTTCAATATCTAGGATATACATAATATCTTACTATAATATTTTGCTCAGTGCTTTCTCATGATGTTAGGGACTTCCCAAATTTTTGGTGTATTTTAAAGATGAGATTTGTGTGGTGTTTTATATCCTTTTCTATAATCTACTTTTGCTGTAAATTGCGTGCTGTTCAGTATAGAACCCTGATTTCACCCTAATTCTTTATACTTTATGAAAACTATTTGTGAAATACGAAAGTTGGAAAATTTTATCTATTTTCACTTTGTTTTGGCGGAATTGGATTTCGATTCGCTGTTTGCAAGATATCCCTATTTTCGTACAGCAGTGTTGAGAAATTCCAGATTCGTCAAACCATGTTTTTGAGTTACTTCTTATTTTTGATGACTTATCTATACTTACGGGAATATTATGAAACTCATTATTTTGAGTCTATATCTATAGGGGATTACCCCAGATTTATCGTGGAATTATTTGATATGTTTTCATACTGTTTTCATGCTTTTGAAGTCGTTCCCCTGTTTTCTGGCTGAACATAGAATCGGTATTCAAATCAGTTTTGAGTTGAGATGTTGTGAACTAGTATGTGACTTATTTATATGCGTTGGAATTGTGTGAATGTCTAGTTTCCAGTTACTTTGACGGATCTTGATTTGCATATCTGTAGCTTTTTGAATCTCTGTTTTAGTACTGACTGATCGTTCTGTCCAGATTACAAACATACCCTATTTTGCTTGTTTATGTGACTTTATATCACCTATACTTGCTGATGTGATCACCTGAAACTAAACCTGATCATATCATGTTAGTTTGACACCATTTAGAGCAAATTCATGTCCGTTTGATAACAATAAATAAAAGTAATCAAGCCGGGATTTATGAGACAGATCTAGTAGAGGGAAAGCATAGAAACGTGTACTTGGAGGCGGACCAATGGGTTCGGACTGTTCTGTTACTGATTACCTGACTACGTGCTTCCTTATAGGAAGGTGTACTCGGAGGCGGACCACTAGGTTCGAACTGTTACTGTTACTGATTACTTGACTGCACACTTCCCTATAGGAAGGTGTACTCGGAGGCGGACCACTAGGTTCGAACTGTTACTGCTACTGTTACTGTTACTGATACCTAAGTACACTGTCCTATAATATCCCCTACAAAATCTACATACGCAACTGTTTTGACTGTAGCAACCATGTGATAAAAAGATGGCACATGAAGTGCTACCTAATTAGTAATACCCACAAGACTGTAAGAACATAAACTGATTACTGTTAGACTAAGACTGACATACTAAGACTGTGGGACTGATACTGATATACTGTTATCCTGATTCACTGATATACTGAGATACTGTTACTAGAGACTGTTAGTTATCTTATGACACTGCCTTAGACATGAAACAACTGTACTGTTAGGATACCATGTAGATATTACTGTCGATGCATTATGACCTGTTCTTAGTTAGTTTTCTCATGTGTTTGTATCCTACTCTATTTGTGGCCCGGACTTACAATTAACGGGTACTTGTGTTTTCTCTTTTCCTCTTTCCTGCATTCGATGAATTGCAGATTATGGCGAACAGGTTCAAGATGGTATTGGAGACTTGAAGTATTAGTTGCTTTTGATTATTATTATTTCTTGTATCGTACTAGAACAATGTTTGCATTCGTGAGACTTGTATTATTCTGGTATTTTGAGACTTGGATATTATTTGTATTGGGCGATGTGACCCAGAATATTGTTTTTCTCCAGACTCTGTTTTATTTTGGAATATTGTATTTGATTTCAAATAAATTTCTGTTGGTAAATTGTTTCAAGTATTCGTGAATGGTTGTGCCTTTTGCTTCCAACTCTGATAAATTCTGTGATGTGTTTCAAAGATTTCTGAAACAGCTTAAGGATGATAATAATCATTCACTGGGCTTTTGTTACGTGCTCGTATTCCGTATTTTTGGGAAGCGGGGCGTGACATAAAAATTCAAGAATAATCATGAAAATTGCAAATTCCTAGTTCTCTTCTTAAGGTGATAAAAGTGTCTTCCTTAAGTGGTTTAGTAAAGATATCTGCTACTTGTTTGTCAGTAGAAATAAAGTCTAAAGATATATCTCCCTTGAAAATATGATCACGTAGAAAATGATGTCTAATATCAATGTGTTTCGTACGTGAGTGTTGAACTGGATTTTTAGATAAATTAATGGCACTGGCATTATCACATATAATTGCAAGTTTTGAAAATGAAATACCATAATCTAATAGGGTTTATTTCATCCACAAAATTTGGGCACAAGCCAAACTTGCAGGAATATATTCAGCTTCTGTAGTAGATGGGGATACTGAATTTTGCTTTTTACTGCACCAAGGTACTAGTGAATGTCCCAAAAAGTGACAAGTACCGCTCGTACTTTTACGGTTAGTTTTACTACCAGCAAAATCCGCATCACTATATGACAAAAGTTGAATATTATCGGTGCGTAGATAAAATAAACCATACTCAGATGTGCCTTTAATGTATCTTAAAATACATTTCATAGCTTTTAAGTGAGACTCTTTAGGACTTGACTGATATCTAGCACACAAAGATACACTAAACATAATGTCTAGTCTACTAGCTGTTATATATAAGAGTGAGTCAACCATCCCTCGATAGAGTTTTTGATCGACACTCTTACCTAATTCATCTTTGCCAAGTGTAGTTGTAGTAGCCATAGGTGTGGTCTTACTACTAGTGCTATCCATGCCAAGCCGTTTGAGTAATTCCTTAGCATATTTTTCTTGATAAATATGCCATTATGTGACTACTTTATTTGACGTCCAAGGAAATAATTGAGTTCACCCATGTGACTCATCTCAAACTCATTTTTCATGGTATTAGCAAACTCTTGACAGAGATTACTATTAGTAAAGACAAAGATTATGTCATCTACATATATTTGTATGATTAGGATATCGCTCTCTATTCTCCTAATAAACAAGGTAGTATCTACTTCACCTATTTCAAAACCAGTTTCTAAAAGAAAAGTCTTCAATCGATCATACCAAGCACGAGGTGCTTGTTTAAAATCATATAGAGCATTTTTCAACTTATAAATGTGGTTTGGGAATTGTTCATGTTCGAAACCGGGTAGTTGCTTAACATAAACATCTTCGTTAATAAAAACATTAAGAAAAGCACTTTTAACATCCATTTGGAAAAGTATGAAGTTCATAAAACATGCAAAAGATAATAAGATCCTAATTGATTCTAGTCTAGCAATAGGAGCATATGTTTCATCGAAATCTATGCCTTCTTCTTAATTATATTCTTGGGCAACTAATCTAGCCTTGTTCCTAATGACTTGTCCTGATTCATCTAACATATTTTTGAATACCCATTTGGTACCAATTATAGTATGGTCAGGAGGTCGTGGAACTAAATCCCATATATCATTTCTTATAAATTGGTCTAATTCATCTTGCATGGCATTCATCCAAAATTCATTCTCACAAGCTTCTTGTATATTCTTCGGTTCAAAATCTGACAAGAAAGCCGTATGAGAAATCATATTAACATGAGATCTTGTTTAAATAACACGGAAGATGTCACCAATTATTAGGCCATGAGGATGATCTCTAACTTCAACAAACGATTTTGGTAAAGTTTGAATCATCACAACAGGATCAGTCGACTTGACTAGTTCATCAGCCAGACGATTCACATTAGCCAACTTGATTTCCTTATAGGTCAAATTATCCGCTAGGGTAGTTTACTCCAGTGATTTAATTACGTTATTTAAAGGTGATGAATCAGTTTCATCAACTTCAATAATAGTAGATGAAGTCAGAGATTCATCAAATGAAATATGCATGGATTCTTCAATAGTCAAAGTTGACTTATTGAAGATCCTATATGCCTTACTCCTATTTGAGTATCCAATGAAGATATCTTCATTAGATCTAGGATCAAACTTATATCTTCAGTGTTTAAAATGAAACATTTGTATCCAAATACTTTAAAATAAGATACCTTAGGAATTCTATCAAAAAATAGTTCATAACATGTTTTCTTAAGCTTAGGCCTAATCAAAATTCTATTTAAAACATAACATGCTGTAACAACAGCTTCAGCGCAGAAGTACTTAGGCAAATTGCTTTCAACAGGCATGGTACGTGCACATTCTTGCAAAGTCCTATTCTTTCTTTCGACTACTCTATTTTGTGGTGAAGATCTAGGAAATGCAAATGAATGTGTTATACCATTCTTGTTGCAATATTGTGAAAACATTTCATTCTCAAATTCTCCACCATGATCACTTCTAATAGTGACTATGGTTAGAGACTTTTGATTTTGAATCCATTTATAAAAATTTGCAAATTCATCAAAAGCATCATTCTTATGTTTTTAAAAACAAAACCTATGTAAATCTTGAAAAATCATCTACTAAAACAAATACATACCAGCTTTTATTTAAAGAAGAAACTCTAGTTGGGCCAAATAAATCCATGTGGATTAATTCGAGAGGCCTACTAGTAGAAATCATTTCTTTTGTCTTAAAAGTGGATTTGATTTGTTTACCTAGTTGACATGCATCACATAACTTATCCTTTTTATAGGATAGTCTTGGCAGCCCTTTAACTAGGTTCTACTTAGACAATTTAGCAATATTTTTTATATTCACATGGCCAAATCGCTTATGCCAAAGCCAAGAACCATTATTAGAAGTTACTAAGCAAAAATTATTCGAAAATTCATTTGATTTTAAACATAAATCATAAATATTATTCTTCCTAAATCCTTGAAAAATTACATTTTGCATGGTAGAGTCATATATTGAACATGTATCTTTTTCAAAAACAATTTTATATCCCTTATCACACAATTGGCGTATACTTAACAGATTATGCTTAAGACCACTAACAAGAAAAACTTCTTCCATATTAGGGGTAGTGTTCTTACCGACCATGCCTATACCAATAACATTCTCTTTGTTGTTGTCACTGAATGTGACTGTTCCTCCTGTTAGGGTTATATACTGAAAGCATCACTTTTGTATTAACTTTATTTTCTTATTTTTTTTGAATGAAAATCATATGGGCATATGTTTGCATATTGTGTTTATTATAATATTAATGCAAGTGTCTGATATTCTATAAGGTTGATAATATGGTGTGAGGTGACACACAGAAGATCATATTATCAGTTCCATATGGAATATATAAATAGTTCACAACCTAGACGGACTTGGACAATCCATTGGAAAGGTTGTAGTGTAATCTGGTATTAGTCTATCTTGACTATAGGTTTACACTAGTACATTTTGTGTGTATTGAACAGGACCACTTGAGGTTGTTCTCTTTGTACTGACTACAAAAGAGAACAAACACCTCTGTTATTATGGATGTTTATGCTCTTAATCCAGATATAATAACAGACATGTATATGCAGTGTGCATTACTTTGACTCATAAAAGAGTGAGATTCATTATGGATCAACAACCTCTATGAATTGGGTAATAGCATTGTATGTATGATGGGCTGTTGATTGTAAAAGGAATCCATGTCCCGATACGTCGAGTTGATGATGTCCCCTTAAGGAGCTCATAAGGATTTGTCATGTAAACCCTGCAGGTGGATTACATCCGACATGACAAATAAAGTTGAGTGGTACTACTTAAAGATAAAAGATGTTGATCAATATAGTTGTCAGTAACTTAATTTGATCGACGGACATTCGATATCTTAACATGGGAAGCTGAACGAGCATATAATAAAAGGAGCCCATAAATATAATTTGGGATTAGGAAGGTAGTACAACAATAGCTCTTTAGTGGACCGAGCTATTGTTAATGGGCTTGGGTTGTCTGTTCGGGCTGAACACGGGATACCCAGATTCGTTAGGAGACCTAACCCTAATTTCTCCTCATGGTCCCTGCCGTAGCCTTATATATATCCTCTATTCTCTGGCCGTCATTGATCATCTGAGATATAAGATTTTTTCTCTAAATTCGTGATTCATGTAAGGAGAGAAAGAGAGGTCAGCCAAGGAGAAGAAAGGTTGGGAGATCGTCGCCCACACAACGTCCAACCCGAGGAAGGAATACGTGCAGAAGATCTTGGGGTCGCTGACAGCTCGAGGTTGCTAGAAACTATCGTCTTCTTCTCATTGCAGGTATAATTCGTGAACCCTAGATTCCGCTATAAAGGGTTAGATCACGTATTTAATCTGTTAATCTTTTATGATCGATACGCACACCAATCCGTAGTCCTGGGAATCATCTCAGTTCCATCACCTCCATCAATCTCTTGAATGGAAGACAGGAGGTTAGCATGACCAGTCATATGCGTGGAGCATCCGCTATCAAGTATCCACCATTCTCTTTTAGGTACCTATAAAATAATCATTGTGAATATGGTACCCTTTTCATTGGGTCCGAAAGGGATTAGTTTTTGGAAAACCAAACCCAAAGTGAGTTTGATTTTCCACCAAAAGCAAGAATATAATCTACTGAATTACATACATTAACAACATATAATTTATATAAGTAATTCTATCTTTCTGACTCAGGTTGACTGGAACCCATATATTCTTAGTCTGTCTAGTCGACTTAATTGAACCTTTCAGTCGACTGTTACTAAAAGTCAGTCGACTGGGAGGTGTAGTAGGTCGACTTATATGAGATTTTCGTCTCTTTGAATAAGACTCTGAACCTCTGGACAAACGACTGAAATTGGGGTTCAGTCGACTGGTTTGAACTACAGAATTATTCTTTTCATTGAAAATAACAGTTTTTTGTTTTTCAAAAAACTCATATAATTTATTCTTAACACTAGAAATAGATTCAGTCTTACTACCACTAGTGTTCTTAGAAACATGATGTTTTTCAAAAGACTTTTGAAAACCAAGTCCAAATCTCTTATTAGATTGCACTTGATTTTGGAGAACTTCATTTAAATTCTCCTTTACTTTATTAAATTTAGATACATTCTTGGATATCTCTTCATAATTTTTCTTAAGAGATACAAGATCTATATCCAAATTAGAAAGTCTAGAATTTAAAGACTTGACTTCAACATTTAAGTCAAGATTCTCTTGAGAAAGGGTTTCATTAACTTTCTCTAAGTTTTTACTCTAATTTTATCCTTCTTAAGTTCTTGAAAAATCTCATTAAAAGCATCTAATAAGTCATTTGAATCAAAGTTATCACTTACCTCATTTTGTGTAGCCATGAAGCATACATTCGCAACTTCGTTTGTCTCTTCATTTTCTTCTTCCGATGAAGAGTCGCTATCGTCCCAAGTTGCTTGATACGCCTTTTTGTTCTTCATGTACTTGTTCTTTGTGTACTTATCCTTCTTGAAGTTGGAAGCCTTTCCTTTAGATTTCGCCTGTTCTAGTGGGCAATCCTTCTTCTTATGACCTGTTTTGTTACACTTGAAACAAGTGGAAAGTTCATTAGTATCTTTTAATTTGGAATTAAATTTACCTTTCCTTAGAAACATTTTGAACTTTCTTGTGAACATGGCTATTTCTTCTTAATCTTCTTCTTCATCTTCGGAGTTCGACATGGCCTTGAAAGCGAGTGTCTTTTTCTTTGATTGTTGAGGTTCTAGATCCTTCTTGCATTCTTCAAGTTTTACTTCATATGCCATAAGATTTCCCACAAGATTCTCAAGAGAAAGTTGTATTAAATCGTTGGCCTCTTCAATGGCGGTGGTATTCTTCTCCCATTCGGGGGTTAAGGCACGAAGAACTTTCCTCACCATTTCGGCTTAAGTGTACGTCTTTCCAAGAGCCACAAGAGAATTTGTAATATCCGTGAACCGTGTGATCATGTCTAACACATTCTTGTTCTCCTTCATGCGTAACATCTCGAACCTGTGAACAAGAACAGATATCTTAGATTCTTTTACTTTATTAGTACCTTCATGAGTTATCTTCAGTGTGTGCCAAATTTGATACGTCGTTGTTGCATTGGACACACGAATGAACTCCTCCTTGGTAAGAGCACAGAATAGAGCATTCATCGCCTTTGCATTGTTCATTGTGTTGCCCTTCATTTCATCGTTCCATTGTGCATAAGGAATTATAGGAGCGGTGCACTCTGTCTTCGTCATGTTCCATATCTCAAAGTTGATGGAATGAAGGTAGATCTTCATTTTACACTTCCAATAGTTGTAATTGGTTCCATTGAATAGGGGTGGCTTTTGTGTGGATTGACCTTCATGGTATTGGTCGCATTTGAAGTAGATGCCATTGCACTCAACTAGGCTCTGATACCAAGTGTTGGATCCTGTAGGCAAGGTAAATACCACTAAAGGGGGGGTGAATAGTATTGTATAAAAAATAATTAAGAAATTAAACTTTTCGTTCTGTTCAGTCGACTTAAAAAGAGAATACAGTTGACTAGGGTTTCAGATAAGAAGAGTATTTTATACAAGTCTGATCAGTCAACTTATAGCGGAAACTCAGTCGACTTACCAGACAAGTGTTTGAAGTGTATTTTATACAAGTCTGATCCGTCGACTTATAGAGGAGACTCAGCGGACTAGTCAGACAAGTTTTCGAATAAAACACAGAAAACTTGAAATGCAAGTGAAGAAAATACAACCACAGAGAGAGTCAACCACAGAGATCACAGCGATGTATCCTGGTTCGGTCCTCCCGACCTACATCCAGTCCCCAAGCAACCACTTGAGATTTTCCACTATTCTTGAAAAAATACAAGAATACTCTACGGCGTTTGACAACAACCTTGCCAAACCCGTAGACCTCTCTCACCACTAGAGAGAGCACACCCACTCTACAACCTAGAGTGAAAACCCGACTATACAACCTAAAGCCCTACTCTCCAACCGAGAGGACCACTCTCACAACCCGAGAGTGAAAGACAACAACAAAAGAGTTACAACAACCTATAGCCTTGTTTGTGATTTGTGATTTTTGTATGGTGGCTAATAGGTCAACTTCTGAAATCAGTCTAAAATGAATTCGATGTTATACTAGACTGATTTTCAGAGAACCAAGACTTAGAGATTATGAATTCTTTTTAGGAAACTTGTTTTTTTTAAAAACAAAAGCTTTAAAACTTGAGAAAACGCTTGGAACCTTTTCATGGTGATTCCTATGCTCTATTTATAGAGAGGAATCATAGGAACGTTGAAGAACAGTTCCTAAAACTGAATTAAAACGGATAGAAATTGTTTTGAATTTGAAAAACAAGTTTTGAAATCAGAAAACTGTCGAAACGACTTGAACAATCGACTGGGTTACCATATTGAGTCGACTGGTTAGAGTTTGAATGAGTTCAGACAGTTTCGTAATAGGACATTCGACTGGTGCCAAATAGCGGTCTACTGGTACTTAACAGCTGAACTTATTCAAGCTTGTTTCGATCTTTTTAAGTTTGTAAAACACTAAATTATTAAAAGATATGTGTGAGTGTGTGTGACAAGGCTATTACAGCATTCCAAGACTCGAGAAATAAAAAGTTACAATTGTTACAAGACACGTAATACAACACATTTGAAGCACTTGAGTCTTGTCTTGAACTTGAGTCTTCGACTGGAGCTTGAGCCAATGTCTTTATATCTTGAAGTTTGCTTGATCAATGTGGCTTGAACTAAGTTCTTTGTGGCTTGATCAGTTCTCTTTGAAAGCTTCATTGAATCAACTTTGCCTTTGTGTATTACACCATGGTATTGATTTTGATACACCCTGTAATATATAAGTGATAGCACAACTCTGCATTGTGTTGTATTCATCAAAACCAAAAATCAACAAAGAGCTCGGGAAAATCCTTCTACATGCGATCCTCTGGCTCCCAAGTAACTTCTTCAAACTGCTGGTTCCTCCACAACACCTTGACTATAGGTATCACCTTATTCCTCAATACCTTTTCCTTACGATCAACAATCTTTATAGGCTGCTCCTTCTAACTCAAGTTCAGCTGTAGTCCCTCAGGCACTTCCATCTACTAATGACTCTGATCTGCCACATACTTCCTCAACATCGACACGTGGAACACATCATGCACCTGTGCCTATTCCTCCGGTAGCTCCAACTTATATGCCGTCTTACCAATCCGCCTCAAAATCTTGTTTGGCCCAATGTACCTTGGCACCAACTTGCCTCCCTTTCCAAACCTAATCATTCCTTTAGTCAGAGACACCTTGAGAAAAACTGCATCCCCAACCTAAAACTCCAAGTCCCTTCGTTGAGTGTCTGCATAACTCTTCTGCCGACTCTGGGCCTTGACCAACCTCTTACGAATCAGCTCAATCTTCTCCGATGTCTACTGCACAATCTCTGGCCCAAACATCTGCCTCTCACCAACCCCATACCAACAAATGGGTGTCCTGCACTTCCTCCCACACAAAGCTTCATACGGAGCCATTCCAATACTCGCATGGTAACTGTTGTTATAAGGAAACTCAACCAATGCCAGTACCTCTCCCAACTACCACCAAAATCCATAACACAAGCCCTCAGCATATTCTTAATACCCGATTCACCCTTTCAGTCTGACGATTGGTCTGCGGATGAAAAGCAGTACTGAAATCGGTTTGGGTACCCAAAGCTGCTTGCATACCCTTCCAAAACCTCTTCTTGAACCTCGCATCCCTGTCAGAAACAATCGACACAGGAACACCATGAAGTCTCACAATCTCATTAATGTACAGCTCTGCCAGTTTTTCCAATGACCAAGTAATCTTCGTAGACAGAAAGTGAGCTGACTTGGTCAAACGGTCCACAATAATCAAAATTGAGTCATTGCCCTTCGAACTCCTCGGCAACCTGGTGATGAAACCCATGCTGATATTCTCCTACTTCCATTATGGAATAGGCAATGGCTGTAACAAACCTTCAGGCTTCTAATTCTCCGTTTTGATCTGCGGCAAGTCAGACATCTTGTCACAAAGTCCGCCACATCTCTCTTCATACCCGACCATCAAAAGTGTTGTTTGATGTCCTTGAACATCTTCGTACCTCCAGGATGCACTGACAACAAGGTACTGTGTGCCTCCTATAAGATACTCTCTCTCAAATCTGCATTCTCCCGTACACACAACCTCTCACCTATCCATAGAACTCCATCTTGGACATGGAACTCTGATAACTTGCCTTCGGAATCTTGCTGCAATATCCTCTGAATCCCTGTATCTGATTTCTAACCCTCCAAAATCTGTTTTCTCAAAGAAGGCTGCAACCTCAACTGAGCCAAAGATGCTCCCAAATCCTGTAGTACAACCTCAATACCTGCTTGATCTAACTCTGCTAACAACTCTCTCTGAGTAGTGATCAAACTCGACAGACTGCTCTTCCGACTAAGCCCATCGGCCACCACATTCGCCTTCACCGGATGTTACTTTATCTCAGGATGAATGTCTTCCAACACTTCCAGCCATCTTCTTTGTCGAAGATTTAGATTGCTCTGCTGATAAATGTACTTCATGCTCTTGTGGTCGGTGAATATGTTGACCTTCCCTCCAAATACATAATGCTTCCACTGCTTTAAGGCAAAGATAATAGCTGCCAATTCCAAATCATGCGTTGGATAGTTCTTCTCATGCGGACGCAACTGCATCGATCCATATGTAATAACCTTCCCTTCTTGCATCAAGACGCACCCCAAACCTCTGAGAGATGCATCAATAAAGATATCATAGTCCTTCCCAACTTGTGGTGAATCTAAGATAGGCGCAGTTGTCAACCTCTCCTTTAGCTCAAGGAAACTCGCTTCACACTTATCAGTCCAAATGAATGCCGCATTCTTCCGAGTCAACCCTGTCAAAGGAACTACAATCTATGCATAGCCCTGAATGAATCCCCTGTAATACCCAGCCAATCCCAAGAAACCCCTGACCTCCTTCACTGACGTCGGCATGGGCCAATTCTTCACTGCTTCAACCTTCTGAGGATCGGTGGCATTTCCCTCCTTAGAATGGATATGACCAAGGAAAGCTACCTCGAACTTCCAAAATTCACACTTCGACAGCTTGGCTTACAAGTTATATTCTTGTAACTTCTTCAATACCTCTGCCAAGTGCCTAGAGTGCTCCTCCTCCGATTTTGAATATACCATAATATCATCAATGAATACCACCACGAAGGAATCAATAAACGGCCGCAAGATCCGGTTCATCATGTCTATGAACACTGCCGGCGCATTCGTCACTCCGAATGGCATCACCAAAAACTCATAGAGCCCATGACGAATCCTAAAAGTTGTCTTGCTCACATCTTCCTCCTTAACTCGGACCTGATGATACCCTAATCGCAGATCAATCTTCAAAAATACAGCTGCTCACTGAAGCCTTTCAAACAGATAATCAATCCGTGGAAGCGGATACTTGTTCTGAATAGTCACCCTATTCAACTCTCAGTAGTCAATGCACATCCTTATTGACCCATCCTTCTTCTTCACTAACAATACTGGCGCACCCCACGGCGAAGTACTCAGCCTGATGAACCCTTTACCAAGCAATTCCTCAATCTGCTTCTTAACTTCATCCTGCTCTATAGGTACCATCCTGTACAGAGCCTTAGAAATTAGAGCACTTTCCTGCTAAACGTTGATGTAGAACTCAACATCTTACTGCGGCGGTAACCCTGGTAGATGTTCCAAGAATCCCGTAGGTAAATCCCTGGCAATTGGAATGCTTCTGACTTCATTCAGAATCAACAACTTAGATTTTACCATTGCAACCACTTTCAGGTTCTTCTTCTTCCCCTGAAAAGTCACTACGGGACCTCCTGGTGCCTTCACCAACACCTCTTTCTTCTTGCATTCAATTGTGGCATCATATATTGCCATCCAATCAATGCCCACAATCACATCCACACCCAAGATTTGCAATTCAATGAGATCAATGCCGAACAATCTCCTACCAATTTCGATATCACAGCCCTCGTAATATCGATCAGCAATCAATTCTTCTCCTGATGGTGTTTCCACTAACAAGACTCTCCCTGGAAATACCTTAGGTTCCACACCTAAATCTTTAGCCAAATTGGGCAACACAAATGTAGGCGAAGAACCAGTATCAAATAAAACTTTTGCTTTTATTCCATTAACCAAGACAAATTCTGTTACATGAAGAACGATACTCAAATCTCCAATTTATTCTTAACAATGTTTTACTTAACACATCAAATAAATGAATTTAAAATTCTTGCATACCCTGGATCACATCTTCAGAGTTACCCGCATCCTTCTCAGTTAATGCGAACACTCGCCCATGCCTCTGGAATTTGCTCCCATCCACACCTTCCTTCTTAAGTTGCGGGCAGAACAACTTAGTATGCCCCTCTCACCCACATTGGAAACAAGTCTGCTTCGTCAGTTTAGGACATACTGACCTGCAGTGACCTGCCTCCGTACAGTAGTAACAAGTCACATCTTGAGCTACGGGTGCCTTCTTCTCTGGCTTACTGAACCTGCCCTGCTTTACTGGGAACTTTTTCCCACCCTGACTTGCTGCTACTGGCCTCTTGTTCCATTTCCAGGTCTCATGCTTCTTCTGGAACTGGTCCATATCTTTTTTCGTCATAGCTGCTCTTCTGAACAGCTTATCAAACCTTCTGATGCCCAACGGTATCATCTGAGACCTCAAATTCGACCTCAAGCCCTACTCGAATTTCTTGGCCTTCTTCGCTTCCTTAACTATCAGCTCTGGTGCATACCTTGACAGCTAGGCGAACTTAGTCTCATATTCTCGCACTGATATGCTGCCTTTGTAATGCCCCAGATCCCTGTTACCAGACATCTGTGATGCAACCAGAATCTTTGCCTTCAAATGCATCTCAACACAATAATAACACGGAAATTTAAAAACTTTTATTACCAAATAAGTTCATTACATCATCGATTACAACCAATATCTTGTTCTTGAACAAGAATACAAATTACATTAACTCATTACATCTTATTACAAAATATTTACCAACTCCTCTTGTAAAGCTATCAGCTGTCTCCCGGAATGGTAATCGACTGATCACCGCCGAAGCTCCGCTGAGTGGTCAATCTGCTTCCTTGGAACTTGCCCCTCAGCTTGAGTCTTCCGCTGCGTGACTTTATATTTCTGCACCTGCTCGAAAGGTAGGATCGGTACATAAAAGGTGGGGAACGTCAGTAATTCTACTTGTGTAAAGCTGATAAGAAATAGCGATCTCCAAACTGGCAACCACAAACCACCTTGAATGAAAAAAGAAACGTGCATCCTAATTCCCTAGTATTTGTGTATGCCATGATCTAACAACTAAATGCAGCAGTCACATGGCTTATTCTAATGCAAGCAAGACTTTGAGACTCTGGATCTGCATGCATCTCATACTGCATAAGTTCCAGAATCAAGCATGGCCTAATCTAATGCACAAAACAAAGAATGCACACAATGCACCTACTCTAATGCAATTCATTTGGGAACGTATGCATCCCATACTACATACTTCCCCAAAATCAACTTCAATAGAAACATATGCATCCCAAACTACATACTTTCCAATGATTTTGCCTCTCCTGAATGTAGGGTTCAATCCCTCATCATGCATCCTACCCTTGTACTCATCCTGTTCCCAATAGATTTACCATCTTTGAGGAGATTGCATTTAATCGGTCCTCCCGTTACTGCAGTCCCTATAGTGGTGATCGCGTTTGCCACTTAGTACCCGCACACGGACCTCACTAAAAAAGCCGTGGAAACCTTTCGGTACAAAACCATGTACCCATGACATCAATGATTCAAAAACTAAACCCACACGCATAGGAACATGACGGCCTCGAGGGTGAAATCCCCCTATCCGACAGGAGTTCCTCTCTCGTTCCATACCCCGACTCTTTGGGAATTAACAGATCGAGATATGAGACCCGCAAACTTAAAACCTGTGAACCAAATCTGTATCCCTACGACAGGAAAAGTATAACACCCAACTATGGTCTGCTAGTATTAATGCAATATACATACCCCTAATACATCACTCTAATCCAAGACTCACCCTAACCATTCAGATAATATAAAGAGTTCCTCCCACAATCCTGCCTATCGACTCGCGGCCCCGACGACACGAGATCCTGCCGCCACTTCCCCTAGCTTGGAATTTTTCCCTCACCATGGCCCACGTTCATCCTTAACCAACATGAATTCAATTCGACAGCACCAACTTGGACGTCCGATGCCTCGACGGAAGTTCACAATAGGGTCGATAGACATAAGGTATCACCCTACCCTAGTGACTAACTCGAGTCAAAACATCCTCAACAAGAGTCAAACACCAACAAGACCAGCAATATACACCATTCATCCACAAACAACGAGTTATCAACTCTTAAGTACACAAAGGGAAAGGTTCTCCCAACACTTAGTCAAAAACCATGACTAAACCAAACTATGGTGTTTCTTTCTGAACTTAAAAAGGTCATAACTCCTACAATACAACTCAGATTTGAGTGTTCTAGCTCAATCTGGAAAGGTAAAGACCTAGGTTACAACTCTTCAGTTGATCTTCATCTCAGATTTAGTCATCTAGTTCCTCAAAATGGCCTCACAAACCTCAGCATGTGTACTTCCTGTACACTGGCGGTACCATACCGATAGCATAAAACTCTACCCACTGATCGGAATGATACAAATCCAGGTTCTATGGAAAGGCGTGAATGTCCTCTACAACTTTCTAGTTGATCACCAATCCCAATTGTTTCATTTGATTACCCTAAAACAGTCATTTACCTCAGGTATACAGAACCACACAAAAAGCATTACTCAAACAGAGCCTATAGCTCAAAATCTGGTTTTTGTCCCAACTTGCAAAAATCACATCTATTGTTCTACTTACAGGAAATTCTTCGAAAGCTCATGATGTCTACTACAATTTCCTAATTGTACACTTTCTTAAATTCTGCTCTTACAGAGCCATAAAGGTACCATCCTATCAGGGTGTCAGTTATGACTAGGTTCTGTACAGTACATGCTAAAATATTCATCATAAATCACATGCTTATCAAATGGTCATCAAATTTACATTTTCAGAAGCTAGACATCATCATTTGTAACATGCAAAAAGGTTCACAATCCAAATTCCAAGTATTCAATGAGTTCTACCTGTTATAAACATTCACAAAAGTTCTGATGTTCCTCAGTCACTATCTTGACTACTCTTGGTTAATTAATTTTGAACATACATCAAATTTCGTCCAAATATTTTCATTATTTTTATTTAGAGTCCAGATGCAAGCAAGATAACATGGTAAAAATTTCAATAGTAGATCATGAGCCAATTAATTCTAAGAATTCCCACAAGTTCAGTTGTTACAATAGACAGACCCAGTATTTGCCTTACGACTCAGTCCTCAAAATTGATTTTATTAAAATGTCAAATAACATCAGAAAAACTCGAAATAAATGATGTATCATCTAGACATACATGATATCATTCTGTGAAAATTTCAAGATCAAATTCCAATTATTTTGCTCTCTGGAAATTCGGGAATATAGCACGCAGATCATGTTTTTTGTTTCCATTTTCAGATTCTAACAATCTACTCCTAAGCAATCATTCTCATAGCTATTACTACTATATTCATGCAAGAAATCATCAAGAGAACCAAGAATCAAGTTCAGAGAACTCCCCACCCTTGGTTGGCTTGAGAAGATGAGACTTTTCTTGGGCTTCCTCCTCCAAATCCTTCTCCAAGAGCTTTAGAACACTCCTTTAATTTAATTTCTTCCACTCTCTCCTTCTCTTTCTTTTTTCCCTGAAATTTTAGAGCTCAAAAGGGTGAGAAGGAGGGGTTTTTAACAAGAGAGGAGTGAGGGTGAGAGGGGGGAGGGGCAATAGGGGAGGTAGGGGGGTGATGTGGGAAGTGGTTTTTTCAAAAACAAGGATTTTTAGCCCATTGTTTTGGAGATAAAGCTTGGCTGAAATTTTTGGCCTTTGATCAAGTTCTAGATGAGAGATGAGAGGTTAGATTTGAGTGTATGCAAGGAATATCCATTGTAGTAGCATACAATTATATATTTGCATATGCATCGCACTCAAAACTAGTGCATGCACTATTATCGGTCCTACACATTCTCGTATATCATCAAGAACGCAACCATCCACATGAACCGCCCCGCAAATCAAAATGCACCTCATCATCCATACATATTATTACCACTTAATCTGGTGTGGGGGCAATAAACAGAATTTGTAGATTTGTAGGAACTCGAACTGGCTGGATCTCACTTTCTTCCTTGTCGACAAGTTGACTCTTGATGCTCCCGTAGACCTGCACAAACGTTCGAGACACTGTGATGAATCCCGGCGACGAACCCTCCAACGCTCTTGTCAATACCAGAAAAAGTAAAGGAAAAGAGCTTAAGTGCACAAAGAGTGATCACCTGTGATAGTAGGAGGTAGGGAGTATTTATAGTCATCCTGGGGATCTATTTCAGGATCAGAGTGAACCCCTACTTCCCGGTGTGGCTGGATAGGGGTGGTTATAACCACCTCCTCAGGATAAGGACGAGCCAGGATTTCCTCCTATCCTGTTGACCTGGTCCATAACGGGTTGAGACCCTTTCTCAGCTGAACAGATCCGTTAATGGGTTAGCGAGCCTTAGATGAAATTACCATCTTGCCCCTGTGACTTTAAGATTCATGCCCACTTTGAACGGTTCTGATTTAACCCCATTTTTAGCCATATCACAAGCCCACCACTCCCAGAGACTGTGTGTTACAGCCTTTGGGGAGTAGTTTTGTTGTTTTAATGGTGTATAGGGCTTTATCGGAGCCCTCGAAGGGTGTTCGAATCTCGTTTTAGGGGTGACGGTGCTTTTCGGAGCAAGTAATGCGCCCAAGTTGGCTCCTAGGCTCTTCTGGATTTTTGGTGATTTTTCCCCTTTTTTTTATTATTTTGCCGAATTAGTTATTTAATTTTGCGAAGCAACAATCTAATTTCAAGAGGCATCAATTAATTATTCTAACAAAAAATTATTTATCCAGGAGGTTGAAAATATTTTTCTCAAATTTATAATTATTTTTTAGAATTTTTAATTAATTTTTCAGAATTTTTAATTTTTTTCACAAATTTTAAATAATTAATTCGAATTTTAATTAAAATAAAAGGATTTAGCACCGGATTTATGACGTGGCACAATCTGAACCGTCCATCGAGTGTTGACGCGAAGTTCAGAATGGTTAGACGGTGGGGTGGCATTGAACGACGTGGATGAATCTGTGACCTTGATCAGGTCGTGATGCGAGTTTCGAAGTGATCCGACGGCTCATGACACTATACAAAATTTTCTCCGTATGGGCAGCTCAGAATCTGGGGCGTCCATCTGGGGCGTCCATCTGGCATAGGCATGAATATCTTGACGATCCGACGATGGATCTGTATTCGGCCACGTGGCTGAATCAGGGACGTTCATTAGGTTGGTGGCATGAATTTTGAGATGGTCGGACAGTTCTCATGGCTCGGCAGCATTTTCTCCACATGAGCAGCTCGGTGTGCCAGTCGCTCAAATTGGGATTTCGAGCGACATGGCACAATCTGGAGCGTCCATCTGGCATAGGCGCGAATATCTTGACGATCTGACGATGGATCTGTATTCGGCCACATGGCTGAATCAGGGACGTTCATCAGGTTTGTGGCGCGAATTTTGAGATGATCGGAAAGTTCTCATGGCTTGGCAGCATTTTCTCTGCATGAGCAGCTCGGAATGCAAGTTGCTCGGATTTGGGTTCCGAGCGACGTGGCATGATCTAGGCCGTTTGATGAAGATCAGGCACGAATCACGAGGCAAGAAGGCATGGATCACGAGAAAAAGTGATTTCTGTCGACGCGGCAAGATCTGAGCCGTCTGATTAAGATCATGCGCAAATCACGAGGGGAAAGTCGTTTTTCTCCAATACGCAGCTCGGAATGTGTTGCACCTCGGATCCCCGTTACCGGACATTCGTGACACTCACCAGAATCTTTGCCTTCAAATGTATCTCAACACAGTAATAACACATAAATTTTAAAAAAAACTTTTTATTGCCAATGAGTCATTACATCGTTAATTACAACCAATATCTTGTTCTTGGACAAGGAGTACAAATTACATCCACTCATTATAACTTATTACAAATATTTACAGACTCCACTTGTAAAGCTATCAGCTGCCTCCTGGAATGGTAATCGATTGATTACTGCCGAACTTTGCTGAGTGGCCCATCGGCTTGAGGCTTCTGCTGCATCACTCTTAATCCCAGCATCACTCTCATCACTTTGGGTAAACGATAATATTGCTTCCAAAAACTTGCCTATCGATCCCTGGCCCTGGCGATACCAGTTTGGTTCGCTACTTCCCCAAGCTTGGAATTGTCCAGCGCCATGGTCTACATTCACCCCTAACCCGGGCAATGAATGTATGCGTTCACCCCTAACCCGGGCAATGAACTTGTGTGTTTGGCCCTAAAGAGCTTAATTTGACGGCATGGCTTGGACGTCCTACACTTCGGTGGAAGTTCATAACTTAGGGTCGACTGACGCAGGGTATCACCGTACCCTAGTGACTAACTCGAGTCACACACCCACTAATGGGAGTCAACAAAACCAACAACAGATACCAAACATTCCCAGACAAGAGTTATTAACTCTAATAGTACACAGGGGAAAAGTCCTCACAATACCTAGTCAACACCCAAGACTAAGCAACCTACAGGGTTTCTGCCCGAAAACATAAAAATGTCATAACTCCCTCGATACCACTTTGAATGGGGTGTACAAGCTTAATTCGAAAAAGTAAGAACCTAGGCTACAACTTCCTAGTTGTTCATAACTTCAAATTCCATCATTTAAGTCCTCAAAATGGCCTCTCAAGCCTCAGCCTGTGTATTTCCTGTACATGGGTTGTACCTTACCGGTAGCATAACACTGTTCACTCATCAGAATGCTACAAACCCAAGTTCTATGGAAAGGTGTGGATGTCCTCTACAATCTTGTATTTGGTCACAAGTCCAAAATATGCCAATAGATCTTCTAAAACACACATTACTCTCAAGTGTACCAAGTCACACACTAAGATTTTCTCAACCAGAGCACTCAGCTCAAATCCTGGTCTCTGTCCAGTATTTCAAAAATCGTAATAAATCCACCACTTACTGGAAATACCTCAAATAGGTCTTGTTAGAAAGGTCTTGATTTCTACTACAATCCTCTAAGGAAACACTTCCTCAAAATTTGCTCTTAAGGAGCCTCAAATGTGTCATCTCTACAGGGTGTCAAATCTGACTGAATCCAGCACAGTACGTGCTATAAAATCCATCATAAATCCTATGCTCATCCAATAGAAACAAAATTTACAGTACAGAAACTAGACTCCATAAATAACAACATGCAAAAGGTTTCAAGTCCAAATTTCAAGTATACACGGAGTTCTTCATGTTCCAACTAAGCACAAAAATCATCATGTTCTTCAGTTACAGCTCTAGCTACTGTTGATAGATTAATTTTTAACATGCCTGTAAGATCTTCGCAATATTTTCTTAATTTTTTTGTAGAGTCTAGATACAAGTGGGAAAACAAGGTAAAAATTTCAGATTAGTATCTTGTTTCAATTAATTATGAAATATCCAACAATCCCAGGCATCATAGTAACCAATTTCTGCTACTGCCTTACGGAACTGTTCCACAAATGGATTTTATTAAAATACCAAATAATCTCAGACAAATCCGAAATAATTCATGAATCATCTAGAAATATAAAGGAACAATCTGTAAAAATTTCATGATCAGATTATATGTGGTTTGCTCTCGGATAAATCTAGAAAATAGCATGCAGATCAAGATTCCAGTTCTTCTTCTTCCCCTGAAAAGTCACTGCGGGTCATCCTGGTGCCTTCACCAATACCTCTTTTTTCTTGCATTCAATTGTGGCATCATATATTTTCATCCAATCAATGCCCACGATCACATCCACACCCAAGACTTGCAGTTCGATGAGATTAATGCCGAATAATCTCCCACCAATCTCGATATCACAGCCCTTGTAATGCCGATCAGCAATCAATTCTTCCTCTGATGGCGTTGCCACTGACAAGACTCTGCCTGGAAATACCTTAGGTTCCACACCTAAAACTTTAGCAAAATTGGGTCATACAAATGTATGCGAAAAACTAGTATCAAATAAAACTTTTTTCTTTTATTCCATTAACCAAGACAAATCCTATTACATGAAGACTGATACTCAAATCTCCAATTTATTCTTAAACAAAGTTTTACTTAATACAATAAATAAATGAATTTAAAATTCTTGCATACCCTGGATCACATCTTCTGAGTTACCCGCATCCTCCTTAGTTAATGCGAACACTCGCCCCTGCCTCTGGAATTTGCCTCTGCTTGCACCTTCCTTCTTCAACTGCGGACAGTTTGGTCTGATATGGCCTTCTTGACCACACTGATAACAAGACCGCACCTTAGGTGGTTTGGTGCATGCTGATTGATAGTAGCTTGCCTCTCCATAGTTGAAACAAGTCACGTCTTGAATAAAGGGTGCCTTCTGCTCTGGCCTACTGAATCTGCCCTGCTTCACTGGGAACTTCTTCCTACCCTGACTTGCTGCTGGCCTCTTGTTCCTATTCTAGGTCTCCTACTTCTTTTGGAACTGATCCATATCTTCCTCTTTTATTGTTGCACTCCTGACCAGCTTATCAAACCTTCTGATGCCCAACGGTGTCATTCGAGACCTCAAATTTGGTCTCAAGCCCTACTCAAATTTCTTGGCCTTCTTTGCTTCATCAACTATCAGCTCTGGTGCATACCTTCACAGCTGGGCAAACATAGTCTCATTTACGCGCACTGACATGTTGCCTTGCTGTAGGTTCAAGAATTTTGTTGCCTTCTTCTCCTGAATGTCCAGAGGAAAGAAATGATCCCTGAACTCCATAAGAAAAACCTCCCAAGTCACCTATTCATCCCCAAAAGTCCTCTTCACTAACTGCCACCAGACACCAGTATCCTTCTCTAACTGCATTGTAGCCAATTTCACCTAGTTAGCTGCTGGGGTTTCCAAAACCTCGAAGACTACCTCTATCTGTCTAATCCAATCATCAGCCTCATTTAGATCAAATTGCCCTTCAAAAATAGGAGGCTTCATCCGCTTGAAGGACTCAACCTGCTTAATTAGATCAGCATTAACAAGGACTTGTCCAGCCCTTGATTCTGATTGAGTCATGTTGGCTGTCATGAATTCATTCAAGGTCTGATATACCCTGGCAATTTTCGTTTCTAGATCAAGTCGACCCCCTTGGGAATCCTCAGCCCCATCATTACCATAGCCATTCCTGGTACTGGGTCGTGCCATTATACTGAATACTGCAAAATGAGAGAAAAGTTAGAGCATCACAACATAATCATATTCACACCAATTTCCTTTTGCAAAAAATCTACTCATGCACAAACTATTTTACTTGTTTTGATTCCATGTGATACTCACACTCTAATGTCCACACCTAGGTACCCACGCTCTAGTATCCACATAGTATTATTCTTATACCATGTTTATCATTACTACTGAAGCATGCTCTGATACCAAACTCTATAGCGTCCCGAATTTCCAATAAATAAATATGAAAATATGTGGCACAATTTCCAACATCTACCTCAATGTAATAGTAAACACAGCAAACACAAAAAAAATTCAACTTTTATTACATCAATTCTTTACATAGCACAGCGGAAATAAAACACCTTGAATTACATTTTCTTTCTTTTACAACCCATTCTTTTACAATTTGCATAAGCCATATTATCATTGTACCACAAGCATCAAATCCCAAGCTAATGGTACCTACCTACAAAACATGAGGCTAGAGATAACCCTAATCCCTAAAACTACAGGGGTCAGCCATAACGGTGTGAGTGACATCAAAAGTAATACAATTTAAATGAAGCAAAAAGAATAAATTTGTAACCAACACATTCCGACAGTAGTAACAACGGAATATGAAATAACGATAAACAAAGCATAAAATATTAAGTGAAACTAAGCTAAGTGTCAAGTATAGGAAGACAGAAAAACATCATGCAAAATACAAGTCAAGAAAAGACAAATGCAGTATGATGACTCTCTAATGCATACTTGTTGGATTCTATGCATTCCATACTACATAGGTCCGGTGTAAGTCCTTATCGTTCTCCACTTTATAGGGTTTATTCCCCCGTTATGCAACTAATCCTACTACGGTGATAGAAACAAGATCTAGAATACTCCGCGAATAGGCCTAAAAACCCTCGACGTGCAAGCATCATGTAAGCATAACTCTAACTCCGGGAATCGCCTCCCTACCGTGTATCCTATGAATAGGCATGCAGACTCTCGACATGCAGATACATAGTAAATTCCACGAACAGGCCTGCCAACTCTCGACGCGCGAACATACCAGCTATCCTCTAGACATTCCGTGAATAGGCCTACCGACCCTCGGCACGCGAATATACTAGGGACACAACAACACACAGTCTCGGAATACATCCGTTGGACGAACAACAGAGCCCATACTTACGTTTTCCAAGTTCTGTCATATCTCCACTAGTGCATGTCCTAAGATTGATTATTATTAATTAAAACACAATTTCCCCCTCCCTAGAGATGCTGTACCCTGCCGGACTTAATTCCACTAAAAAAACACCAACGGTACAACTGGCCAAGATCCACAAAATCTCATCTGCCGGTTTACATGAATCCCACTCAACCTTTAGAGACTCACAACTCAAATATCAACACAAAATCTTTCATTAAAACTCTTAATTCCATTATTAATTCGTTCACATTAAGAAAACTTCTTGAAATCATGCAAATCCAAATTTATCTGAATACTCACAAAAGTCCAGAAGAAAAATCCGAGTTTAACCCCCTCGAATAACTAAGTTTCACAATTTGAAATCATAGAAATGTCACAAAACGTCAATATCTTGAAATCCATATATATTTTATTTCCTAAATTCGTAGAAAAACCAATTAAATTTTATTATTAATCCAAATATAACTCTCTGTAAAATATAGTAATCTGTAGCAAAAACTTCAACTAAAACAGTAGTTCAATAATCCATAAGTTCGAATAATAATCGTTTAAGAAAAACAACGAAAAACTCCATACAAAAAAAACAATCAGCACAGCGGATGTCGGTCGACCGACATCTCAGTTCAATTTCGAGGCAGTTGATCTTTGCGCCAAAATCCCAAATCCAATAGAATGTCAGTCGACTGTCACTCTTAGTTCAAAATGGGGCAGTTGACCGACAGCTGATACTCAGCCTGCTTTAAAATTCGTGCACTTTTCAACTGATACTTAGGTTATACTCTTTAAAAGCATGAATTCAAAAGATTAAAACTCTGAGATGAACAAATACAACTTGCCTAACATGCTGGAATTCATAAATCAAATCAAACTCTCAATAATTTCACAAAAGAGCAATTTTCCAAATAAATCCTTCATCGTCAGGAACTGTATTTGCTTATATATATATATATATATATATATATATATGTATATGGGTATATATGTGTATACGTATCAATAAAACATCGAGAATCATTGTGTATGAATGGTGTATTGTTTAATTAAATCTTAGTATCATTAGAAATCTAAGATCCACTTGAAAACGTTGCAAATCCAAGCTTTGGTCTGTTCATCATCAGACCCGAAATCAAGAAATCAAAATTTCAACACATAAAGACTTAATCTTTGATCCCAAACTCTCTCTTGCAATTCATTGAGACTCATATACAACTAATTAGATCGATTGCCTTTGATTATATGCTTCTGCAACATTTATTAGTCAAATTAGAACATCAACATATATATATATATATATATATATATATATATCATCAGTAAAATATCCATCTTTATCTACTCATAAGCATTCTGACTTATACAAATCTCAACTTTCATAATCAAATCAGTAAGATAATAAGGAAAATAGCATATTCATGAGTTCTACTATGTTCTTAACATTCTTAAGTCATCCATATAGTAAATTCATCCATATAGTTGCATATTCATTCATGAAAAGTCATATTTTCAATTATCCATCCATCAATTTATTTATTCTATCTACATACAATCTTCTAGCATGCATCATACTAGACAAATTATCATATTCAATATGCATAGAACAACAAGAAATCAAACGCATATCACTCACCTCAATGAAGATTCAACGAAAGTAATAAAGAATAAGAAAAACTCCTCCTTATGCAAAAATCCAAGATCCTCACTTCGAAACTCTAAGAAATCAATAATAAAAATATACTTTGTTTTTGTGTAGAAGAGAGGCGGTTGTAGCAGCCCCTATATAGGATGAAATCTGATGTATTAGGGTTTTGACAAGATTTTGCAAAATATTCCTTTAGAATATATCTTTACATATATGGATCCTTTATACTAGGTAACTATATTAACTAATTTAATTGAGATTAAATCAAAAGTATCCTCCCCAGATCTGGCCGGCATCTATATCAAACTAGAAAAATCAATTTTGTAATTTTTGGCCTCCAAGTGAAACCGATCTTTAATAAATTAGCAAAATAAACCAAATCCATTAGAACAAAAATTAAATTCTTTACCTCTGAGTTGGACGAACATCTCTCTCAGCCCAAAATTTCGAATATCTTGGATTTTTACTGTAGATTCTTGGTTTTGATGACTACAACACAATACACAGTTGTTCTATCATTCATATCATTTTGGAGTGTGTACCAAAAGTGTTCAAGGCCACAATACAATGAAGGCTTCTAAAAAGCTCCATATCAAGCCACAAAAAAAAGATCGATTTCAAGACTCAAAATCTAGACACAAGTCAAAGACTTCTCAAGAGCTTCAAAAGTGTTTTGTTAAATTGAATAGTGTCTTGTAATTTTGTTTGTAATATTTGTGTCTTAGAATTCTTGTAAAAGCCTTGTCACACACACACTCACACATCCACTAAATAAAAATAAAGTTTTCCAAAATCAAAATGTCAAAATAAAGTTTGTAAAAGTTTAGTTGTTGAAGTACCAGTCGACTTACTCTTAAATGCAGTCGACTTTTCTAGTACGAAACTAACTGAACTCACTCAAGCTTTGACCAGTCGACTCATATGGCAACCCATTCAACTATTCAAGCAGTTTTTTGACAGTTTTCTGAAGTTTAAATTTTTTTTTTCAAATGTAAATTCTTACAGCCGTTTTTTGGGAGTTGGGGATCTGTTTCTCAATGTCCAGGAGATTCTTACCCTATAAATAGAGTATAGAATCCAATTGGAAAAGGTTCCCTATTATCAAGTCATTTTGCTTATTTCAGAGAAAAAGAATAAGTTTTCAAAAGCACTTACTTTCTTTAAGACCTGGTTCTCTGATTTCAGTCTTATATAACAAAGATTTTGTTCTAGACTGAAGTTAGAAGTTGACCTTTAGCCTCCAAACAAAAAGCACAATAAAAAACAAGGCTTTAGGTTGTTGTAATCTTCATTTTTTTTGTTTTTTCACTCTCGGGTTGTGAAAGCGGTCCTCTCGGTTGGAGAGTAGGACTCTTGGTGTAGAGTCGGTTTCACTCTAGGTTGTAGAGTGGGTTTTGCTCTCTCTAGTGGTGAGAAAGGTCTACGGATTTGACATAGTTATTGTCAAAGGCCGTAGAGTATTCTTGTATTTTTTTCAAGAATAGTGGAAAATCTCAAGTGGGTTGCTTGGGGACTGGATGTAGGTTGGGAGGACCAAACCAGGATATATCGTGGTGTTTGCATTGTTGATTTTCTGTGGTTTGAATTCTCTAAACTTGCAATTTTACTTTCTCTGAATTTTATTGTTAATCGAGTCTGGTCCGTCGACTTAACAGACTTGTTGTTCTTCAGTTAATCAACTCTCCTATATCTAACTCTTCAGTCGACTGATTTCTTTTTTACAACCGACTTAATAGTTGCAAAAATTCAAATTATTATTTAATTTTTATACAACACTATTCACCCCCCTAGGAACATGACCGAGAAAGAATATACCGTACCTACACTTCCCTATGCACAATGGAATGATGATATGAAAAGTAACACCATGAACAATCCAAAGGCGATGAATGCTCTATTTTGTGCACTTACCAAAGAAGAATTCAACCGTGTGTCAAACGCAACAACGGCATACCAAATATAGCATACTCTTGAGGTAACACATGAAGGTACAAATAAGGTTAAAGAATCTAAAATTTCTGTTCTTGTTCACAGGTTCGAGATGTTCCGTATGAAAGAGAATGAAAATGTATCGGACATAATAATAAGATTCACCGACATCACAAACTCTCTTATGGCTCTTGGAAAAACCTATACACAAGTAGAGATGGTGAAGAAGGTTCTTCGTGCCCTAACCCTCAAATGGGAAAAGAAGACCACCGCTATGGAAGAAGCCAACGATTTAACACAACTATCTCTTGAGAATCTTGTGGGAAATCTAATGGCATACGAAGTACAATTGGAGGAATGCAAGAAGGATTTAGAACCTTAACAAGCCAAGAAGAAAACTCTTGCTTTCAAGGCCATGTCAGATTCAGAAGATGATGATGATGATGAAGAAGAAATGGCCATGTTCACAAGAAAGTTTAAGAAATTTCTTCGCAAAGGTAAATTCAATTCTAAGTTTAAGGATACTAATGAACTTCCTACTTGTTTCAAGTGTAACAAAATAGGTCACATGAAGAAGGACTGTCCGTTAGAGAATGCAAAATCAAAAACCAAAATTTCTAACTTCAAGAAGGACAAGTTCACCAAGAACAAGTACATGAAGAACAAGAAGGCATATCAAGCAACTTGGGATGATAGCGACTCATCATCGGAAGAAGAGAATGAAGAATCAAATGAAGTTGCAAACATGTGCTTCATGGCTACTCAAAACAATGTAAGTGACAATATTAACTCTAATGATTTATTAGAAGCATTTAATGAAGTTTTTCCAAGAACTATAAAAGGAGAAGATAAGAGTTAAAAATCTAGAGAAAGTCAATCAAACGCTTTCTCAAGAAAATCTTGATTTAAATGTTGAAGTCAAATCTTTAAATTCTCGTCTTTCCAACTTGGATATAGATCTTATATCTCTAAAGAAAAATTATGAAGAGATATCTAAGAATGTATCTAAGTTCAATAAAGGAAAAGAGAATTTAAATGAAGTTCGCCAAAATCAAGTGCAATCTAATAAAAAGTTTAGACTTGGTTTTCAAAAAATTCTTGAAAAAATTCATTCTTCTATTAACACTAGTAGCAATAATATTGATTCTGTTTCTAGTGTGAAGAAGAAATTGAAAAACCAAAAATTATTTTTAATCATGAAAATAGTAATCTTTCATATCAGACTTGTCGACTGACCCCTAAATTCGGTCGTCTGTCCAGAGGTATGGAGTCTTATTCAAAGAGATGACAACCTCAAATAAGTCAACTAGTTTCACCTTTCAGTCGACTTCCTTCACAGCACAGTCGACTGAAGGGTACAACAAAGTCGACTGGACAGAGCAAAAATATTTGGGTTCCATTCAACCTGAGTCTTAATGATAGGATTACTTATATAAATTCTTTGGTTCATAATGTTTGTAATTCTATTAATTATAAGCTTGCTTATGGTGGTAAATCAAACTCACTTTGGGCTTGGTTTCCCAAACACTAATCTCTTTCGAACCCAATGAAAAGGGTACCATATTCATAATTCATATTTTATAGGTACCTAAAAGGGAAGAGGGATACTTGACAGCGGATGCTCTAAACACATGACTGGCCATGCAAACTTACTCTCTTCCATACAAGATATAGATGGAGGAACTGTTACATTTGGTGACAATAACAAAGGAAAAGTCATCGGAATAGGCATGGTACGTAATAACACTACCCCTACTATTGAAAAGGTATTTCTGGTTAGTGGTTTAAAGCATAACTTGTTAAGTATTAGTCAATTATATATGAATTATGTTTAAAAACAAATGAGTTTTTGAATGATTTTTGTTTAGTTGCTTCGAACAATGATTCTTGGCTTTGGCATAAGAGATTTGGACATGCAAATATGAAAAACATTGCTAAACTATCTAAGAATAACCTAGTTAAAGGACTGCCAAAATTATCTGTTAAGAAAGATAAAATGTGTGATGCATGTCAACTAGGAAAACAAGTAAAATCTATTTTTAAGACAAAAGAAACGATTTCTACTAGTAGGCCTCTGGAATTGATTCATATGGATTTATTTGGCCCTACTAGAGTCGCTTCTTTAAATAAAAATATATATGTATTTGTTTTAGTAGATGATTTTTCAAGATTTACCTGGGTATTCTTTTTGAAACATAAAAATGAAGCCTTTGAAGAATTTGCAAATTTCTGCAAACGTATTCAAAATCAAAAATCTCTAACCATAGTCACTATTAGAAGTGATCATGGTGGAGAATTTGAGAATGAAACTTTTTCAGAATACTGCAACAAGAATGGTATAACACATTCATTTGCATTTCTTACAGCTTCACCACAAAATGGAGTGGTTGAAAGAAAGAATGGGACATTACAAGAATGTGCATGTACTATGCTTGTTGAAATTAACTTGCCTAAACACTTCTGGGCTGAAGCTGTTTCTACAGCATGCTATATTTTAAATAGAATATTAATTAGGTCAAAGCTTAAGAAAACTTGTTTTGAATTATTTTATGAACGAATTCCTAAACTACCTTATTTTAAAGTATTTGGTTGTAAGTGTTTCATATTAAACACAAAAGATAATCTAGATAAATTTGATGCTAGATCTAGTGAAGGAATCTTCATTGGATACTCAAATAGGAGTAAGGCATATAAAATTTGTAATAAGTTATCTTTGACTATTGAAGAATCTATGCATGTTTCATTTAATGAATCTTTACCTTCATCTAATGTTATTGAAGATGATGAAATTGAATCATCACCACTAGATAACATTATTAAATCACTTGAGCAAACTACCCTAGATAAGTCGACTGATGGATTTCCTAAGTCGACTAGTGTGAATCAGTTGGCTGATGGGTTTATTAAGTCGACTAATCCTGTAGCGATAACTCAAACTTTACCAAAGTCATTTGTTGAAGTTCGAGATCATCCTCATGACTTAATTATTGGTGATATCTCATATGGCATTTAACCAAGATCCCATTTTAGTATGATTTCTCATACTGCTTTCTTATTGGATTTTGAACCGAAAAATATTCAAGAAGCATGTGAGAATGAATTTTGGTTGAATGCTATGCAAGATGAACTTAACCAATTTGTAAGAAATGATGTATGGAATTTAGTTCCACGACCTCCTGATCATACTATTACTGGTACCAAATGGGTCTTTAAAAATAAGTTAGATGAATCAGGACAAGTTGTTAGGAACAAAGCTACATTAGTTGCTCAAGGATATAATCAAGAAGAAGGAATTGATTTTGATGAAACATATGCTCCTGTTGCTAGACTAGAATCAATTAGAATTGTATTATCTTTTGCATATTTTATGAATTTCACTCTTTTCCAAATGAATATTAAAAGTGCCTTCTTAAATGGTTTCATTAAGGAAGATGTTTATGTTAAGCAACCACCTGGTTTCGAACATGAACAATTCCTACACCATGTTTTTAAATTGAAAAAGGCTTTATAAGGTCTGAAACAAGTACCTCGTGCTTGGTATGATCGTTTAAAAACTTTTTTTTGAAACTAGTTTTGAAATTGGTAAAGTAGATACTACTTTGTTTATTAGGAAAATAAAGACAGATATATTAATCATACAAATTTATGTCGATGACATAATTTTTGGATCAACTAACAGTAATCTATGTCAAGAGTTTGCTAATACCATGAAAAATGAGTTTGAGATGAGTCACATGGGTGAACTCAATTATTTCCTTGGACTACAAATAAAATAGTCTCAAAATGGCATATTTATTAATCAAGGAAACTATATTAAGGAATTACTCAAACGATTTGGCATGGATAGTACTAGTAGTAAGACCACACCTATGGCTACTACTACTACACTTGACAAAGATGAATTAGGTAAGAGTGTCGATCAAAAGCTCTATCGAGGTATGATTGGCTCACTCTTATATATAACTGCTAGTAGACCAGATATTATGTTTAGCGTATGTTTGTGTGCTAGATATCAGTCTGATCCAAAAGAATCTCACTTAAAAGCAGTGAAAGGTATTTTAAGATATATTAAAGGCACATCTGAATATGGTTTATTTTATCCTCGCACCAATAATTTTCAACTATTGTCGTATAGTGATGCTGATTTTGCTGGTAGTAAAACTGATCGTAAAAGTACTAGTGGAACTTATCACTTTTTGGGACATTCCCTAGTATCTTGGTGCAGTAAAAAGCAAAATTTGGTATCTATATCTACTGTAGAAGCTCAATATATTACTGCAAGTTTGGCTTGTGCTCAAATTTTATGGATGAAACAAACTTTATTAGATTATGGTATTTCTTTTTCAAAACCCTCTATAATGTGTGATAATACTAGTGCCATTAATTTATCTAAAAATCCGGTTCAACATTCACATACAAAACATATCGATATTCGACATCATTTTCTACGTGATCATGTCTTAAAAGGAGATATACTACTGGATTTTATTTTAACTGATAAACAAGTAGCAGATATTGTTGCCGTTGAAATCGGTGTGGGGGCAAACAGATAGATTTGTGGATTCTTGGGATGTCGAATAGTCAAACCTGAACACCTTTCCGCCAGGGTTTGACCATGATCTCCCGCCGCTGACCTGCAAAAAGTGCGAAACACCGGGGTTAATCCCGGCGACGCACTCTCTGACGCTCAAGTCAGTAATTAGAAAGATTATGAAAGAGTTTTAATTGGCAAAAGATTGATTACCTATTACCAGTGGGGGATGGGGGGTATTTATAGCCGCCTTAGGGATCAGTTTCGGGATAAGATCAAATCCCTACTTCCCCGTGAATGGATAGAAGGAATCAGGGCCGTTGATTAAGTAAAATCATAATCCCTTATTCTATCCAGCCGGGCTGGGTTTCTTGCGGGTTGGAACCCGCACCCAGTTAAGACGGATCCGTTCGTGGGTTGTTGGGCCTTTCAAAAAAGGCCCAGTTCCCATTTCGTACCCGTTTGTAGGTAAAATTATTATTTTACCCCTGAGCTTTGAGATTCGCACCTGATTTGGACGGTTCCAATTTAACCCTTATTTTTAGCCATATCACGAGCACTCCACTCCCAAAGATTGAGTTTGATCAGCCTTTGAGGAGTAGTTTTACTATTTTAATGGCTTGCGGAGTTGTATCGGAGTCCGAATGAGGGGTGTCGAATCTTTATATGAGGTATTATGGTGATTTTCAGAGTTAGTCGCGCGCTTAAGGTTGTTCTTGAGCTCTCCTGGACTTTTGGTGATTTTTCGGACCATTTATTTAATTTTGCGGAGTGGTATTCTATTTTTCGGGAGCACTAATTAATTATTCTAAGCAATAATTATTTACTCAGGGGTTCAAAAATAATTCCCTGAATTTATAATTATTTTTTAGATTTTTAATCAGTTTTCCTGAATTTTAAACCATTTTCCCACAATTTTTAAACAAATAATTCGAATTAAATAAATAGAAAATAGATTTTTTAATTCTATTTATGACATGGCACGATCTGGGCTCTCCATCAGCATAGGGTGCAAATTTTGGGGAGATCTAATGCCTGTGGTTGCTCAAAGGTGTATTCCCTTCACTTGGTGGCAAGTTGCTTCAGCAACGTTGCCGACCCCTGCCAGATATGTGTTAGGAAGGAGGCCGAAGCCTAGGGAGGTTCGGGGTCCCCTTGCCAAGGTGCAGAGATACCTCGGCGTGGCGACACGTGTCAAAAGAGGGTTCGGCGAGTTTTTGTCAAACTCCAGAGTGAGCTTTTCTCATGTTTGAGCGTCGGTACCAAGAGCGCTCGGCAAGGCGTGCCAAAGTCCAAAGAGAGAGTTTTTTCTCACGTTTGGGCGTCGGTCCTAAGAGCGCTCGGCAAGGCATACCGAAGTCCCAAAGCGATAGTTTTTTCTCATGTTTGGGCATCGGTGCCAAGAATGCTCGGCAAGGTGTGTCGAAGTCCAAAGCGAGAGTTTTTTCTCACGTTTGGGCGTCGGTGTCAAGAGCGCTCGGCAAGGCGTGCCGAAGTCCCAAAGCAAGAGGTTTTTCTCACGTTTGGGCATCGGTGCCAAGAGCGCTCGGCAAGGCGTGCCGAAGTCCCAAAGTGAGAATTTTTTCATGTTTGGGTGTCGGTGCCAAGAACGCTCGGCAAGGTGTGTCGAAGTCCAAAGCGAGAGTTTTTTTCTCACGTTTGGGTGTCGGTGTCAAGAGCGCTCGGCAAGGCGTGCCGAAGTCCCAAAGCGAGAATTTTTTCTCACATTTGGGCGTCGGTGCCAAGAGCGCTCGGCAAGGCGTGCCGAAGTCCCAAAGGGAGAATTTTTTCATGTTTGGGCGTCGGTGCCAAGAACGCTCGGCAAGGTGTGCCGAAGTCCAAAGCGAGAGTTTTTCTCATGTTTGGGCATCGGTGCCAACAGCGCTTGGCAAGGCGTGCCGAAGTCCAAAGCGAGAGTTTTTTCTCACGTTTGAGCGTCGGTGCCAAGAACGCTCGGCAAGGCGTGCTGAATTCCAAAGCGAGAGTTTTTTCTCACGTTTGGGCGTCCGTGCCAAGAACGCTCGGCAAGGCATGTCGAAGTCCAAAGCGAGAATTTTTTCTCACATTTAGGCGTCGGTGCCAAGAACGCTCGGCAAGGTATGCTGAAGTCCCAAAGCGAGAGTTTTTTCTCACATTTGGGCGTCGGTGCCAAGAGCGCTCGGCAAGGCGTGCCGAAGTCCCAAAGTGAGAATTTTTCCATGTTTGGGCGTCGGTGCCAAGAACGCTCGGCAAGGTGTGTCGAAGTCCAAAGCGAGAGTTTTTTCTCATGTTTGGGCATCGGTGCCAAGAGAGCTCGGCAAGGCATGTCGAAGTCCAAAGCAAGAATTTTTTCTTACGTTTGAGCGTCGGTGCCAAGAACGCTCGGCAAGGTGTGCCGAAGTCCAAAGTGAGAGTTTTTTCTCACGTTTGGGCATCGGTGCCAAGAACGCTCGGCAAGGCGTGCCGAAGTCCAAAGTGAGAGTTTTTTCTCACGTTTGGGCGTCGGTGCCAAGAACGCTCGGCAAGGCGTGCCGAAGTCCAAAGCGAGAGTTTTTTCACACGTTTGGGTGTTGGTGTCAAGAACGCTCGGTAAGGCGTGCCGAAGTCTAAAGTGAGTTTTTTCTCACGTTTGGGTGTCGGTGCCAAGAATGCTCAGCAAGGCGTGCCAAAGTCCAAAGCGAGAGTTTTTTCTCACGTTTGGGCGTCGGTGCTAAGAATGCTCGGCAAGGCGTGCCAAAGTCCAAAGTGAGTTTGACATCTTGGGGATGACAGCTGGTCTTTTGACCGTTGATCTTCTGACAATTCTGATCGTTAGTCATTAATGCGACGGTACAACTTTTTGTCGTTTTGTGTAAATGGGCCTGACTGTTGGTCTTTTGATGCCCAACATCCTCGTTTTATGTGCCCACCTCTATAAGTCTCACCCCCCCCCCCCTCTCTCATTTTTCACTTCTCCGAATTTTCACTCAGGCGATTATTTTCACTAGAGAGAGATTCCGGCGATTGTCAACAGTACTCCGGTAAACTTTCTGACCGAGTGTGTCATTTCAAGGTAAATTATACTTAGTTTATTTCAAGTAGAAAATGTCTCTCTCCCCTATTTCGGAGCCCTCCCCCTCTGCTGGTGAAGCGCTATCTCCGAGTCAGAGACCTCGCATCAACAAGGGCAAGAGAGTTGATGGTCGAGACACCATAGTGGAAGATCCGAAGTGTATGGGGAGTTCGGCAGACTGCCAGGCGTGTTAACGGGGCTCTATAGGGTTCGAGAGCTTCCGGAGGAGCATGCCGAGCGTATAGTATATGGCCAGGGGCGGAGCTTCGAGGAGAACGCAGCGAGAGAGACCTTGGAAGCGGATGACACAATCTCCATTCTTAACGAGGCAGACCTGGCAGCGATCTAGGAGTGTTTTCATATCCCGGAAGAGTACGAGTTGATGCTGTCGGGTCCCGGGGTGAGGGCCAACTTGCCGATGCCAGTAAACATATGTTTCTGGCTGGTCGATGCCTTCATTGCCGGGGCGCGTCTTCCTCTCCAACCGTTCGCCGTTCAAGTGCTTAGGTGGTTCGGGGTTAGCCCCATCCAACTAATGCCGAACGCATGGAGGGTCATCAACGGGTTCGCGCTCCACTGTCAGGCAGCCGAGATCAAACCGAACTTGAGGGTGCTCTGGATAATTTATTGGCTTCATCAGCAGCACAAGTCCAAGTTCAGATTCTACTTGGCTCCGAGGCATGGTGTTCAGCTCGTCAGCTGCCCCGACTCGATAAAGCACTTGCAAGACAAGTATTTCATAGTTCGGAGTCGTGAACCGTGGCCCATACTCTCGGATTAGGTGGAATAGGTGACGAAGAGAGTAAGGGAGTCACCGGTGCTCTACCCCAACGAAGAGGGGATGGTTCAGATTCTCCTTGATCGGCCAAAGTTTGATTGGAGGGATCTGGCGGAGGACGCGCTTTTTAGGGGAGGGCTCTGTCACGTAGATCCTAGTATGCGGCTTTATCTGTTTGTTGTTGTTTTTTCTTTTCATTTCGTCATAACTCATTTTAACATAACTTTTCATTCGTTGCAGAGACTATGGATTACGATGCAATTCTGGCACAGAGGGCGGCCCTCGAAAGCACAAAAGGGTCACCACGAAGGTGACCGCGCAGAAGCCGAAGGCCGTTGACGCCGCCGTTTAGGAGGCAGAGGCTTCAGCAATTGTAACCCCGAGGAGGGTGCCAGCAGCGACCCCGATATCGGCCGAGGCTGGCGAGTTCCCGATGGCCGCTGCCCTCGGGATGGAGGCGCCCCCGTTGACGACAGACGCCGAGGTGTTCCTCACTGAGGAGCACAAGAAGATATTCGTTCCGGACTGGCAGGTTCGAGAACTTGACGGCTTCCTCGGTGACTCGACATCGAGCATGCAAGCAGTGAAGAACTTGGCGACACCGAAGGATCGGGCTACCATGGATGCCGGCAGCGTGGGCGTCGATGCCTTCGAGATCGCTCGCTCGGCGGTATCGGTGAGTATCGATTTCTTTCTTGTAGATAACTTGTATATTTGTTTCTCTAACCCCTTTTTTTTGTTGTTCGGCTGCAGATAACCGTCCACTTCGGTCATCTTATGGAGAAGATGACGGAGCTCGAGAAGGACCTCAAGAAGGAGGTCGACCGTGCTCGAGCTGAAAAATCTTGTCTTGCCGACGAGCTCGAGAAATTGAAGGTCGAGGCCGAGGGGAAGACGACGAGGCTAGAATACCTCAAAGGCCTCGTCACGAAGCTCGAGAGCGATCTGCTTCGGCAAAGGGAGGAGTCGGCCAAGCAGCAGGCCGAGGCTGTGGAAGCTGCCAAGGTTGCGGTAGTAAAGGAGGCCGAAGCTGCAACGATGGAGAAAGCACAGGGCTTTCTCTTGGCCAATATGGCAAAGGCATACGCTCGTGCCATTGAGCAAGTGTCGGAGCGGTACCCCTAGGTCGACTGCTCCGGATGGACACTCTTCCCTGACCACGTCGATGGCTTCGATGACGAGTACGAGGGGGAAGTAGGGGACGATGAAGGGGATGCCGAGGTCGAGATCATCGGTGAACGCCAGGGGTCCGAGGTGACTCCGCTAACGATGGTCGCGCCTTCGGGGGAATCCGACCCCGTCCAATCCCATCGCCCTGGGAAAGAGGTCACCCCCTGACTTCTGCTGCTTCTTTTTTTTGTACTTTTTGATGTATCGCCTAATTGCGGACTTGCCACCGCACTTTTTTGAAATGAATGAAAATCCATCTTTTTGAGTTCGACTAAGTGCTTGCGAATCTTGAATTTACAAAAATTTTCTTGAAATTTGGCTAAGTGTTCACGTCGCCCTGCCTAAAGGTTCGGCTACGTGTTCACAAATTTTTTTCGAAATGTTGCTGTGTACACGTTGCCTTGTTTAGGAGTTTCGGCTTTGTGTTAACCAAATTTGCTAATTTTTGTTAAGTGTTCTCGTCGTTTGCCTTGGAATTTTTAGCTCGTGGAGGTGACACAGCTGGTCGAAGCAACTCATGCAGCTGAGGAGTTACGTTCCGAGGTCGGCCTAGGGGCGACGAAGTTGTGCCTCGCTAGGTGCCGAGAGCGCCTTTATGAAGTTGAGTTGGGGCTGCACAGAGCTGAAAGTGAATGAAATCATCTGCAATTAATTGTAGGCCACTGAGACATCGAGATTCGAAGACTAGAAGGGAGGCTTGCTGAGATGATCCCTGAAGGCGATGATGATGGCTCGTCGACAGCCTTTAGTCTCGGTCTGAGGCTTAAGTGTCTCCGCCACTCCTTATCGAAGATGACAATGGAGAAGGACGAACTATTAGCTGAAATTCACCACTTGCGGATAGTAGAAGACGAGCTTTTGGCAGGGAGAGAAGAGCTAACAGCAGCGATGGGGAAGTTGACGGCGGAGCACGACGAGTTGACGGCAGAGGTCGACGAGCTGAAGAGGATTACGGTCGATAAGAGTATCGAGGTTACTCAGCTCCGCCGAATTATTGCCGACAGTTCTGGTGCCACAGGCTCCGCTATGCTCCCTCGCTTCAAGATAGCCATGAAGGATGACTCTCTAAAGCAACGAATAGTCGAGCTAGAGTGGAGGTTGCTCGCCTCAAGCCCCAATCGAGACGAATCAACATCAGAAGCACTTTGTGTACCCGTGAAGAGAGCGAGCGAGGGATTTCGTTTACGAGCTTGCGACTCACTTGCCCGTTACTCGGCAAAGTCCAAGTGATGCCCAAAGTGGGGTGGCTGTTTTGTTGAGCAGAGCGTCCGTTGGTGCGACTATCAGAAGCAGCACAGAAGATACATCTCAGTTTGCCGGTCTAGGGACGAGCTTCGAGGTTAGGTGCCGCCGTCCCCGGGTGTCTTTAAACCGGAACATCCCTGCGCCTAGGAGGCGTTGAAGTAGTTTTTTGTTTTCCAAGTTTTGCACCGTGTCTAAGTACGAGGAGTCGGTCTTGTAATTTTGTTTTTTTTAACTCATTCGTTGTAGAGAAAAGTACAAGTCTTGTAATTTGGTTTGTTCCCTAAACTTTATAGAAGCGAAGCTTGTTTCTTCTTTTGGACTTGTGTGTTTTGTTAGTCATCTATGGTTGTAGGAGCACTTCTGAAGGGCGGGCCACTTCTTACTCGCTTAAGAGCGAGCCTGCAAAGTAGAATCGAGCCAAGTTTTGGACTCCGAACACGTTACTCGAGTAAGTTTCAACAGTTGTGGGAGCAGTTCTGAATGGCGAACCACTTCTAACTCGCTTAAGAGCGAGCTTGCGAAGTGGAATCGAGCCAAGTTTTGGACTCCAACGCGTCGTTTGAGTAAGTTTCAACGGTTCTGGGAGCAGTTCTAAATTGCGAACCACTTCTAGCTCGCTTAAGAGCAAGCGTGCGAAGCAGAATCGAGCCAAGTTTTAGACTCCGAACGCGTCGTTCGAGTAAGTTTCAACAGTTTTGGGAGCAATTCCGAATGGCGAACCACTTCTAACTCGCTTAAGAGCGAGCTTGCGAAGCAGAATCGAGCCAAGTTTTGGACTCTGAATGCGTCGTTCGAGTAAGTTTCAATGGTTGTGGGAGCAATTCCGAATGGCAAACCACTTCTAGCTCGCTTAAGAGCGATCTTGCGAAGCGGAATCGAGCCAAGTTTTGGACTCCGAATGCATCGTTCGAGTAAGTTTCAACGGTTGTAGGAGCAATTCCGAATGGCGAACCACTTCTATCTCGCTTAAGAGCGAGCTTGCGAAGCGGAATCGAGCCAAGTTTTGGACTCCGAACACATTGTTTTTTGAAACACAATTAGGGTCTTAAACAGAGAGATAGATCGATCACAAAAGAATTATTAGGCAAAAGAAGTTCTTTATTAATAATTACTAGTCAGCCGCTTCTAAGTTGCAGACCGTTATTACAACAGGAAGATAAAGAAACAAATAAAAAGAAGACAGAAATGGCCCGACACTAGATGGTACTCGGAGAGGCATTCAAACACCCTCCTGATACTTCAGTAAGTGGTCGGCATTCCAAGTTCTCGGTATCTCTCTGCCCTCAAGGTCTTCAAGGCGATATGTTCCTGGCCGAACTACTTTGGAGACCTTGTACGGTCCTTCCCAATTCGAAGCTAGCTTGCTCTTCTGACTGGGGAATGAGATGGCTAACTTTCTGAGGACTAAGTCCCCTTCCTTGAGATCTGTACGACGGACCCTTTTGTTATAGGCCTGCTCAATTCTTCTCCAGTAATTTTGCTGACGAATTGAAGCTCTTTCGCAGAGCTCATCGATCAGGTCCAAGTTTGCTCGGACCTCTTTGGCATTCTGCTCTTCATCATAGGCAACAAGGCGAGGGGATGACAAACCAACTTCTAAGGGAATTACGGCCTCGGACCCATAGGTGAGATTGAAGGGAGACTCTCCTGTGGGGGTCCGTTTCGTAGTGCAGTAGTTCCACAATACGTTAGGAAGTTGTTCTGCCCATAAGCCTTTGGCCGACTTATCTAGTCTCTTCTTGATGCCGGAGAGGATCTGCCTGTTGGCATTCTCTACTTGACCATTGGACTGAGGATGGGAGACGAAGAAGAAGCGTTATTGAATGCCGAGGTCTTCACATAAAGAACGGAATGCTGCCGCTATAAACTATGTTCCGTTATCTGTTATTAGGATCCGAGGAATACCGAACCTACAAATTACATTTTTCCAGAAGAATTGCAGCACTTTATTCTCAGTAATAGTGGCCAGTGGTTCGGCCTCGATCCATTTAGAGAAATAGTCTATTGCCACGACTAGGAACTTGAGCTGGCCTGGAGCTGGTGGAAATGAACCTAGCAAGTCCATCCCCCACATTGCGAAGGGAATTGGACTCGAGAGAGATGTGAGTTGTGCTTGGGGTAGGAGGCGAATGTTAGAGAACTGCTGACAAGGGCTACATTGTCGGATATGTTGCTCGGCATCTCGAAGTAGGGTAGGCCAAAAGTACCCATAGTTCAAAACTTTCCTGGCGAGGGACCTTGATCCCGAGTGGGCTCCGCCTATGCCTTCGTGGAGTTCTTGCAAGGCATACGAGGCTTCTTCCGGGGAGAGGCATCTCAAGTAGGGTCTGCCATCTACTTGGGTATAGGAGCATTTGTACAAGACTCTTTCAACAAGGGTTTACCGCTCGCTCCGCTCTCGTTCGGATCCAACGAGCTTCTTTAGGATCTTGGGAAAGGGTCCCATCCCTGAGGAACTCTATCAAAGGCTTCATCCAGTTGTCCTGGAGTCGGACGGGCAGCGACTCCATCGAGTCGGGGGCTTCTTCTTCTATGCTTGGTTTTAAGAGTACTTCGATTAGAACGGTATGCTCAAGACCATGGAGGGAGGAGGAGGCCAATTTCGAGAGGGCATCTACTTTGGAGTTCTCTTCTCTAGGGATCTGCTAGATTTGTGCCTCTTCGAACGAAGCCATGAGACTTTGGACCTTGGCTAGGTACTTAACCATTCGGTCGTCTCGTGCCTCGTAGTCTCCTAAGACTTGATTAACCACCAGCTGCGAGTCACTGAATATTCGGACACGTTACGCTCCTGCCTTGCGATCCATGCCCAGGCCTGCTATTAGGGCTTCGTACTTGGCTTCGTTGTTGGAAGCTTTAAAGTTAATGCAGAGGGAGTATTGCAGAACGAAGTCATCTGGGCTTACCAGAATGGCTCCGGCTCCGCTCCCTTCGGCATAAGAAGACCCGTCTACATATACTGTCCATATAGGCGGCCCATTGGCCGCTTGACTCACCTCCGAGATGGTGCTTTCTACTATAAATTCAGCTAAGGCTTGAGCCTTGATTGCAGTCCGAGGCTAATAGGATATGTCATGTTGACTTAGCTCGATCGACCACTTCATCAGACGCCCGGAGGTCTCGGGTTTGTGTAGGACTTGTTTGAGCGGTTGGTCGGTAAGGACGACCACCGAGTGGGATTGAAAATAGGGGCAGAGCTTCCTAGCTGCCATAACCAAAGCGTATGTTATCTTTTCCAATCTCAGATAGCAGAGCTCGGCATCTCTAAGGACCTTGCTCACATAATAGATAGGCTTCTGAGCCTTGTCTTCTTCCTTTACTAGGACAACACTGAGGGTTTGCTCGGAGGCAGCGAGGTAGAGGTAGAGGGTCTCCCCGGAAGTAGGCTTGCTGAGGAGCAGAGGGTTGACCAAGTAAGCTTTGAGCTGGTCGAATGACTCTTGCTGCTGCTGGCCCTATTCGAAGCCCTTAGTCCCCCTGAGGGCTTTGAAGAAGGGGTGGCACTTCTCCCCTGACTTGGAGAGGAAGCGCCCTATAGCGGCAAGGCGTCCTGTGAGCTTCTGCACTTCTTTCACATTTGTAGGATGAGCCATATCCAGTATGGCTTTTATCTTCTCGGGATTGGCCTCAATCCCCCTCTGACTGACCATGAAGCCTAGGAACTTACCAGATGAGACCCCGAATACACACTTATTCGGGTTCAGTCTCATGTTATGCTTCCTCAATACGTCGAAGGCTTCTTGGAGGTCAGTGACATGGTTGGACCCCTGGATGCTTTTCACTAGCATATCATCAACATATACCTCCATGTTCCGCCCGATTTGATTCCTAAAGACCTTGTTGACGAGGCATTGGTAGGTTGCACCAGCATTTTTCCAGCCCGAAAGGTATCACCCTATAACAGTAGAGGCCTTGATCTGTGACGAAGGAAGTCTTCGGGATATCCGGGGGGAGCATTCTAATTTGGTTGTATCCGGAGAAGGCGTCCATGAAGCTCAGCAGCTCATGGCTCGAAGTAGCGTCGATCAAGGTGTCGATGCTAGGGAGAGGGAAAGGATCCTTGGGGCATGCCTTGTTCAAGTCAGTGAAGTCGATGCAAATCCTCTAGCTTCCATTGGCCTTCTTGACCATAACAACATTAGAGAGCCACTCGAGATAGTTGACTTCTTGTATGAACCGTGCTTTGAGGAGCTTATCCACTTCTTCCTTTATGGCTTGCTGACGCTCAGGGGCAAACTTGTGCCTCTTCTGCTGGACCGGTTTGGACCCTAGAGCAACACTTAGGTGGTGGACGAGGAGGTCCTCGAAGATTCTTGGCATGTCGGAAGCTATCCAGGCGAAGAGGTCATGGTTCTTCCTAATGCAATGGACTATGTCAGAACAGAGGGCAGAAGGGAGGGTCTTGCTGATGAAGAATTTGCGGTTCGGATCTTTCTTTGAAAATAGCACTTCCTCCATCTCGTCTACTGGTTCTGACATAGGCTGGGTGTTCCCCTGAGGAATCTCAAGAGTCTTGAGGGAAAGGACAGGTCCCCCGGTCGAGGACATGTAACACTTGCGGGCCATCTCCTGACTTCCCCTTACTTCTCCTACACCTGCCTTGGTGGGGAACTTCATTTTGAGGTGATAAGCCGATGGGACAGCTTCTAGGGCAGCTAGGCCAGGTCGGCCTAGGATCACATTGTAAGTGGCTGGGATGTCGACAACCATGAAGTCCATTGGCTCCGTCTGGGTAGTAGGAGTTTTGCCAGCGGTTACGTCGAGGATTATCACCCCTTCGATAGTCACTGGCACTCCCATGAACCGATGGAGTGTATAGCCGGCGGGCTTGAGCCTGTCCCGCGATAACTTGAGTCCTCAGAAGGTCGCTAAGAAGAGGATGTTGACAGAACTGCCATTATCCACCAGAATCCTCTCCACTTTGAAGTTAGCCATGTGGAGGTTAATCACCAATGCGTCACAGTGGGGTGTTTAGACACCCTCCAGATCTTCATCTGAGAAAGTAACCGAGACTCTGAGACCTTTGGGAGGGGTATGCTGTGCACCAAATTGACTTCCCGGATGAAAGCCTTTCGAGGAGAGTTGGAGGTTACTCCCATTGGGCCTCCATGGATGATGTGCTACATGCATTCTTCTTCAAACTCGGGAGTCTCATCGCGCCTCTCGAGATGCTTGTTAGCCCCCCGGTGGGTGGAGGAAGATCGATCCGGTCTTTTCTTACAAACTTGGATAGCTGCCCTCTCTGAATGAGGGCTTCAATTTCATTCTTCAGAGCCCGACAATCATTGGTGTCGTGGCCGTGGTCTTTATGATATCGGCACCACTTCTCCTTATCTATCTTCTTCCCGGGGGTATTCATCTTCGGGGCAGAAGGCAGGACTCCCTTTTTCTCAACCTCCATAAGAATAGTTGAAACATTGGCGTTGAGAGGGGTAAACTTCTCAAATCTGGGAGGTAGGCGGCGCTGACCCCCGTTGTCCTTCTTGAGCTTCTTAGCTCCCTCATCTTCGGCTGCCTTTCTCTTGCTTCTTGAGGAAGACCCCTCGAATGTAGGGCGATGTTCAGCTTCCTCAGCCCGGATGTACTTCTCACTTCTGAGAAGAAGGTCAGAGATGTCTCGCGGGGGCTTTTTGGCTAGGGAGGAACAGAGGCTCGAATTGAGGACATTGGACTAAAAGGCGGCTGTAGTGACCGATTGGTCGAGAGAGGCAATGGACCTAGCTTCCGCGGTAAACCCCTTGACATAATCATTCAGTTTCTCACCCTTCTTCTGATTGAGGAAGAGTAGTGAAATACTAGTCTTCTCGGTTCGGTGGCTGCTCACGAAGTGGGTGACGAAGAGGGTCTCAAATTGTTCAAAAGAGAAGATGGAGGATGGGGCGAGACGGGAGTACCATTCCCGAGCCAGACCTTTGAGAGTAGCTGGGAAGGTCTTGCATAGTAGAGCATCGGAAGCCTAGTGGATCATCATGAGAGTTTTGAAACTCTCGATGTGGTCCACGAGGTCTAACTCCTTCGTATATGTCTCGAACTGTGGTGGCTTGAAGTTTGCTGGAACGGGAGTCTCTATGATGGTTCGGGAGAACGGAGGTCTTCTTGAGCGGAGGGTCCTCCCTCTTAGCTCCTCTTCCCTATCTAGTTGACCGAGGCGCCTCTCCATCTCGTGGAGATGGTGATAGACTGCATCATCCCTTCGACAGTATCCCAGTGAGCCTCTGGACTCATCTTCGTACGAAGGGGTGCCTGGGCTACGACGACTGTAGCTCGGAGAATGACGAGGACTTAGGGACCGATGAGGAGGGCTTTGAACTGGCGGAGGAGTGGGGACCCTCTAAGCATTATTGTTTTGGTTTAGTGGGAGGTTGAGGGCCTGCAAGATTGTAGCCTGGAACTGTTGGAATTCGGCACGTGTGATAGGTCCGTTCTCATCCCTCTGGGATTGCCGACAAGCGGGAGAATGAGGCCTCCTTCGACGGTACTCCGGGGACTCCCTCCGCCTCCTATGGAGAGGGTACCTCCTGTGGTCGCGACGGCGAGGAGATCGCGCATTTGGACGTTCTGAGCGGGAGACTCCCTGACAGGCCCGCCTTTCATCCAAACGGTGGTGAAGGTCCTCTTCTTTCTACCGGTTGATGAGGACGTTGCGGAGGTCTTCTGAGGGCCAAGGGTTATGGGATGCGATGGAGTCGGTTGAAGGGTTATGTACGGATATATGGTCGCGGTGAAGAGGTTGCTTCTGAGGGGAAGGACGAGAGGTCCCTATACCAGCGTTCTGGGGTCCGAGTGGAGCCTGCTGGTGTTGAAGATTTTGGAGAGGAGGCTGTAACTGCTGCAGCGGCTGATCGGGTTGAGGAAGGAGCTATCCCTGAGGTTGGATGGGTTGGAGGGGAGCCTCATGTTGCGGTTCAGGAGGAGTGGGTCCACGGTTAGACCCTCTAGATCTCAGTTTCCTTGGAGGCATGGCTGGAGGTGATCTTAATCGATGGAAGAGGGTGGATTGCTATTCGTTGTTTCCCACAGACGGTGCCAATCTGTTGTCACTAAAATCGGTGTGGGGACAAACAGATAGATTTGTGGATTCTTGGGATGTCGAATAGTCAATCCTGAACACCTTTCCGCTGGGGTTTGACCGTGATCTCCCGCCGCTGACCTGCAAAAAGTGTGAAACACCGGGGTTGATCTCGACGACGCACCCTCCGACGCTCAAGTCAGTAATCAGAAAGATTATGAAAGAGCTTTGATTGGCAAAAGATTGATTACCTGTTAACAGTGGGGGATGGGGGGTATTTATAGCCGCCTTAGGGACCAGTTTCGGGATAAGATCAAATCCCTACTTCCCAGTGAATGGATAGAAGGAATTAGGGCCGTTGATTAAGTAAAATCATAAACCCTAATTCTATCCAGCCGGGCTGGGTTTCTTGCGGGTTGGAAACCGCACCCAGTTAAGACGGATCCATTCGTGGGTTGTTGGGCCTTTCGAAAAAGGCCCAGTTCCCATTTCGAACCCGTTTGTAGGTGAAATTACCTTTTTACCCCTGAGCTTTGAGATTCGCACCTGATTTGGACGGTTCCGATTTAACCCTTATTTTTAGCCATATCAGATATATTTACCAAACCACTTAAAGAAGATACTTTTATCAACTTTAGAAGAGAACTAGGCATTTGCTCACTTCATGACATTTTAAAAAAAAAAATTGTCTCGGTCAACTTATAATTCGTTATCGGTTGAGTCGTACATTATTTTCTTTGTCTGTATTTATGACTTAATTTTGTCTTCTGCCCAGTCGACTTTCTTCATTTTACAGTCGACTGACAGTAGCTCTATTAAATTTTTTGTTTGGTTCTATTTTGCTCTCGACTTAGTCGACTGATCTAAAACCCAGTCGCCTGTCGCGACAATATTTTGATTTTCTGATTCTGAATTGTCACAGGATGATGTATCTCTCTCTCTCTCTTTCTCTCTTTTACCCTACTCGAATCAGCACCCTCCATTCTCATCCAACTCTAATCGCAGCCCTTCCCTTCAAGTGAAAACCCTAAGCCCTCTTCACTACCTTTTTCACTTTTTACCTTTGCTCCACAACTCTCAAGTCGGCTGCTGGCTCTCTGAGTTTGGTGCTTCTGGATTTCATTCAATCTCTGTTGCCGATTTGCTCCCAGGCTGATCGTTTCCGAGTCCTCCTCTTTGGAGTCTTTCGAGTCCTGTGTTTCTTGGCATCTAGTTCTTGGGTAATCATCTTTAAATCCTCTCATTTTGAAATTTTCTAGATCCTACAATGCCTAAGCCTAAAAGACCTAGGGCTTCCAATGTTGAAGAAGAACAGTCATAACATAATTATCTTCAGTATTTAAGGCATCCATCTCTAGTTGAGAAGTATTTCATTATTTGTCAAATCATGATTTTTCCGGGTCGTTTCGTCAATTTTCCTGACTTAGATTCATATTGCCCCATTGTTTCAACAATGTGGTTTATTTGATCTTTTATCTTTAGTAAATCAACCATACTACTATCCCCAACTCATTTATTTGTTTTATACAAATATAAAAGTTGCTACTTCTGAGGATGGTAGTGAAATATTTTTCACTACTTTTGTGAAAAATGTTAGAATGAAGTTGACTGCTCAAAAATTAGGGTCAATTTTGAATATTTCTAATGAAGGGTTAGATATAGGGGGAATTGAATTGGATGATAACTCTATCTTGTCCAAAATCTTTTTGCCTAATCATGGTCTTCCAATGACCAATAAATCTATTACCCCGCTTGCCAAGCTAGTTGCACGAATATTGTCGTACAATATTATTCCGAAAACAGGTAGATTTTCGTATGAATTGCAACAAGCGGTGTATGCTATCTTTGGCAACATCCAAATCAATTGGAGCCGAGTCATCTTTATTCGTCTCCATAAGGCACACACCTTCTTCTTGCCCTATGGTGCACTTCAAACTCACATCTTCAACCACTATCAGATTGATCGCGATTCTGAGTCTAGTGTTGTGACTCGTTATGAATTGTTTGATCATGCGAGTCTAGCTCGTATGAAGATACTTCACTCACCCCCTCGGTCTCCTCAAAGAAATACACCCCCTATTCCTTTAGCTACTTCTGTTCCTCGTCGGTCTTCTGCGTCTAGTTCATCCTCTAGTTCTCATCCTAAAGCTAGTTTTTCCAACCCTAAGAGTCTTTACACTTCTGTCAGTTATCTCATAGATCGTCAGGATCTTATCTTTGGTTGATAGGACTCTCTTGAGGCTAGCATTGCTAACCTCACTCAGATGTTTGTTCGGAAATTTCCTCAACCTACCCCTGTAACACCCCGAATTCCAATTACAACAGAATTCGAAGTTCCACAAGATCTTTACACTTCTTTCGTACAATTTTACAAGGAAATTGAAACATTTCTTACATCAGAGTTACATTATACATTTACATCATTACAGCGGAAGCAATTTTACAGTAATTACATGAAACAACATTTAAATCAATCTTTGAGCAGCATGTATACTTCAATTTTTCAAGCATCCTTACCCTGCATATAAAACTGTGGGCGCGTCAGTTCATTCACTGACGAAATATTATATACGGCCATCCTCTCTATGCCGGAAACAGTATAACGATTCTCAACACTTAACAAACCACAAACTTGTTCACAAACAATACTAAAGGGACTATCCTATAGATGTCGTGTTGTGCGGTGCGCTTAGTCCTTAATGCAGTTATTATGTTACATGACACTAATGCGCACTTGTTCCGATTCTATGCATCCCATACTACATAGATCTGAGGGCAAGCCCTTAACCGTTTTTCATCTTGCAGGATTCAATCCCTCTTCATGACTTAAACTACTACTGTAACTACGATAAGTATCTTATATGTTCTATGAGTATGAACTCATGTCCAGACAGCCTGGAAGAAAATCCCACATCATGTCACGACGCATCGTGAAAACAGCCTGTGGACAATTCAGCCTCCGTCATGGGACATGACACCACTCGTAGTCACCAAACACCCCACGAGCGTCGCCTGGGGTACGAACTCATTGAGATATATCTATGTAATGTCACGACACATCGTGAAGACAGCCTGTCAATATTCTCACTCCGTAGCTCCAAGGCCCTCATACTTGTATTTTTCTCTTATTTTCAGCACCTCTTCACTATGTATCTAATCCTTAGTTATTTGAATTATGAACAAAATCAATTCTCTAGATTTAGCCTTTCCACTATACCGATCTTAATCATCTATTCAGCATGACCCAATCTTTGTCTTTTCATCTCAAATTTTCATTTCAGCATATCTCTTTTCAATGCCGGTATGAGGCTTAACTACACTCTAGTTCTCAATTTCAATTCACAATAAAAAATTGAATAAGTCTTTTTCATGATTAACATTAATTTTCCTTTCATGTTCATAGCATTTGCATACTCATGCTCATAAAATCTTTCATAATTCATCATAACATTCAATTTCACTTTCATGTACAACTCATGCATAAACAAAAGAATTCGTTTTTCTAACTTGTCACATTCATAGCTCATTCAACTACCATGAAATTACCGTACTGTCATTTTAGCAAAAATTCCCACTTTCATTGCCCAAACTCATTTCAAAAACTCTTTTAAACAAGACATGTATTCAGAGACAATTTAAACCAATAAAATAATAAGTTCTTTCTTGCCAAAAATAGTCTCAAACTCTTATTTATCCTAGGCCACATGTTATAGAAAATTATCTCACGAAAATCCAGACATTAGTTGAAACTTCAGGGCAGTCGACTGTTATACTATGATCGGTCGACTGTTCCGCAAAGATTAAAAACTCGAAAATAAATACTCAGAGCAGTCGACTGTTACACTATGATCGGTCGACTGTTCTGCAAAGATTAAAAACTCAAAAAATAAAATGATCAGGGCAGTCGACTGTTACACTATGATCGGTCGACTGTTCCACGAAGATTAAAAACTCGAAAATAAATACTCAGAGCAGTCGACTGTTTCAATCTAATCGGTCGACTGAAGATGCTAGGTTTTTTTCAAATTCCCAAAATATTTTTGGTTCGTTTTCTTCTCTTTTTGAGTAAGAGAAGAAAATACAGTAAGCTAGTATTTTTAAATTCATTATTTACCAATAACACATGCATTTAGTCAGTTTGTATCTCATAAGTACCAATTCGTCTCACATAGCATAGTTCATGGACATAAAGCATGATGATAAGATTGATTCTAGCATTTCAATTTCACATCTTTATTTATTAGCAATCATTTTAACAGTCAATCTTTAAGCTACTATTTTATCTCTAATCAACCAAACATGAGACTACAATTTATCAATTTCTTCTCAACTATTTTAGCAAACATCCCTAGCATGGCATCTACATTTAGAAGTATTGAGAAACACCCACCTATAGTTGAAGAAACGAATGAAAACTCCTAGAATGCAAGAAAGTAGCATTCTCCTCCTATAATGGATTGCAAATTGTATCCTCCTTGTGCTTGCTAGGAACCCGAGCTCTCCTTGCTTCCTTGATGATTGGCCGGCCACCTCTAGGTTGGAACATACACAATTTTGCACACTCCAATCTTTTGCTCACTATTGTCTCTCAATCTTTTGCTCTCTCTTAATGAATTGTGTAATGTACTAATGAGAAGAAATATAGGGGTATTTATACACTTTTAGGATGAGAATAGATGGCTAGGATTTAATCAAGGAGTTAGAGATTAAGGACCAAGATGAATTGGGAAGTTGTAGTAACTTCCATGATCACATAACCACCCCCCAACTTCATCCCACTTTCCCTCTCTCTCTCTCCACAATCCGGCCATCCCTAGAAGAGTGTGCAATGCACACTCTAGTGTGTGCACGTGCCCTTTCTAGTACCCCCCATTATTAAGTTGTATAAATTTAATTAATCAATTGTCCACTAATTGTGTCTACATGACAAGTTGTGACAATTAAAAGATTAATTAAGTTTGTGGGCCTCAAAATAGTGGGCTTTAGGCTCATGGGCCATTTAATAAAATACTTTAATTTATTAGGGTGGGCTTAAATTAGAAAAACACTCTTAGGCTTTTAAAAGAGGCTTTTTAGAAAATAAAGAGAAAAAAAAAAATGTTTATTTGTTCATGTTATAAGAGATAATTTTGTAAGAAAATATACATACAAAATTTCTACGTGCACTACATGTAAAAATCAACAATTCTCATTAAATAAAAATTCAGGGTATTACAACCCCTGCCTCAAACAGTGATGATGACGAAGACGATGAAGATTGATGTTCTTTTCATTTTTTTGTGTTTTCGAAATATGTTGTCTGCTTTCACGATGTTCTCTTTTCACTTTGTCGTATGAACAATCTATTTGACTGATCATGTATAAATTCCCATTTATGCTGTTTATGCTATGTTGGTTTTTATCTATGGTTGGCTCTTATCTCTTAATTTTTGTTTTTTTTTTTTATGACAAAAGGGGAGAAATGTCGGTTTATTTTGTGCATGTTGTGTTGTGCATGTTTAAAATTGTTGTTGTGCATGTTTAAAAAATTGTGTGCATGTTGTACCTTATTCAGGGGGAACTTGTTTACATTTTTTTATTTTTTTATTTTTTTTTTAATTATGTGTGAGCATTATGATATGTAAATTTTAATTCTATACTATTTAAGTTATTGTGTTGTCATCATCAAAAAGGGGGAGAATGTAGATTCTTGGTTTTGATGACTACAACACAATACATAGTTGTTCTATCATTCATATCTTTTTGCAGTGTGTACCAAAAGTGTTCAAGGCTACAATACAATGAAGGCTTCTAAAAAGCTCCATATCAAGCCACAAAGACAAGATCGATTTCAAGACTCAAAATCAAGACACAAGTCAAAGACTTCTCAAGAGCTTCAAAAGTGTTTTGTTAAATGAACATGTGTCTTGTAATTTTGTTTCTAATATTTATGTCTTAGAATTCTTGTAAAAGCCTTGTCACACACACACTCACACATCCCCAAAATGAAAATAAAGTTTTCCAAATTCAAATTGTCAAAATGAAGCTTGTATAAGTTCAGCTGTTAAAGTACCAGTCGACTTACTCTTAAAAGTAGTTGATTGTTCTAGTACGAAACTAACTAAACTCACTCAAGCTCTGACCAGTCGACTCATATGGCAAATCAGTCGACTGTTCAAGCAGCTTTTGACAGTTTTCTAAAGTTTAAAATTCGTTTTTCAAATTTAAATTCTTACAACCGTTTTATGGGAGTTGGGGATCTGTTTCTCAACATCCAGGGGATTCTTACCTTATAAATAGAGTATAGAATCCAATTGGAAAAGGTTCCATAACAATTATCAAGTCATTTTGCTTATTTGAGAGAAAAAGAACAAGTTTTCAAAAGTACTTACTTTCTTTAAGACTTGGTTCTCTGATTTCAGTCTTATATAATAAAGATTTTGTTCTAGACTGAAGTTAGAAGTTGACCTTTAGCCTCTAAACAAAAAGCACAATCAAAAACATGGCTTTAGGTTGTTGTAATCTTCATTTTTTTTGTTTTTCCACTCTCGGGTTGTAACAATGGTCTTCTCGGTTGGAGAGTAGGACTCTTGGTATAGAGTCGGTTTCACTGTAGGTTGTAGAGTGGGTTTTGCTCTTTCTAGTGGTGAGAGAGGTCTACGGATTTGACATAGTTATTTTCAAAGGCCGTAGAGTATTCTTGTAATTTTCAAGAATAGAGGAAAATCTCAAGTAGGTTGCTTAGGGACTGGATGTAGGTCGGGAGGACCGAACCTGGATATATCGTGGTGTTTGCATTGTTGATTCTATGTGGTTTAATTCTCTAAACTTGCAATTTTACTTTCTCTGAATTTTATTGTAAATTGAGTCTGGTCAGTTACAAGTTTTCTCCATAAGTCGACTTAACAGACTTGTTGTTCTTCAGTTAATCAACTCTCCTATATCTGACGCCTCAGTCGACAGATCTCTCTTTTACAGTCGACTTAACAGTTGCGAAAAGTTCAAATTATTATTTAATTTTTATACAACACTATTCACCCTCCCCCTCCCTCTAGTGTTATTTGCCTTGCATACAGGATCCAACACTTACCCCCAATTGGTAATTTTTCACAAAAGCCATTTTTTGTAATATTTGCAAATATGCGAAATAAATATTTAAAAAAATAGAAAATTTATAAATAATACCTACCAATAAATAATAGGTTTTCCCAAAATATTTTTTCTGACTTTGAGTTTCCCAAGAAAATAATTGCACGTGTTTTGCACATGCAAAATGATAAATTTCATAAAATGTTTATTAAATCACCAAAAATCACTTTAATTCATTTATTAATCTCAAAAAAAATATTTAAAATTCTAGGGTGTTACAATGACAATTTATTTATTTATTCATACAACTGCCCACCACATGATGCCTCTCAAAAGGTGGTTAACCAATTTGGTGACTCTTGATCATAGGAAATTATATTTATTATTTAATTATCGTTTTTAAATTCCAATATGGGATTATTTTCCACAGCCAACCTCACCCCCTCCCACGTGAGCAAGCTCACGTGAGCCACACAGGGAGCAAAGCACAGCCAAGACCGGGCCCTACCTGCACGTGGACA